>WOXC01010612.1:0-378414 GCA_011680675.1 Gymnobelideus leadbeateri
TTGCTGATTAGAGCTCAGTCTATCATAGTTTATTATTGCACAGTTTACCATTGCTGTTACTGTGTACAATGTTCTCCTGGTTTTGCTCACTTCACTCAGTTCATATAATTCTTTTTATTTTTTCTCAATTCTGACTCCTCTTCATTTCTTATAGTATCATAGTATCCCATTACATTTATATACGACAACTTCTTCAGTCATTCCCCAAATGATGGGCACCCTCTCTCAATTTCCAATTCTTTGTGACCACAAAAAGAGTTGCTATAACGTACTTGTGAATAATTTTTCACTTTTTAATGATCTCTTTGAGTTGTAGACTTAGTAGCGGTATTGCTGGATGAAATGGTATGAATAGTTTTATAACCATTTGGGCATATTTCCAAATTGCTATTCAGAATGATTGCATCAGTTCACAACTCCACCACCAATGTATTACTATATTGTAAACTTCCATGTGGTGCTAAATGATTAGACCAATTTGGTTGGACATAGTTTAGTGGTTGGAAAAATCAGAAAACACTATAACCCTTTCAGATCTAATTTCTGCAATAAGTTGTTTTGGGTCTGTTTGCCTTTACTTATTCTTTCTGTTATATCTGTCCAGTTCTGAGAGCAGAAATGTAAAGTCTTCTTCTTTACTAGTATTATTATCTATGTGATTTTTCGAGTTCAATTTTCCTTTATGAATTCAGATGTTTTGTCATCTGACTAAACAATGTGTATATACATATGTATATTTGTGGATTGTCTATATTTCTTTCAATCATTGTGGTGTACAAAACTGTCTAATATGCAAGAAAAAAAACACTGAAGCAGAGCTCTAAGTCAGAGCTCTAAGTCAATAGTATTTTATTAAAGTTGCCTCAATCCTCTCTAATGAAGTGGACCTCATATTTTTCTAATGATCCAAGATGCTCCCTGCCCCCCCAGAACTTTGTTTTTATAGAGTATGACACACAGACACTCAGGATAGGCAACAACAACAACAACAACAAAAGTCCACTGCTTGATAGGCTTTGTTTTTGAGGGTCAAAAATTATCTATCAGTAGGGACAGGGTCATAGGTAGAACAAAACACAGGATATCTTTGCTGATTAGTTCATCATATGTTGGATGGGTCCCTTTTCATACTGAGTAGGAGGAGCTAGAATGAATAGGACAGAGATACACTGAGGAGCTTTCTATACCACGCCATAGGTATCTAATCATGCTAGAGTTGGAAATTGAATTTGAATAGAAAAGGATGGGAATATCTTTGTCAGTATTCTTGTGGTTGCACAAGTGAGTTTCATAACTGGTAAACAATATATGAACATTGGATTATATTTTGAGGTCTACTATAAAGGCCTTGGATAAAATATCTTATCTAATTATCTGTATTTGATTTATGTAAAATGTGTATTAATATGTATTTTTTTCTTGCACTATTGTTTGGAGACTAAGAGATGTTACTAAATGAGTGTACCAATAATAATTGCTAACAGTCATTATTTATTTTATGGAATCATCCTGAACTGATTAAGGCTAATTGGAATCAGGAGGGGCCCAAATCAATCATTTCTCACAGTATAATGCATTTTCTTTATTTATCTTGCATGACATAAATTTAATAATATGATTTCTAGTTTTACTTTCCAAAATTTACATGATACATAGTAAATTTCATTACATGAAATTTGCATTCTTTTATTTTATTTCCCTTTTTACACGGGTTTCCCATAAGCAACACATTGAGATGTTTTATTTTCTTATCCATTCTACTACCCATTCATATATACTGTGGATAGCAAATTGCAGGCTTTTTTAAATGTCCAGACTTTCTAAAGATAGAAAAATAAAGCACTCATCAAAATTTTATATAATGTGCCTTCATGTACACGGGGGAACACTGTATACTCCAAATTCCTTTTCACACAATGGTTAAATTTATTAATTTAAAAAATTTAATAGTGAATTCTCTAACTTTCCAAGGAAAAAAGGCTTTAAAATATAAATAAAGGGATATCAAAGATTCCAAAATTATTATTCTCCCATTTAAAAACATTTAAGAGAACATAATACATTGAACATGACAGGAATTATATGCCCTGAAAACCTGGGTCTAATCATCATTGAAAAAATAAAAGATGAATGTTTAGAAATAATAGCATTTGTGTCATCCATCTTATTTGAATATCTGACATTCAAAGAACCCAAAAAAGGAAAATGTAAGAAACATAAATAAATATAATTGTCAAGAAATAATAATTAGTGAATTTAATTATTCCATGTTTTGATTTTACTTAAAAAAGAGAGAAATAAAGAGCCTTACCTGTGAGACTGAGTTAAGTAAGCAATCAAACAATAAGTAAACAATTTAACAAAAAAAAGAATATTTGAGAGAGGCTTTAAGCATATGAGAGGGTCACAGATGACAGTGAAAATAAAAGAAATAGAAGTAAAAATAGAATTACAAAGCTAAAATATTTTGCATTAAACCTTGAATTATCTTAGTCTCTGAGGTTCATAGAATTAGTAAATGCCTGAAGCTGTATTTAAACTAAGGAACAACAAATAACAACAATAATCCAGCCTCCAAGTTCAGTATTCCATTCTCCATACCACCCCGCCATTACTATAACAATTGGAATTGGCCTTCTCTAAAGAGAATAATTTCCTTCCTGAGGTCTTCATGCACTTTTCTGATATGTTATTGAGGGGTCGCTTTTTAAACGAAATCTAGATGAGATAGTCTCTATGGGCCTTTTGACTTCTGAAATGATGAAGTTCAACCATCTCATATTCATTTTCCTGAACCCAAAGCCTATTAAGATGGAATACATATAATTAGTGATTATTTCATATTTGTTTAAATTGTAATTAAAGAAATACACTGAATAACACAGTTTAAACAAAGTTCCTACTGACAAAATCTGAAAATATACATCACGCTGAATTTAAAACACATTCTACTAGGAACAAGTTCTTGGGCTTTTCGTTTAGATGTAGATTGCAGAGAGCAATTGGAAAATCTGATTGCCAACAAATAGATTAAATTTTGAATACTCTTGTCATTATAACTTTGGAAATTCAGTGTAATAATGTGAGCATTCTGCTTATTTTTTTTGGTCATATTGATGTACAGTCCTACAAGGGAATAGTCCAGCACTGGATCATCATGTACCAATGATGGAGCCAATGGAAAAATGGGACCCCTATAAAGGATCCATTAACTTTCCCACAAATTTCAGTAGCCCAGATCTCTAGGTTTGCCTGAAGCATCCAGTTTTCCCAGTCAATAATCCTTTCAACTGTCTTTTTGATATAATCCTAATAAAGTTGCCCCCAGCCTCAATATTCTAACTTTCTTATAGGCCCCATTGAACAGTAGGCCCACTTCCCCTACTATCCACACTCTGTCCCACCTCCCTGACTCAATATCCTAACTTCTTCATAGATGCCTCACTGCTCACTAAAACAGAAATGTCCATGAACTCATATTTCTCACAGAAAGAACAGGCATGTGCAGGTAATGGAATCCCAGCCACTGCCTTCACTAGTCACTTCCCCCAGACCCATTCTTCACATTTCCCACAGAAATAGCAGGTATGTCCATGTACTGAACCACAACCACATCTATCTAGTCTCAAAGAGGATGACAAGACTAAGCCAACCAGAAAGCGAGATGCCCAAACAGGATGTGGATACCAAAACAATAGAAAGAGCTTTCACTAAGTAGGCACCTGTGCAGTAATAACAAAAGGTGCCCTTTAGGTAAAGTAGTGATATAGAGTCTTATTATAATATTATTATCATACATACATACCCCCCAAATGGTTTTTTTGCCTGTATTATGGTAATCACATGCATAGTTTCTCCCCTCTGTATTAGTTAATCCATTAACAAACCCTCTTGCCTTTATAATATTCATAATTTCTATTATGCAATTGTATCTTTTTTTTTTTAAGCAATTGGGGTTAAGTAACTTGCTCAAGGTTACACGGCTAGTCATTATTTATGTGTGGGTGCTCATTTTCTGAGGCCGGATTTGATCTCGGGTCATCCCAACTCCGAGGCCAGCGCTCTTACTCACTGCGCCACCTAGCCACCCCTTTTAGGGCAATTGGGGTTAAGTGACTTGCCCACGGTCACCTTCCTTCTTGCCTGCTTTCTTTTGCTTCTTGCCCTTGTCCTTCCTTCTTCCTGACTTGAGATGGCCTCAGGAGGACTGTAGACCGCTACGGAGTGATCTAAGTTTGACACTATTGGTGTAGTGAATTTCTCATAAAAAATAGTCTTTCAGAATAATAAAATATAAATATATAATATAATATATAATAATAAAAATAAAAACAGTCTTTCTTCAACTTACAGTCTTTGAGTTGATTGGTGTGTTTAAAAGTTAATTGTCTTGTTCAGTCTCAAAAAGGTAGGATGGAACAAAGGGAGAGCTTGAAACCAAGGAGAACTGTATCTTCACTTCCAAGTTACCTCTATAGCATTCACTCCAATACTCTTCTCCTTCCCGTTTCTTACATGCATTTTTTGAGTTGTCCACCTCATTTAGAATGTAAGCATTGATAGAGAAGGGATTGTTTCACTTTCCTGGATTAATATCCCCATTACTTAGCTCAGTAAGTGCTTAAAAATACTTTACCTAGCAATAGATCTACACCATGCAGACTCTTACCTTTATTCATTGCTGAAGAGGCCAATATGCTATTTTGCAACCAAATACATCCAGGTGCTTATTTTCTTTATACAAGCATCTTATATGGAAAAATATTTTATTATGTACTAATATTGTTTGGACCTATCTTTATGTGGGTATAAAATTATCTAAAACCAAAATTAAGATAAAGGTTATAATCCAGCAACAGGGAACCTGCAGCCTCAAGGCCACATGGCCATCTAGGTGGCCTCAAGGCAACTAGGCCATCTAGGTCCTCAAGTGCAGCCCTTTAACTGAATTCATACTTCACCAAACAAATCCTTTATTACTAATGTTTAGGCAAATCTAAGAGACACTGGGGAAAGCCACATAGCTACTGAGAATGCTTAGATCCCACTCAGGTCTTGTTTTGTATCCACCCACACTTGTGTTTTGGCATCCCAAAATCTGAACATTTATTGCCCTTTTCTGGAAGCTGCCTAACTGTGTACATATATGTTTTTGTGACAGTGAAGCAACTCTTGTCCTTATGACATTGCTTGAACTCTATATAATTTAATTTCATATAGACTTTCAGGGAAGAAGCCACAACTTTTCCTGGCTCTCTCCTTTGCCAGATGACTGAATAAAATTCTTTTTAATTTTTTTCAGGTTTTTGTGATTTATTCTTGAGTGACAAAGTTAAATTACTTTGCAAAAATCTGAAAACAAATAAGGTTCAGGGAATCAACTGATAAATGTGCAGTCAAAAAGTTGAAGCTTCATATCCTCTTAAACTTAGTAGATGGGAGACCCTGGACAATTCACTCAGCCTCCTTCACTCTTAGTTTCCTCATCTATATGATGTGAGTAATAACTACACTGTACTATCTTCTCAATGTTTTTAGGAAGATAAAATAATATTTGTAAAATTTCATTTTAAATCTTAAAACATTATATAACTGTGAGTTATTTTCAGGCCATCAGTGCACACTACTTATCCATATTGTATATCTCTAGTCTCTCTTTGGATAGTGTTAAGAGTAAACTTCCCTGCAAACATGTAATTCTAAGTCAATCAGTGTGTGCTGCTTATCTATAAGCTTTTATTTGATGCATTTCTTATGGAAAGCCTCCTGTTTGCCCAGCAGGACCCATAGTCCCTTTCTTATCAAAATGTACATTATTCATCAATATGTCTAAAGCACATCTGGTCTGGAAACCACAAGTCCCTCACTTTTCAGTGGAAGAAAAAGCTCTATTAGTTGTAAAAGAAAGAGGATTCAAATCCTCTGTGGAGAAATAATGAAGGGCTTCCTCAGACCTCACACAATTTTCTCAGATTTGGCACACTGCCATCTCTATGAGGTATTAGATCCAGATGTATAGAAATAAGACCCTTTAAATGAGAAAGTGGTTGGATGTGGAATGGAAGACTGTTCTGCCGACTCAAAGAGAGAGAAAGGACTCACTCTTCAGTGATCCCACATCCTCTATATGTCCTGAGAGCTAAAAGGGCCTCAGATTTGGAGCTGACAAAAGTGTAGTCCTCTTTAAGCATTGACATTTCATGGGGGGAAGACAGTTTCAGATGAAATCATGAAGAAACCTGGATGAATCATTCATAAACTGCTTCAAATAACTCAGCTAACTCAACTGGGAAGAAGGAAGTCTTCCAAGCCCTTAGCCCTTGAATGGAATGTGGCAAAGTTATAATGACACAGTAAGGCATGTGCTAAAAGCAAGAATATAGGAGATCTCACCCTATAAATGGAAGAAAGTGTTTCTGGTCTGTTTGTGTGAGTAAACCCTCATATTCACACCCTTTCTTCTGAGTAAGGTCCACCTTAACCATTTTAGCTTATTCTGAGCAAAAGGCAGTGCTGTTGTCATCCCTAGGGAACACTAAATAACATCTTCACTCCCATACTTTTAATAAAATCCTGTGCCAGTGTGAAGAGCTAATGGGTGAGCCAAGTCATTAAAACCAGCCCAGAAAAAATGTAATCGATTGCTAAATAATAAATCAACTTTGTGTGGCCTTTGTAATCCCAATGCAACATATTTCCATTCAGGGCCATTACACTACATTTATCTTTAATGAATAATAAATGATACATTCGTATTGACTGAACAAGCAATTAAATATTCCATCAGTAACAGAACACAGAAATAGTTTTAATTATTAATAAACCACCAGCTTTCATTGTCAGGTATAATGGTCTTTTGATGCAAATAACTTATTTCCCTTACAATTATCAGGGATAAGTGAATTCTAATGACAATTAGAACCTGTGCTAGTTATACTGTAGGCCAACCTCAGTTATCTCTACTGATAAATGACTTTCACCACAGTTTATCCAGGATCAATCCTCTTCATGATTTCTCTGCCACCAACTCCAAACTATACTATCCTGAGCATATCTACCTTCCCTGTCCAACTCATTTTTTAAATGTTGCCTTCCCCATGAGAATATAAGATCTTTGAGGGCAAGGATTGTGTTCCCTGCTTATATGTTTATCACCAGTATTAAGCACTTTTGACACATATTAAGAATTTAATAAATGTTGTATTTATCTATCTATGTATCCACTGCTATTAAAGACAGTAGGTATGGTGCAGAAAGGACATTCCTATCAGGAAGGTTATTGTTCATTGTTCCAGTCATGTCTAACTCTTTATAATCCCAATCAGGGTTTTCTTGGCAAACAAACTGCAGTGGTTTATCATTTCTTTCTCCAGCTTATTTTACAGATGAGGAAACTGAGGTAAATATGTTTAAGTGACTTGCCCAGGGTCACACAGCTAGCAAGTATTTGAGGCTGGATTTGAATCAGGAGATAAGTCATTCTGACTTCTGGCCCAATGCTCTATCAACTGTGTTACCTTACTGCCCTTGGAATCACAAAACCTAGATTTTAATGCTGACTTTTCAAATATTTCCGTTGTGACCTTGGACAAGTCCTTATACATGGAAGGCCTCTTTTTTTTATCTTAACATGAAGGGTCAAGATGAGATGAATTTTAATGTCGCCTCGAAATCTGAATTTATGATCCCTTATGACCAGAATTCAATCTTTAACAATTTTAACTATTTCCTTTGCATAAAATAACACAAAAATTTTGGGGCCTCAGTTTCCCTATCTGAAAATTTAGGAGCTCTACTAGGTCCCTTCTGGTGCTACTCTTCTAATTCTAAACCTATAATGTTATCTCAAAGCAACTTGTTTGATATTACACAAAGAAGAATAATACAGTATGTAAAAAAAGTGTACATTCACACGGAACTCTAGAAATTTAAAGATGGCAGTGTGGTTGAAGCTTTTGAGGCATATGTAGGTGGTAGAACTTAGAGCTGGATGAGAACTCAAAGGAGATATACACTAAATCCACTCATTTTGCATGTTGGGAATTTGAAGAAGAAACAAGGAATTAAGTGGCCATGAAGGGGGTGTGGGGTGAAAAGGGAAAAGCAGAAGCAAGAAAGATATGGGACACTAACATACATGGAATAAAATGTTCAGTTTGGGGCAGTAAATTTAAGCATGTACTGTGATAAATTTAAGTGTACCCAGAGGAGAGTAATCTGCATGGTGAAGGGTATGGATACAATGACTTATGAGGACTAGTTGAAGGAATTCATAATGTCTTGCCTGGAGAGGAAACAGCCAAACAGGAAACATTATTATTACAGTTTTAAATTATTTGAAATGCTGTCATATGGACTAAGAGTAAGATTTGCTCTGTGTAGTACCAGGGGACTGAACTAAGACTAACAGTAGTGTGTGTTTGTGTGTGTGTATATGTGTGTGTAGAGAGAGATAGATAGATAGATATAGATATAGATATAGATGCACACACACACTAGAAATTCATGTATCCTACACAAATTTCAAGGAAGAAATAGATTCTCCTACATTAAGATCCTGTCTTCATTCCTAAATGAGACATGGAAACAAATGCCCTCAATGCTACACCACCAGAGCAGGGGGACTGTTACCAGGCTAAATAGCCTTTACATGTGCAATGGGTAATAGATGATATGCCTTTTAATTCAGGAAATCTTTACTAAGAATATAATATTTGAAATGCACAGTATTGAGCTTGGGGGTTCAAAAATGAAAATTGAAATAGTCTTTACCCTCAGGGAACTTACCTTCTACTGGGGCATGGAAGGTAGGGGGTAAGTGAATATAATGTACACATACAAGTAAATACCAAAGATAGGTGATATAAAATACAAAGCAATTCAGGGGAAAGGGAGTCAGGAAAAGCCTCATTTAGTACATGGCATTTGAGATGATTTTTTTCTTCTTTTTCTTAAATTGGCATCATTCTTCAATGGAATTAGAGATCCCACTGGAAATTGTATTGGGGAGGGAAAGCAGATCCGGTAAAAGGGACAATCTGTGCAAAGGTTTGGAAGGGGGAGCTTAAATGTTTGAACAATGGTACATAGTTTAATTTGACTAGGGTGTAGGGAATAGGGAAAGGGGAGTAATGTGAATTAATTGTAGAAAACAATTGTAGAAAACAACAGCCAAACTGAGAGAAGTTATTATGGCCTGAACTAGAATAGGGACACCACATGGATAAACAGATAGCAAGGTGGGAGATCAA
The DNA here is from genome assembly GCA_011680675.1 of Gymnobelideus leadbeateri. NCBI lineage: Eukaryota > Metazoa > Chordata > Mammalia > Diprotodontia > Petauridae > Gymnobelideus > Gymnobelideus leadbeateri. The sequence continues at coordinate 9,252 of WOXC01010612.1, forward strand.
GGGTGGGGGTTGAATCTAAAAGATTTCATAACTGATTAAGTATTATAGGCTTGAAAGAGAGTGAACAGCTAGTGATTACTGTAAGGTTTCATATCATGATGACCAGAAGGATGGAGATGCCATTGACAGAACTATTAAATTTAGAAAGAAGGGTCACTTTGGGTGAGAAGATTCAGGTTTGTATCTATTGAGATAGATGTTTTATGAAAAGTATGGGGGCGGCTAGGTGGTACAGTGAGTAGAGCATCGGCCCTGGAGTCAGAAAGACCTGAGTTCGGATCTGACCTCAGACACAACGCACACACAAACAAAAACCTAGCCGTGTGACCTTGGGCAAGTTACTCAACCCCAATTGCCCTCCAAAAAGCAAAAAAAACCCAAAAAACAAAAAGAAAAGTATGGAGTCATCAAGGAGTCAAGTAGTGGGGGACCATATTTCAGAAGGAATATGAGGGCTGGATATTTGAATTTTGTACTGATGTGAGTAGAGATGATTATTCAACCAAATGGAGATGATGAGATAAAAAAGAATGTATAGAGAGACGAGGTCTCAAGATAAAGGCCTGAAATGTGCCTAAACATAAGAGGTAAGACATGTATGATGATTAAGAAAAGGAGATTGAGGGGCAGCTAGGTGACGCAGTGAGTAGAATGTCGGCCCTGGAGTCAGAAGGACCTGAGTTCAAATCCGACCTCAGACACTTAACGCACACACAAACAAAAACCTAGCCGTGTGACCGTGGGCAAGTTACTTAACCCCAATTGCCCCCCAAAAAAAAAAGAAAAAAAAAGGGGTGGCTAGGTGGCGCAGTGAGTAGAGCACCGGCCCTGGAGTCAGGAGGACCTGTGTTTGGATCTGGCCTCAGACACTTAATACACACATAAACAAAAAAAACCTAGCCGTGTGACCTTGGGCAAGTCACTTAACTCCAATTGCCCTCCAAAAAGCAAAAAAAAAAAGGAGATTGAGAAGGAGTAATCAGACAGGGAAACAAGAGGAAATAAGTTGAGAGAAATCCGGGGAGAAGAGGGAGGAATGACTGGGTAGCAGCATCAAATGTTCTGAAATTGGAATGAAATTGACTGAAGGTCATCTGCATTAGTGATGAAGAAGAGATCATTTGTAACCCTGGATAAAGGAGTGTGAATCAAGTGGTGGACTCACAAGTGAAATTCCAAGTAGTTCAGGGAATGGGTAAGGAAGTAGAGAATTTAAGTACAATCTTTCTCCGTCTAAGAATATTATGAAAAGGAGTGAGATATTATGGTTACTTCAACGGTCTTAGAGAATTATGGAAAGCCTTTGTTCATTTCTCTTTGTTTTAAAGAGGTTGGAAATCTAAACTCCCCTCTGTCACATTGAATAAGCAGAGTCCATTTGTGTACCATCGATGTCTCACACTCAACATGTCTCAAATCAATATCACTAACGTTACCCTCACTCTTTCCACTGCTTCACTTCCATTGAGAATCCAGCTTTCTTCCTATCACCTAGTTTTTCAAACAGGGGAATTATCCTTTCTTTGTTTTGACTCTGTTCTTATGCATAGGCCAGGTCTTGGGCAGTCAACATCAACATCTCAAGGATGTGTACTTTTCTTTCTGGTTCTACCAAAATATCTCTTGTTCAGGATGTCATCATCTCTTCTTCAGATGATTGGAATAACCTCTTATTTTTCCTTTTTTCTACTCTGGTCACTTTCCAATCCACTTTATATCAAATTGGTATTCCAAAATGAAATTCCAACAATGATATCCCAAAAGAATAGTGGTGGCCATGACCCTGTAGTATTCTTCCCCACTGGCTTAACAGTAAAATGCAAACTCACTTATTCAACATTGAAATCCCTTCATAATCTGACTCTAATTTATCTTTCCAAGCTAATAAAATATTACTTCCCCACCCCTACCACTCCTTCCTGCTCCTTTGCACATTCTATTATGTTCCACCTAACTGGATTGTTTGTTCTTCTATATAAGCATGATAACATCTCCCACTTCCATTCATTTCCACAAACTATATCACATCCCAGAATGCTCACCTTAGCCCTACTCCATCTTGGAACCCAGGATTCTTTTCATAACTTAGTTTGAATGTCACCTTCATTGAGATATCCTTGTTAATTGCTCTGATTATCAGGGCATATCCACCACTCTCAGAAATCCCTATATTTCTTGTTTTGAATACATTTGTGAATATGCTGTATCCATCAAATAGAATAGCTTCTTCTTGAGGGCAAACATTGCTTCACTTTCATACCTTTCTTTATCATCTATCATGGTAGTTGACATACTGTTGTTCAGTTGTTTCTGTCATGTATAACTCTGTAACTATATTTGAAGTTTTCTTAACAAAAATATTGGAAAAGTTTACCATTTCCTTCTCCAGATCATTTTGAAGATGAGGAAACTGAGGCAAATAGGGTTAAATGACTTGCCTAGGCTTACATAGCTAGTAAGTGTCAGAGGCCAAATTTGAAAGAATCAGGAAGAAGAGCCTTCCTGATTCCAATCCTAGTGCTCTATTCACTGTGCCACCTAGCTGGTCTACCTGACATATAATAGACATCTAATAAATGCCTAATTATTATACTGTGCATTTATGATATAGAATATAGTATAATAGAAATAGCACTGAATTTGGAGCAAGAAGACTTCTTTTAAAATAAAGGCTCTGCCTTATTTTATCTACATGACCCTAGAAAAGTCACTTGCCATATATGGATTTAGAACTGCAAGAGATGCCAAAACCTGAGACAAGTTTCATCATTGTTATATATGAGGAAACTATAGCTATCACAGAGTAGATAAGTTAACCTGTTCAGGGTTATAAAGAGAATGATTCAAAAAAGTTCTTCCTTATGGAAATTTCAAGATCCTATATGCTATGCCATGTTGCCTTTCTGTTCCTTAGTTTCCTCATATGTAAAATGCAGAATTCAGGGGTAAAATGCCTCTAAGATCTTTGCCATTTCTAAATTTTGATCCAATGGATCAAACCAAAGGAGTGGTTACATTCAATTTTGTCCTGCAAAAAGGCAAGACATACACTGAAAAGTAAAATGTGGTTGCTGACCACAACAAGGTTAAGTTAAAATAATGGAGGGATTTTTTAAAGAGAAATATCTACATTCAAACACTCATTTTAGAAAGGTTTGTTTCAGAAAAAAAGTGGCAGCCACCATTCACATAGTAAGTAGTTTGGCATTCCTTGGACCCCAGATCTCCTGATTCCCAGTCCAGGGTTTTATCCATTCATTTGGAGTGCCTCTAAAATGGTTGCCTGTTGTTTATACTCACATTATAAAGTTGTTTTGTTTTTTTTGGCTCTGTTTGTATTGGTAAAATAAAGGACCGAAATGGTTGTTCATTCTCACGTAAAGAAAAGATGTATAGAATCTTGTCATCTATCTCCTCCCTCTAATTACCCTCCTTGGTTGGAATCCCAGTTGACATATTCTTAGAAAATAAGGAGTTAATGTCATTAAAATGCAGTTATTGTCTCAAAAGTGCTGCTCCACTTATGTGGTTTCTATATGTGTCTCTGTGGGACACTTGCTGACTTTACCTACAAAAATATGTTTGCTCTCCTGCTGGCACTGCACATTCTAAAGACCAATGGAGTGGTTATATTCAATTTTGTTCTGCATCTGAAATGTCAGCAGAGTTCTGATAGCTTAATCTTTTGTGCCTGGTCTGATTTGACCTAGCTGCCAAGCCACCAGGGGAAGTGTAATATGGAATAAAAGGAAGTGGTCTAGGAAGCAGAAGGCATGAATTCTCAGCCACGAACTTACTATGAAACTTTCTACAAATCACATCTCTCCATGGGTGATATGTCAGTTTCCTGATCAGTAAAACATTACAATCGGGAGAGACAATCACTAAGACCATATCTGATGTTAATGTTCTCTTTCTGAAAGTACCATCCTGTTCCAATGTTTTATCTTGTGTGAACCTGGTCAACTAACTCATTCTTGGTTTCCTCATCTGTAATAAAAGATTGGACTAAATGAACACTAAATTCCCTCGGGGTCAGTCTATTTCATGTTCTATGTTCTCAGGTCACTTTCATCTCTGACACTATAAATTTATGAAGCATTACAACTTGAAAAAAATCCCTTTGGTTTTATATCCTCAGCTCATCATGTTTTATAAAACTAGGCAGAAGTCTCAAAACTTTGTTTTATCTCCACATTTTCCCCTAAAAATGCACTTAAGGCAATTTTTTTCTTTTCAAATATGACATTAAAGTTGTAATCTTTGGCAAGATTTAACGTAAACAATTTAGTGTATCAACTTTGGGCACAGTTTGTTTAGCTGATGACAATACAAGATTAGATAATTGTTACAAACTTCATAACTGGGTTGTGGAGTAATGCCAAATGATATGTGAATGGTTACAGATATATATATATATATATATATATATATATATATATATATATATGTATATTAAGGAGAGATGTATAGCATCTGACAAAGCAAGCTTAAAAATAGTCGCGTTCAATCAGACTGACATTATGCAATGCACATCCTGGCAAGGAAATTTCATAACAAATGTTGCTCTTTATTCTAATATCAAGACCCTTTTTTAATAAAAATGACAGGTAATGAAACCATTTACTATGTTGAGAGCCCTGCTAAGTTTCTGTGTGACCTGTGTCAGAGAATTAGTTTCAGATACAATAAAGTCCCAATTACTCTCAATTTAAAGCTAGAAACCAACACTTAAGAACAGAAGGCAAATATAATATTCCTTTATCCTTCTTATCCCCTTTATTCCAGTATTTGAAATTTTAAGGAACTTTATATTATCCAGTAGTTTATCTCCTCCATTTTATAATGAAGAAATTGATGCTCAAGTGACTTGTTCAAGGGCACACAATCAGTAAGTGGCAGACACAGAATTAAAACCAAAGTGCTCTGCTACATACTCCAATCTTATCCCCCAGGGCTTTAAGTAAAACTGGAGTATAAGGTCAAGGGCAGTGAAAAAAATTACATTCTTTTGTAGTAGGAATAAGAGCAGAGCCTATGGGGCAAGGATGGGAAACTTAAAGCCTTGAGGTCACATATGACCTTCTAGGTCCTTGGATGCCACCTTCTGATTGAGTCCAAGTTTTACAGAATAAATAATTTTATTAAGGGGATTTGTTCTATGAAGTTTGGATTCAGTCAAAGCGCCACACCTGACAACCAGGAAGGACACTTGTGGCCTTGAGGCCACAGGCTCCCTGCTCTAGGGTAAGAAGAATAGGTCATATATTATATTTCATCCCTATGGGCATTTGTGGAGAAACTTTTCTACCAAGACAAGCCAAGACCTTCTCTCCAATTTGAAATGCTAAACAGAAGTTGCTCTGAGCATTGAGAGGCAATATAACACCCTTTGGCTTAAACAAATACTATGTGTCAGAGGTAGTACTGGATCCCAGGTCTCCTTTATGCCAGGGCATTCCTCTAGCAATCATGTCATTCTACTTCTTAAGAAGCAAAAGTGGTCAAAATAGAATGCTACTAGATGTCTTTGGAGTGACTTTCCTTTTCCTTCCCTCACCTCTCACACATGGCTCAACAGAGAGTGGATTTGGGGGTACTTCCTCCAAACCTAAGTGTGTTATCCATGCCGACGGTGCAAAAACTTCATATTACGATTTTATCCTTTCCATTAACTCATGTTTTATATTATTAATTCATGACATTTTCATAGAAATAATAAAATTATTTTGCCAAGTGACATATTTCTAGATCATGATTGTTTGGCAAGTTCAAAAAAAAAATAAAGAAAATGGAAAAACTTGCTTATTTATACCATAGAAAAGCTTTCAGATATTGAACTGGAATTTCTTTCTTTCTTCCCTCAGAACTCTGAGAGATATAAAAATTAAAAAAAAAAAGAAACATTTCAGCAAGAAAGATCAGTGACTCAACAGGTCTGTCTGCCTCTTGCTTTTTGGTTGTCTTGTATGCTCCTTGGACCCATGAAAGTACATCTTCTGGCTCTGGAAAGTTATGTGCTGGTCAGCCTCAAAGATGCAAAGTATCCCAATACACAACATATTTTAAAAAGGGATCTAGATGGGTTTTCAATGGACCCCTATGCCAAAAGAATGGTAAATAATATGGAGCTTTGTCCAGGAGAAATAATGGCTAAATCAATGAACTTTTGTTCCTTCTATGAGATGATGACTACCTAGGCAGGGGATGAGTTCTCAAAAGTATGTCCAAGACCTTGAACAAATCCTATCTTAGTGAGAAAAGGTCTAAAGTCAATCATGGGAATATTATGTGTTTGTGTATAAATACACACGGAAAGACAAACACCTACACAATGAGTTTCATAAATAACTCTAAATGGATTCCTGAGATCACAAAGTCTACCTCCTCAGCTTACATATGATGAAACTGAGTTCCAGATATATGAAGTTAATATATGTCTAAAGACACCTAGCAATTTAATGGCAGAGGTAAATGAATATACCTAGATATGATGTATCTTAATATGTTAAGAATGTTATGAATCCTGCAAAATTACTGTTAAGTCATCATCCAAGAAAAATTTGGATCAAATTATTCTTAATGACTGAAACAGCTCTAAGTTCCCTTTTACATATAAACCTAAGATATTATGACTAATATCTTTTTTCTCTCCTGCATAATTTTTGATTGTGTGGGAGAGATAATGAGGCAAAGGGAGAGTTCTCCACCGTTCTCCATTTGAGGTTGACATGTGGACTCAGAATATGGGCCACTATTTCCATGTTTTATTTTTCTTCCCCCATTTGAGGTGAAGAATATTAGATATTGATATGACCTTGGAAATTCTGAGAGGCCAAGGGATTAAATTAACATATTCCACGAGTTGGAGACCCTTCCAGGATTCATGAAAAACCAGACATTAAGAAAAAAAAGAGTACAAAGGGACTTGCTAGTAGCACAAGAGTAGCAGAGATGCAGTCTCATCTGGTCTTCAGAAATGAACTTTTTTGGTGTGAGTGCTATATGGAAACTGATAAATTTCAGCCTAATATTGCAAGGCATTAAGATGACATAGGGAGGGGGCGGCTAGGTGGCACAGTGAATAGAGCGCCAGCCCTGGAGTCAGAAGGACCTGAGTTTGGAGCCGGCCTCAGACACTTAATCCACACAAACAAAAAAAACCTAGCCGTGTAACCTTGGGCAAGTTACTTAACCCCAATTGCCCTTAAGGGGTGGCTAGGTGGCACAGTGAGTAAGAGCGCCGGCCTCGGAGTTGGGATGACCCAAGATTAAATCCGGCCTCAGAAAATGAGCACCCACACAGAAATAATGACTAGCCGTGTAACCTTGAGCAACTTATTTAACCCCAATTGCTTTAAAAAAAAAAAAAAAGATGACATAGGGAAGTATGTTTCCCCAGGTTTTATATGTGTAGGTTAGTTTGTGTATTGTGTAGCATATAACTTCCTGTTTTGTTTTGTCTTCACAGTAAACATACCTCTATAAAACTTTTAAAAATCGAATTTATTTTCCAATATGGAAGAAAATGAAAAGATACAAAAAGTGAAGAAAATGTGCCCTCTTCCTTTAAGAAAATTTAAATCAGGGCGGCTAGGTGGTGAAGTGAGTAGAGCAATGGCCCTGGAGTCAGAAGGACCTGAGTTCGGATCCGACTTCAGACACTTAATGCACACACACACACAAACAAACAAACAAAAAATAAACCTAGCCATGTGACGTTGGGAAAGTTACTTAACCCCAATTGCCCTCCAAAAGGCAAAAAAGAAAAAAAAAAAAGAAAAGAAAATTTAAATCATGGATTCCTTTTTATAGTATTTTATTTTTTCCCAGTTACATGTCAAGACAATTTTAGCATATATTTTTTACAAGATTTGGAGTTCCACATTTTTTCTCCCTCCTTCCTCTCCTCTCTTTTGAAAATGATAGGCAGTTTGATATAGTTTATATATGTGGTATCATGTAAAAACATTTCCACATCAGTCACAGCTGTAAAAGAAAAAACAGATCAAGAGGGAAAAAAACAAAACAAAGAATAAAGCAAGTTGTAAAAAACTAATATGCTTTCATTTATGTTCAGAGTCCATCATTCTTTATCTGGATATGGATAGCAATCTCCTTCATGATTCCTTTGTACTTGTTTGGAATCACCATTTTGCTGAGAAAAGTCGAGTCATTCATAGTCAATCATCACACAGTGTTTTTGATACTGTTTAGGTTTTCCTGGTTCTGCTCATTTCACTTTGCACCAGTACCTACAAATCTTTCCAGATTTTTCTGTGCATGCATTGCACAAAAGTATTCCATTATATTCATATACTACAGCTTGCTGAGTCATTCACCAATTGAAGGTCATCTCTCAGTTTCCAATTCTTTGCACCACCAAAAGAGCTTTTATATACATATATAAAACACATATTGCTCCTTTTACAATTTTTATGATCACTTTGGGATACAGACCTAGTAGTGGTATTTCTGGATAAAAGGGTATGCATAATTTATTTATCCTTTAGGCATAGTTCCAATTGTTCTCCAAGATGATTGGATCAGTTCACAACTCCATCAACAATGCATGAGTGTCCCAGTTTTCCCACATCTTCTCCAGTGTTCATGATTTTCCTTTTCTGTAATATCACCCAATCTAATAGATGTGAGGTGGTACCTCAGAGTTGTTTTAATTTGAACTTATCTAATCAAAAGTGATACAGAGGGGGCAGCTAGGTGGCGCAGTGAGTAAGAGGGCCTGCCTCAGAGTTGGGATGACCCGAGATCGAAACCAGCCTCAGAAAATGAGCATCCACACATAAATAATGACTAGCCGTGTAAGCTTGAGCAAGTTACTTAACCCCAATTGCTTAAAAAAAAGTTATACAGAAGAGTTCTTCATATGTCTATAGATAGCTCTAATTTTGCCTTTTGAAAGCTCTCTGTTCACTCCCTTTGACCATTTATCAACTGAGAAATGGCTTGAATTATATAAATTTGACTTAATTCTCTACATATTTGAGAAATTAGGTCTTTGTCATAGAAACTTGGTGTAAAAATTGTTTCCCAGCTTTTTGCTTTCTTTCTAAGCTTGGTTGAATTAGCTTTGTTTGTACAAAAGCTTTTTAATTTAAGATAATGAAAATTATCTATTTTAAATTTTGTTATGCTCTCTCTTGTTTTTTCATGAATTCTTATCTTCCCATAAATGACAGGCAAGCTATGCCATTCTTTCATTTTTTTCATTTTTTAGTTTATATCATTCATTTTCATAAGATTTTGAGTTGCAAATTTTATCCACATTTTCCCCTACCCAGCACTCCAAAACAGCAATCCCACTGAATATCTTCTCCCCTAATCTGCTCTTTCCCATATCTTCCCCCATTTCCCCTCCAACTTTCCAGTAGGGCATGGTGGATCTCTTTGCCCCAGTGCCTGTATATATTATTTCCCAGTTATATGTAAAATAATGATTATATATATATATATATATATGTATATATATATATACATTTAATGTTAAAACTTTGAATTCCACATTCTTTCATTTCCTCCCTCATTACACACCCTTACTGAGAAGATAAGCAATTTAACATAGGTTGTACATGTGTAGCTATGAAAAATATTTCCATAGTGGATATATTGTGAAAGACCAACAATATTTCCCTCGATCCTATATCAGCCCCCACTTGATCCTGTCCCTTTACAAAAGTGGGTGCTTCCAACTTCTGTCCACCCCAGCCTACCCTCTCTTCCATGATTGCCCCTCTCATCCCCTTCCTCCCTACACTCTTATAGGGTGAGATACCCTATTTAGTGTCTATATCATTACCTCCCTAAGCCAAAGGCAATGAGAATAAGGTTGACTCATTCCCTTTTGCATTCCTGTTCTTCCCCTCCATTGTAACACTTTTCCCTTGCCTCTTCTATATGAGATAATTTACCCTGTTCTATCTCTACCCATCTCCTCTCATTATATTCCTCTCTCACCTCTGAATTTTACCTTTTAGGTATCATCCCTTCCTATTCAATTAGGCCTGTGCCCTCTGTCTGTGCATGCCTGTACACATATGTAAACAAAATCACATGTCTATTCAGATGCCATATACCCTACTATATAGTCATACAAATATATATATATATATATATATATGTATATATATACACACACACACACACACACACTCACACACACACACACATATGTACATTTATTTTCCCTTCAACAATACTCATACTGAGAAAAGTATCATAAGGTATGATTACTATTTTTCCATGTAAATAATTATAAATAATTCAATTTTGATAAGTCATCATTGATTCTTTTCCTTCTTTACCTTCTCATGCTTCTCTTGCTTCCAGTATCTGAGTGTCAAATTTTCTATTCAATTCAAGAATGCTTGAAAGTAGGGCAGAGTCAAGATGATGGAGTAGAAACAGCACTTCCATTCAGCTCCGACTCCCACAACTTCCACTTTATATAAAAGGTGAATCTGAACAAATTCTAAAGCTACAGAACCCACAAAATGACAAGGTGAAGCTAACTTCCAGCTGAGGACAGCCCAGTAGCCTGGCAGGGAGGCACCAGCACAGCACTCTGGGAGCTAAGCCTATAAACCTGTGAGTCAGAGGTTTTAGTCCCAGGTAGGCCAGCCCAGCAGCTGGCTGGAGGGACCCCAGAACACCAGCAGCTGTGGTGTTTCCAGAATTATGAGAACATAGATGCCAAGGACAAAGTGAGAGGACACTGCCCTATGGACTTTGGGACCTGCTAGCTGGGAGAGCTGGTTGGCTTCTCTCCCTCAGGGCAAAAATCCACTGAGTAGCTCAGGGCAGCCTTGTTATCTTGCAGCTTCAGCTCCTGGCCTGTGGGTTGTAGACAGAACCAGCAACCAGTCTGTAGGGGGCAATCACTCTTGCTTTAACCTTGTTGGATCTGGATTGAAGTCTGCGGTGGAGGTCCTGGGGTGTGTGAACAGCTTGCCAGAGCATGTAGACACTTCAGAGAGGGCATCCAATTAATACCTCTGGCAGCTGAGAAAACCCCAGCATTTGGGACAGAAGATCTTCTGGCTCGGGCAGAGTCCTACAGTGGCAACAAGCCCCAAAGTCAAGTAACTGGGTGGCAATATGCCTAGGAAAAGGAAACAAAATAAACAGAAAAATTCAATATTAGACTCCTATATTGGGGGCAAAGAGGATTGAAGCATGGAAAAGGAAAAGGACTGGACAGTCAGAAGTCTTGCACCAAAAGCCCCAAATAAAAATATAAGCTGGTTACAGGCCATGGAGGACCTTAAGAAGCAGATAAGAGAAGTGGAGGAAAAATTAGGAAGAGAAATGAGAAAGATGCAAGAAAAGAATGAAATGAGAGTCAACAGCCTGACTAAGGAAAATAACACCTTAAAAAATAGACTAACTCAAATGGCAAAAGAGGCTCAAAAAGGCAATGAGGAGAAGAATACCTTAACATCCCGAATTTGCCAGATAGAAAAAGAATCTCAAAAGCTCACTGGAGAGAATCATTCCTTCAGAATTAGACTGGAACAAATGGAAGCTAGTGACTTTATGAGAAATCAAGATGCTGTTAAGCAGATCCAAATAAATGAAAGAATAGAAGACAACGTGAAACATCTCATGGGAAAAACCACTGACCTGGAAAATAGATCCAGGAGAGATAATTTAAAAATTATTGGACTACCCCAAAGGCATGATCAAAGAAAGAACCTAGAAATTAGTCAAGATGTTCTCAGGGAAAATTACTCTGATGTTTTAGAACCAGAGGGCAAAATAGAGGTAGAAAGAATCCACCCATCACCTCCTGAAAAAGATCCCAAAAATAAAACTCCTAGGAATATTATAGCCAGGTTCCAGAATTCCCAGATCAAGGAGAAAATATTACAAGCAGGCAGGAAGAAATAAGTTGAATATTGTGGAAATTCAAACAAGATAGAGCAGGATCTGGCAGCTTCTACACTGAGGGATTCAAGGGCTTGGAATATGATATTCTGGAGGGCAAATGAGCTGGAATTAAAACCAAGAATCACCTACCCAGCAAAACTGAGTATCATGTTTCAGGGGAAAATATGGTCATTGAGTGGAATGGAGGAATTTCAGGCATGCTTAATGAAAAAAAAAACATAGTTGAATAAAAAATTTGATGTTCAGATTCAAGAAGCAAGAGATACTTGAGAAGTTAAACAGGGAAAAGAAATCATAAGGATCATATCAAAGATGAACTATTTACATTCCAACATGGAAAAATGATAATTGTAACTGATGAAAATTTTCTCAGTATGAAAGGAGTTGAAGAAGGGTATATTGGCATGTGAATATATATGTGAATGTGTGGATATATGTTTACAGGTATACATATATAGAGGACACAGGTTGAATTTAATAGGAAGGGATGATACTTAAAAGGAGAAATTAAGAGGTGAAAGAGGAATAAATGAGAGGAGATGAGGAGAGACAGAAAGGGGTAAACTATCTCATATACAAGAGACAAGGGAAAGTGGTTACAATTGAGGGGGGGAACAGGAAAGCAAAAAGGCAAAACCTTATTCTTATCGAATTTGGCTCAGGAAGAGAATGACATACATACTATATAGGATATCTCACCCTACAGGAAAGTAGGAGGCAAGGGATTGAGAGGGGGGATGATGAATGGGAGGGCAGGCTGGGGAAGAGGGAAGTTGGAAGCACCTACTTTTGCAAAGGGACAGGATCAAAGTAGGGAATAGACGATGTGGGAAGTGGGATAGGAGGGAGGGAAATATAGTCAGTCTTTTATGATATATCAACTAGGGTAATGTTTTGCATAGGTAAACATATACAACATGTACTGAATTGCTTATCTTCCCAGTAAGGGTAGGTGAAAAGGGAGAAAGGGAATGACTCTGGAATTTGAAATTTTAAAATCAAATGTTTAAAAATATACAAATATTATTATTAATACTATTTTACATATGATTGGGAAATGAGTATATAGGCATTGGGACACAGAGATTCACCTTGCCCTATTGGAAAAGTCAAAGGGGTTATGGGAGAAGATATGGGAGTGAGCAGATGGGATGAGTGGATATCCTGTAGGACTGCTATTCTGGGGTGGTTGGTAGGGGAAAAATTGGGGGAAAATGTAGCTCAAAATCTCGCAGAAATGAATGATGTAAACCATAACTTAGTAAAGCATTTGGGAAAAAAGAAAGAAAGAAAGTACACAAGGGGAAAAAAGAATGCTTGAAAGTCCTCTATTCCATTTAAAGACCATATTTTCCCCTGGAACATGATACTCATTTTTGCTGTGTAGATGATTCCTGGTTTTAATCCCAGCTCCTTTGAACTCCAGAATATCACATTCCAAGCCCTTTAATTCCTCGGTATGGAAGTTGCCAGATCCTGTGCTAACATTATTGTGTTTCCACAATATTCAAATTGTTTCTTCTTGGCTGCTTATAATATTCTCTCCTTGATCTGGGAATTCTGGAACCTGGCTATAATATTCCTAGGAGTTTTCTTTTTGGGATCTTTTTCAGGAGGTGATTGGTGGATTCCTTCAATCACTATTTTGTCCTGGTTCCAAAACATTAGGACAGTTTTCCTTGAGAATTTCTTGAAGGATGATTTTTAGGTTCTTTTTTTGATCATGGCTTTCAAATAGTCCAACAATTTTGTAAATTATATCTCCCTGATCTATTTCCAAGGTAACTGATTTTTCCAGAGAGATATTTCACATTGCCTTCTATATTTTCATTTTTTGCATCTGTTTAATAATATCTTGATTTCTCATAAAGTCACTAGCTACCATTTACTTCAGTCTAATTCTGAAGGAATGATTCTTCTCCTTGAGCTTTTGAGATTTTTTTTCCATCTGGCAAATGTGTCTTTTTAAAGCTTTCTTCTCCTCATTGGCTTTTTGAGCCTCTTTTGCCATTTGAGTTAGTCTATTTTAAAGGTGTTATTTTCTTCATTCAGGTTGTTCACTCTCATTTCATAATTTCCTTGCATCATTCTCATTTCTCTTCCCAATTTTCCTCCACTTCTCTTATTTGGTTTTCTTTTCTTTTCTTATTTGGTTTTCAAAATCCCTCTATAGGTAATATTTTTCTTGGAAGCTGTTAGGGCAGGAGTTCTGTCTTCATTGTCTTCCTCCTGTTCCATGCTTTGATCCTTTTTGTTCCCAAAATAGGAGTCTAAAGTCAGGTTGCTGTACTTGCTTTGCTTCCTTTGCTTGTTCATGTTGCCACTCAATTACTTGACTTTTGAGCTTCTTGACACAGTAGAAATCTGCTACCAGAATGAGGATCTTTGTCCCAATTGCTGGGATATTTGCAGCTGCTGAAGCTGTGATTTGGGAGCCCTCTCTGAAGCCTCCACATATTCTGGCAAACTGATCATGCACCCCAGGACCTCCACCCTATACAGTGATCCAGATCCAAGTAGGTTAAACCATGAGTGATTACCCTTCAGACTGGTCGCTTGGTCTCCCGACAGTCTGCAGGCCAGGAGCTCTAAAGCAGCCATGTGGAAGCAGCTGCATGGCCATCACTCCTCAGTCGCTTCTCCCTCCAGGGGGTAAAGGCCAGACCACACTTACAAACTCCCAGTTCCCAGAGTACACACTTATCTGACCTCTCACTTTGTCCTTATCATCTGTGTGTTGATAATTCTGGAAACCTCCATAGCTGCTGGTGATCAGGTAAGCTATTCCGTGCCCTTCGAATTTGCTTATGGTGCCAACTTTTATATTTAAATTATGCCAAAGGACTGTCATCTCTATTTTTTTCTAATATTCTGTCTACCTCTTTAATTTCTTTCTTTTTATTGCTGGATTTACTGAGTTCTGAGAGGAGACAGTTGAAGTCCCCCATTACTATAATTTTCCTTCCTATTTCTTCCCTATAATTCACTTAACTTCTTCTTAAAGAATCTGGTGTGGGGTCGACTAGGTGGTGCAGTGAATAGAGTACCGGCCCTGGAATCAGGTGGACCTGAGTTTAAATCCGGCCTCAAACATTTAACAAAAGCTAACCTTGTGATCCTGTACAAGTCCCTTAACCCCAATTGCCCTCCAAGAAGCAAAATAAATAAATGAATGAATGAATGAATAAATAAATAAATAAATACATAAATAAAAAGAA
Source organism: Gymnobelideus leadbeateri (assembly GCA_011680675.1). Taxonomy (NCBI): domain Eukaryota; kingdom Metazoa; phylum Chordata; class Mammalia; order Diprotodontia; family Petauridae; genus Gymnobelideus; species Gymnobelideus leadbeateri. The sequence continues at coordinate 24,377 of WOXC01010612.1, forward strand.
TCTGGTATGTATGTGTTTAGTATTGATATTGCTTCATTGTCTCTTCCTCTGTTGTCAACTATCCTTAGTGGGAAGGGAAGCAATTTAATATAGTTTGTATTTGTGTAGCTATGCAAAACATTTCCATAGTAAATACATTGTGAAAAACAGACTATATTTCCATCCATCCTATCCTGCCCCCCCACTTCTTCTATTCTATACATTTATCCTGTCCCTTTCCAAAAGTGTGTGCTTCCAACTTCCCTCCCCCGAAACCTGTCCCCTCCTCCATCATCCCACCTTTCATCCCCTTTTCCCCAAATCTCTTTTAGTGAGATACCATTTTGAGTGTGTATATCATTCCCCCCCTAAGCCAAATTCAATGAGAGTAAGGTTGACTCATTCCCTTTTGCCTCCCTGTTCTTCCCCTCCATTTTAACACTTTCTCCTTGCCTCTTCTACATAAGATAATTTACCCCATTTTGTCTCTCCCTATCTCCTTTGATTATATTCCTCTCTCATCTCTTAATTTCACCTTTTAAGTATCATCCCTTCCTATTCAATTGATCCTGTGCCCTCTGTCTATGTATACCTGGACACATATATACACAACACTCACATATGTATTCATACACCCACATACCCATATATATACATATATACATATATATACACATATATACATATATACACAATACATATATACACATATATACAATACATATATATACACATATATACATATATACACAATACATACATATATAGAAATATGTATGTGTGTATATATATATATATATATATATATATATATATATATATATATATATATATATATATATACACACATACATATTTCTATTCCCTTCAGTGATTCTCATACTGAGAATAGTTTCGTAATTTCAATTATCATTTTTCCATGTAGGAATATAAATAGTTCAATTTTGATAAGTTCCTTATAATTCCTTTTCCCTGTTTACCTTCTCGTGCTTCTCTTGCTTCTTGTATCTAAATGTCATATTTTCTACTCAGCTCTTGTATTTTCATCAAGAATGCTTGAAAGTCCTCTATTCCACTGAATGACCATATTTCCCCCTGAAACATGATATTCAGTTTTGTTGGGTAGGTGATTCTTGGTTTTAATCCCAGCTCCTTTGACCACCAGCATATCATATTCCAATCCCTTCAATTCCTCAAGTGACAAAGCTGTCAGATCCTGTATTATCCTGATTGTGTTACCACAATATCCAAATTGTTTCTTTATCATTGCTTGTAATATATTTTCCTTCATCTGGGAGTCCCAGAACCTGGTTAATTATATTCCTAGGAGTTTTCTTTTGGGGATGGTTTTTTTAGGAGGTGATCCGTGGATTCTTTCAACCTCTATTTTGCCCTCTGGTTCTAAAACATCAGAACAATTCTCCTTGAGAATTTCTTGAAGGATGATTTCTAGGTTCCTTTTTTGATCATGACTTTCAGGTAATCCAATAATTTTTAAATCATCTCTCCTGGATCTATATTCCCTGTCAATGATTTTTTCCAATGAGATATTACACATTGCCTTCTATTTTTTTTTAATGTGTTTGGATCTGTTCAATACTATCTAGATTTCTCATAAAGTCACTAGCTTACTTTTTTCTCCAATATAATTCAGAAGGAATAATTGTCTTCAGTGAGCTTTTGAGATTCTTTTTCCTTCTGTCAAATTCAGCTTTCTCAAGCTTTTTTCTCCCCATTGGCTTTTTGAGACTCTTTTGCTGTTTGAGTTAGTCTATTTTTTATTTTTTTTGCTTTTTGGAGGGCAATTGGGATTAAGTAACTTGCCTAAGGTCACACGGCTAGATTTTTGTTTATGTGTGTTAAGTGTCAGAGCCTGGAACGGAACTCAGGTCCTTCTGACTCCAGGGCCAGCACTCTACTCACTGCGCCACCTAGCTGCCCCTGAGTTAGTCTATTTTTAAAGTGTTATTTTCTTCAATCAGATTGTTCACTCTCTTTTCATGATTTTCAGTAATTTCAAATGTTTTATTAAATTCTGGTTTGCATCATTCATTTCCATCAGATTTTGAGTCACACTTTTTTCTCCATTTTTCCTCTACCCAACACCCCAGAATAGCAGTCCCACAGGATATCCCCTCATCCAATCTGCTTTCTCTCATCTCTTCTCCCATACCCCCTTCAACTTTTCCAGTAGGACAAGTTGAATCCTCATGCTCCAATGCCTGCACATCTTATCTCCCAATTATATGCAAAATAGTATTAATCATAGTATTTACATATTTTTTTTAAATTTGATTTTCAAAGGAAGATAAGCAACTCAGTATATACTGTACATGTGCAGCTATGCAAAACATTAAAATAGTAGATATGTTGTAAAAGACTGATTATATTTCCCTCCCTCCTATTCCACCTCCCACCTGGTCCAATACTCACTTTGGTACTGCCCTTTTCAAAAGTGGGTGCTTCCAACTCCCCCCAGCCTCCCTTCCCTTCCACTGTCCCCCCTCTCATCCCCTTCTCCCCTACTCTCCTGTAGGGTAAGAAACCATATTGATTATGTATGTTATTCTCTCCCTGATCCAAATTCAATGACAATAAGGTTTTGCCATTTTGCCTTCCTGTTCTTCCACTCCCTTGTAGCCATTTCCCCTTGTTTCTTCTGTATGAGATACTTCATCCCATTCTGTCTCTCCCCATCTCCTCTCATTATGTTCCTCTCTCCCCTCTTAATTTCACCTTTTAAGTTTCATCCCTTCCTATTAAATAGGACCTGTGCCCTCTATGTATACCTGAAAACATATATACACACATTCACATATGTATTCATATGCCCATATATCCTTCTTCAAATATTTTCATAGTGAGAAAAGTTTCATCAGTTACAGTTATAGTTTTTTCTGTAGGAATGTAAATAGTTCAACTTTGATAAGTTCATAATGAGTTATTTTCCCTGTTTACCTTCTCAAGCATCTCTTGCTTCTTGTATCTGAATGTCAAATTTGCTATTCAACTCTGGTTTTTTCCTCCAGAATGCTTGAAATCCCTCTATTCCACCGAATGACCATATTTTCCCCTGAAACAAGATACTCAGTTTTGCTGGTTACATAATTCTAGGTTTTAATTCTAGCTCCTTTGCCCTCCAGAATATCATACTCCATGCCCTTCAATCCCTCAGTATAGAAGCTGCCAGTTCCTGCTCTATACTTATTCTGTTTCCACAATATTGAAATTGTTTCTTTTTGCCTGATTGTAATATTCTCTCCTTGATCTGGGAATTCTGGAACCTGGCTACAATATTCCTAGGAGTTTTCTTTTGGGGATCTTTTTCAGGAGGTGATCTGTGCATTCTTTCAACCTCTACTTTGCCCTCGGGTTCTAAAACATCAGGGCAATTTTCCTTGAGAATTTCTTGAAGGATGATTTCTAGATTATATCTTTGATCATGGTTTTCAGGTAGTCCAATAATTTTTAGATTGTCTCTCCTGGATCTATTTTCCAGGTCAGTGGTTTTTCCCATGAGATATTTCACATTGCCTTCTATTCTTTCATTTGTTTGGATCTGCTTAATAGCATCTTGATTTCTCATAAAGTCACTAGCTTCCACTTGCTCCAGTCTAATTCTGAAGGAATGATTCTCTCCAGTGATTTTTTGAGATTCTTTTTCCATCTGGCAAATTCGGCTTTTTAAGGCATTCTTCTCCTCATTGTCTTTTTGAGCCTCTTTTGCCATTTGAGTTAGTCTATTTTTTAAGGTGTTATTTTCTTAAGTCAGGCTGTTTGTTGACTCTCATTTCATACTTTTCCTGCATCTTTCCCATTTCTCTACCTAATTTTCTCCACTTCTCTTATCTGCTTCTTAAAGTCCTCTATGGCCTGTAGTTATCTTATATTTTCATTTGGGAATTTTGGTGCAGGATTTCTGACCACACAGTGCTCCTCAGGTTCCATGCTTTGATCCTCTTTGCCCCCAAAATAGGAGTCTAATGTTCAATTTTTCTGTTTATTTTATTTCCTTTGCCTAGGCATGTTCCCACTCAATTACTTGACTTTTGTGCTTGTTGCCACAGTAGGACTCTGCCACCAACCAGAGGAGATTTTGTCCAAAATGCTGGGATTTTCTCAACTTCCAGAGGTATTAGCTGGGTGGCCTCTATGAAGCCTCCACACACTCTGGCAAGCTGGTCATACACCCCAAGACCTCCACACCAGACCACAAATCCAGATCCAAGAAGGGTAAAGCAAGAATGATTACCCCCCTATACTGATCACCTGATCCCCCTACAGATCACCAGATCCCCCTACAGTTCACAGTCCAGGAGCTGAAGCTGCAATGTGGCAATGTGGCGCAATCTGTGCCTGCTCCTCAGTGGCTTCTCACCCCCAAGGGAAAGAGACCACTTGCTCTCCCAACCAGTCTGAAAGTCCAAAGGGCACTGACCTCTCACTTTGTCCTAGGCATCTATGTGTTGGTAATTCCACACAGCTATTGGTGTTCTGTGGCCCCTCCAGCCAGCTGCTGGTCCAGCTGCCCTGGGGCTAAAACCACAGACTCACTGGGACCTGGGCTAGGCTCCCAGGGGGCTGTGCTGGCCACTCCCTGCCAGGCTGCCGGCCTCTCCTCAGCAGGAAGTTAGCTTCTCTGTGTCATTTTGTGGGTCCTAGAGCTCCAGGGGTCATTCATAGTCTGCCTTTTTCATAATTTTGAAGTGTTGATGGCAAGAGCTCTGCAGAAGTGCTGTTTTAACTCCACCATCTGGACTCTACCCCCTCTCTTCATGATTTTCTTGCATCATTCTCATTTCTCTTTCCAACCTTTCCTTCTCTCATTTGTTTTTCAAAATCCTTTTTAAGCTTCTCTATGGCCTGTAATCAGCTCATATTTTTCTTCAAGCTTTTGGTGCAGGAGTTCTGATTTTGTTGTCTTCCTCCTGTTCCATGCTTTGATCCTTTATATCCTTAAAATAGTAGTCTCAAGTTGTATTGCTCTGCTTCCTTTGCTCGCTCATGTTGCCACTCAATTACTTGACTTTTGAGCTTTTTGCCACAGTAGAACTCTTCTTTCAGAGAGGGGAGGTTTGCCCCAAATTGCTGGGGTTTTCTCAGCTGCTGAATGTATTAGTTGGCTGCCCTCTTTGATACCTCCACATGCTCTGGCACCCCAGGACCTCTACCCTAGACAGTGATCCAAATCCAAGCAGGTTAAAGCAAGAATGATTACCCCTCAGACTAGTTGCTTGCTCCCCCTACAATCGGCAAGCTAGGAGCACTTAAGCAGCCATATAGCAGTGGCTGCCACCATACCTACTCCACTTCTCCTTTTGGGAACAGAGGTGGGACTGCACTCCTGGACCCACTGTTCCCAAATTTTACTGACCTCTCACTTTGTCTTTGGCTTTTATGGTTTGACAATATTGGAAACCGCCACGGCTGCTGGCAATCCACTCTCCTGAAGTCCCTCCAGCTGGGACTGGTAGTGGGCTCATGTAGGGCTGTGCTCTGCTCCCAGAGGGCTGTGCTATCCCCTTCCTGCTGGCCTGCCAGGCTGTCTTCAGTGGGAAGTTAGTTTCTCTCTGTCACTTTTTGGGTTCTGTATCTGTAAAGTTTTTTTACAGTCATTTTTTACATGTATTATTGAAGGTGGAAACAATTGCTATGCAGAAGTCCTATTTCTATTCTGCCATTTTGGCTCTACCTGTCAATTCTCCTTTTGAAGCAGTTTTCCAAGTTGTTGACTCTTTTCATAATTTCCTTGCATCATTCTCATTTCTTTTCCCATTTTTTCTACCTCTGTAATATGATTTGTATGCTCTTTTGTTAGTTCTTCCATGAGTTTTTTTCTGGACTTGCGATCACTTCTCATTTTTCTGTGTGGTTTTGTCCTTAGGATTTTTGACATCATTGTCCTCTTCCTGGTTTCTGTCTTGGTCTTCCTGTTAACATAACTTTGTATAGTCAGATCACTGTTTTGTAGTTTTTTTTTGCTCACTCTGTTTCCCCTTTTTCCTTTTTATAAATTTGACCTCTGTAGTAGGGGTGGAATGGGCACTCTCTTAGACTTCCTGTGCCAGGGGCTACTGGCCCTAGTTGTTTACCCGTTGCCTCACTGAGGTTCCCCTGAGGATCCCTGGGTATCCTCATGTCTGGTGCTGTGCTGAGGAGATGGATGGAGGTGCACTGGTCATAGAAATCTAGGAGCTTACCTAGCTCTGACCTGGGGTCCTAGTGGTGGTATCTGACCTGCACTAGGTCTAACAGGGTATTTATGTTTCTCTGCAGCCACACTGAAGCATATGGAGATCTGGCTGTTGGAGGATATCTGTTTCCCTAGGGCTATGATGAAGCACTTGGGGGTCTGGCCAACTTTCTTGTCATGCTGGAGAATGCCTGTTTCCCCAAGGCTACACTGAAACATATGTAGGTGTGGCTGCTGAAGGGTGCCTCTTTACCTGGGGCCAAGTAGAAGCATGTTCTGGTTCTTAGAATTAGAGTCTGCCAGGTCTCCTGGCTATCCTAATACACACGGGTGATCCTGGTGTTGGGATTTGCCTGCTCCACCACTCTGAGATCAGGATTTCTTCCTGGTTTGCTAAGGTGGGTCTAGCTGCTTGCTTGCGTCAATGCAGACAACATAAGTAATAGCAATAATAAAAATAATAATGGTTTTCATGATGACAATGTTCATATTCATGAGATCAGTCTAATGTCTACCAATTATGTAGATGAAAATCAGTTTTTCCTCTAATTTATACAAGTTTGCAAGACACTGAGATTGTAAATGACTTGCACATGATCATCTAAGTTTTATTGGTCACAAGATGATCTTGAACCTCTATTCTGATTTTTCTAATTCCCAGACTGGATATTTCTACCCTAGAACACAACATCACACATCCAAATTGTAATTCATATCTTTCGTAAAGAATATTTTTCTGTTATTAGAATGCCTTGCCTCCCTTCTGCCAATACTGGTTTTGCTTTTAAAAAAAAAAATTGTATGGCATCCTCTATGTCTAGCTTACCATTGCTTCATATTTTTTTATATATCACTTGAAAATCTTATAAAACTCTCGTGTTGACTCCAGCAGCTTATCTCTTTTAAATCTCCCCTATGCTACATTACCTAATCATCTCACTGTGTTAACATTATGCACCAGCCCCTCCTTCATGCAGTAACTACACAATGAATTTCTTTGTAAAATTCCTAAGTTATATATATAATGACTATTTCACAACACTTGAAAGAAGTACACTATGTATCTCATAATGGTTTATGAGAGAGGGAGGAAACGAAAAGGAGATGATTTTTTCATGTGATAAGTATCAGTAAACTATACCCGTAGGCTTCCATAAACAGTAAGGCTAGATATATAGCATTACTTATCATTCTCATAAAAACCCAAAGCCTTTTGTCATCTGGTGAGTAACTCAATAACACTTTGTGGATAGTTTCTCAGTACTTTATCTTTAAATTTGAGATTCATACTGGAGAACTCAGAAAACTATATAGATAAAGCCTCAAAGCAATATTATTTTAAGGATCTTAAGTTTCCCAGGTGATCCCAAACCTTCATAAAGGGTCTATAGTCACATCATTTAAACCACTGTGGAAAGACCCTGAATCTCTCTGGGATTTGCTTTACTCATCTATAAAAGGAAACTGTTGGATTATTAGATGGTGACCAAGGTTCCTTCCATCTCTGCATCTGTGGCTCTCTGATCTTCCTTGTAGATTCATTCGCCAAGGTATTAGAATCTATTTATTCCCACTCCCTAATTTTAGACAGAAGGCAGCTGAAGTCCAGAGATATTAAATACATTTCCCAAGATTCCACAAGAAACAAAATGCAGTAGATTCCTCTGGTACTAGTTTCTGTTCTCTTTCCACTATGTATCACGACCTTGCCCTGGAAGAAGAAGATGAAAACTATAGGAACAGAAATCTTACTCTACCTTTTCCCCTTGTCTAACACCCCAATGATGAGTAACTGAAGAATCCTAGCACATGACAAAAAATGTTGTTTGGGGGAGGGGATACAGAGGACATTCCACTGCAACCATAATATCCAAGAAATAGAGATAGATTATGTTTCCCTAATATAATTCATCAGCAGTCATTCTATCACATGAAATTGAGGTCATGCCTTAGTGTTTGACATATGTTGCAGAGGTTATTAAAAAATCACTCTGTCAACTCTACAGAAGGGGCAAAATATAGATATTTTATGCTGCCATAATCTTCATAAAATAGATATCCTGGGGAGTTCTCTGTAGCAAAATGTATGAATCATACATAATAAATTAAAGATGACATTCCCTAAAGAATCACTTATAAATACATAACGTTCTACACTAAGTCTCCAGGCTCCAAGGGAAAAGGAAAAAGGAAAAAAGAGGGGCTCCCTCAAATTCTACATAATGAGGGTTGATTCATTAAAGGATTTATGCAGAATGACAGCACCACCTTAAATACACCAAGCCTATAAAGAAATGTGCCACATTAAAAAAAAATTTTAAAGTCGATGACAAGATGCTCCTTGCCAAAGAACAGACTTTTCCCTGTGTGTAAAACTATGCCCCAAAGCTAAGTATCTTAACATTCATCTCTGTGCCCCTTCTCAGCTCTTTGTGTGTTGTTTTCCCTGTTAGAATATAAGATCCTTGAGGATATGGGCTGCCTTTTTGCTTATATTTGTATCCACAGCCTTCAGAATAGTGAGGAACTTCTAGTGAGTGCATAATTAATATTTCCTTCCTTTTTTTCTTCTTGTTTCTATACTTGATCTAACATATCCCATGGATAGAGCCTGTGGCAGTAAATAAATAAAATGAACAAATAGACAAAACCCTATCAAATACTGTCTTATAGTCAATGGCAATTCAAGAAATAATTTTTAACATGCATGGAACAGTTATGGTTCACCACCTTAATTAGACCACATCAGGTGTCCTGGGTCCTACTGAAATTGACCATGCAAAGAGAAGTTGATGCATCAGCAAACTGATAAGCAGAACCCAACCAAGTTCAATTCAGAATTGGTTCATTGTACAGCACATCTCAAAATAAAGGCAATTTAACAACCCCACTACTATCAGCCATCCATAAAACTATCGTGACATTACAGTTGTTTTTTTAATAGGATAAAATGATTCTCCAAACTTGGACAAATTTATTCTGGCTATTGTATTACTGGAAGGCCACATAATAAGTGTATACTAAGCCAAAAAAAGGCCCAATGCTGGTTCTAAGGATCAGCACTCACACTCCTAAATCATAGGAGAATTGGAGAAGTATTAGGATTTCCCACACATAGACACACCTAACATTGGTATTCCTGTTAGAGGAGGTTTGGCGGTTTGAATGTATGTCTGGTTAGTGTGGTTGCACTATTATTGGTAGCAAAATTTCAGAATACAGAAACAAAAAGACCATGCCTAATATGAGATAATTATCAGTTAATGTGTTGTCACTGTGGGATTGTGAAGTAGAACATTTAAGATTTTGACTGCGGATCAATGTGCTGAGTATGAGTAGAGGGCTTTTCTCACAGGTGTATAACTCTGAGTCAGCTTTTAGCTGAACACTCTTGTATGTACTGGGGGAATGGTAAAAGGGCATATGGTAGAATTTGTGCATAGCTTGCAGGTCAGGGAGTGTCTGAAGACATTGGGGCATGATTCTGTGCAATTGTGGGATGACTATAGATGATGGAGACTAAAATGAAAGGCATTTCCTACCTGGATAATAACCAGAGTAATTAGGAACACTGCATCAGTCTCCACACAGTAAGAAAAATTATGGAGTCCTATTCTTGAGCCTGCATCTGTTATGTGTCAGCTGTTTTACTTTGAGAAAATCACTTAGACTTCTTTGGTCTCAGTTTCCTCACCTATAAAATGAAGGTAACAAGATCTCTAATAGCTCTTTCAAAGGGTTACTGAGTTGGTGGAGTTGTGAACTGATCCAACCATTCTGGAGAGTCATTTGTAACTATGCCTAAAGGGTTATAAAATGTACATACCCTTTGACCCAGCAATGCCACTTTTAGGGCTTTATCCCAAAGAGATCATACAAGTAGGGAAAAAGACTCATATATACAAAAATATTTATAGCAGTTCTTTTTGTGTGGCAAACAATTGGAAATCAAGAGCAGTAGAGAGGTTCAAATGAGACAATGCATGAAAAAATCCTTCCAAATCTGATATAAGTGAATGAAAATATATACATTGTCTCAACTAACACTGTATCAATAAAGAAGCATTCAAAAAGAGTTGAGTCATATAGATAGGTTTATAGGAGAGATTTATTGTAGTCATTCTCAAGACTTCGGTATTGTAGATCAAGACCACAAAGGGAACTTATGGGGGATAAAGTCCAATGCTCCTCATTTTAGATATGAGAAATTTAAGCCCAGAAAGCATAACTGGTTTGCCTTTATCTCATGTGACCCTCACAGTAATTGTGAGTGGGCACTATGGGTATTATGCTCGTCATTTTACAGACAAGAAAACAAAATTAGAGAGGCCACTGGTCCATTGTCAATCTCAATAATGTCCATTTCTTTTACAGTTTTCAATTAATTTATTTTTTAGTTTTCAACATTCACTTCCATAAATTTTACATTTTCTCCCCCTCCCTCTCAAGATAGCAGGAGTATAATTTGATAGGTCCATGTTTTTAATGCCTTTTTTCAAGAGTGTCTTTTCTAATCTTCTAATCATCTTTCTTATCTAATAATCTCATTGCAGAATGTCAAGTCATGAAGAGAGATCCCAAATCCATGAGTGAACAAACCCATCAAAATAACTCCTCATTCTTGTAGCCACTTACTCCCAGCTGCTAGATCCTTAATCTCTAAGCAACAAGAATAACACATTAGGGGCAGCTAGGTGGCGCAGTGAGTAGAGTTCTGGCCCTGGAGTCAGAAGGACCTGAGTTCGGATCTGGCCTCAGACACTTAACACACACAAACAAAAAAAAACTAGCCGTGTGACCTTGGGCAAGTTACTTAACCCCAACCCCCCTCCAAAAAGCAAAAAACCAAAAAAGAATAACACATTATATCTAATGGAATGTCTCTTCGATGAAGGCATGAGGCATGTATCAGACAATTTTCCATATGATGCGAATGTGCTTTATTGCATTAATAAATACCAAACACATCTATCTCTCTTTGTGTCTTCTCTGACATAGTTTGCTGTGGTATGAATAGGTATTATTAGGGTCCTGATTTGCCTTTCTATTCTAAGAACTCATTATAAAAGACTCCCATAACACAGAAAATTATATTAGCTATTAATTAATGGCAGAGCTTGTGGTTTAGTGGCTAGAGATCCAACTCTGAACCCAGGAAGATGTGGGTTCATGAAATATCTCTTGCATATACTGGCTCTGTGACCCTGAACACTTCATTTCTCATTGCTCTTGATCAAAGGCATCAAAGAGTTTCAAGGTCTAAATGCTGCCCATCACCCCCACATACTACCAAACCAAATTAAAATGTAATTGGGAAATATCTGACAAAATAAAAATAATATAGAACACATACAACATTACATTTTAAGACAAAACCAATATGTAGTCCACAGTATTCCTTATGTAGAGATTAGTGACCATCTGCCTCTATTTGATTTTGAAAACACTGCTGTAGGAAGCTCATTAAAACTATAAAAATACTGGGAAAATACCTTCCTGTAATAGTAGAAAAGATGTTATTCCCTGACAATTTCCTATATCAATGACATTATAAGATTATCAGATGAAAGGAACTTTAGAGGCTAATTCTTTCATTTTACAAATGGGTAAACTGAGGCATAGATAAGTTAAATACCCAGGGTCACATAGCTAGTAAAAGAATCTACACTCCTCTGAAATGTGTTCATAGGCCTAAGAAACCTCTTCATCTGTCAAGATTAATTCAGGCCTAGAACCCATACCTTATCATTTCCTTCTCCCTCTGCTGATCCTTATTCTGATTTGGAGGGTAGAGAGATCTTCCCAGAACCTCCTTTTAAGAAGGAGGTCTAGACCATCTATTTGTTTTTTGACTTCCCACCTGTTTGCGCTGCTATGTATTTCTACAAAATAGCCCATAGATTGGGTAGTTTCCTTCTCTCCTTCTGCCCTTTTTCATTTCCCTTTTGGGCATTGTCTTCTCTGACCAGACTGTAAGCTCCCTGAAAGAAAGGACTATCTTTCCTTCCCCCTCCCCTCAGTACTTAGAACAGTGTTTTTTGTTTGACTAAAGGAGGATTTTAAATCAAATGTTCCAACTGCCCTTTCAGCCCTCTATCCACTCCACCACCTAGATACCTTAGGCCCAGTCTATATTCATATCACTTAATCAGGTCCAGAACTCAGTATGATAGGTATTAATAGAGTTCCCTCTTTTAAAAGCTATAATGTATTGTTGCAATATCCTAAGGTTGATTAAGGTAAATCTATGAGGAACTACTGGGGGAGTTTCTGAATGAAGTACGGAATCAATGCATTGCTGCCTTCATACCAAAGAAAAATAACACTTCAGTACTTGAAGAGATATTATAGGATATTATCTAGGCCATGTCTCACATTTAGCAGATGGAAAAAGAGCTTTTTTGCTTCCTTCCGGAGAAGGAAGTTGACTTGTCCAAAGTCACCCAGAGAATTAATGGAAGAGCCAAGGGTAGGATCTCAGTTCCCTGAGTGCCAGGTCAATGTCTTTCCTGCACCACCTTTCCCAACAGCCTGCTTTTAACCACAACATGCTTCAAGTTTCTGAGTTTTCACTCCTTGTTGTCTTTTAAGGCATGCACTTGATTCCAAAACTATGAAAATTATATGATACAATATCAAGTCATGAAATAATGGAAACAGGGATCATTTGAGCTAGGAGGAATCTTTAAAAAGACCAATACTATCAGTTCTGTGAAGAATGCTAGAACTTAGAAAATAAAATCCTTGTTACTGAGTGAGACTTTAGAAATCTAATGTGCTACTAATTTAGGATGCATTGAAATCTTTAAAAAAATATTCTCATAACTGCATTTTAATATAATTTCTGTTTCTTATAATCTTCAATTCATTTTATGGATCTAAGAACATAATCCTGAGAAGGTGTTCATGGGTTTTACCAGACTGTGAAAACTGTGCATGACCAAAACAAAAATTCGCGCTGAAATAAAACTTTCATTTTATAAATCGAGAAACCAAACACAGAGACCAAAAGTAACTTTCACAAAGTCAAATAGCCAGTTAGTTGCGGAAGTGAGAGACTAGCTCTGGATACTACACTGTGATTATTTTTACTAGAATATATACCAAATAAAATTTTGCCAAGCATAGATAGATACACATACAAAATGTTTGTACTCTATGGATGATTTATACATATATACAGATACAAATTGGGCAGTTATGTGGTACAGTAGATAGAACGACAGTCCTGGAATCAGAATTATCTGAGTTTAAAATCTGACTTCATATAATTATGAGTTGTGTGATGGTAGGCGAGTAATTTAACCTGGTTTCCCTCAGTTTCCCCATCTGTAAAATAAGTTGGGAAGTAATATCTTTGCCAAGAAACCTCAAATAACATCACAGACAAATATAACTGAAACTACTAAATAACAACACATACAGGCAGATTAAGTTCCAGAGATTTCAAAAAAAGCTCTTTGTCTACCTTTACAAGCATTAAAATTGGTCTGAAAATTTTTAAGTAGTAGATTTTTTAAAAAAAATCTATTTTACTTCTAATGAGTTTCCATGGGGAAAAAAATAAAACAAACCTGAAAAGCAGAGAACTCCCTGAAAGGCTAGGTGGGCATGCATTGTGTCAGTGAAACGACTTCTATTCCTGGGTAATACATTATTTGCACATTTTATAGGGACCTATTCAAGACTTTGTGGTGTACTTGTCTCCTTCTGGCTCATTTCTTCAGGCAAGGCAGCAACTTCTGGAAGAAGTAACCATCATTTTTTGACTTAATCAACTAAGCTAGGGGGCATGGTAAGAAGGGAGATGAGGAAATGAATCCCATTTGGGAGCTCTACTAGGTAGCCCAGGCCACTGGGGGACCAACAATAATAGATTTTTTTGCATACAAGATTATAAAACTGGTTCAGAGACAATTTAGATTGATCTCATTCATTGTAGTACTCCTGGGCAGATCTATGCTTAACATGGTTGGGGAGTAGAAAGAAAACTGGAGAGGATGTTAAAAGATGTAGGTTCTAGTCAAGATCCTACCACGTTAAATGCTTCAGCCCTATATCCTCAGAGTTTGGGAGGCCCTAATAAAACAGGACTAGGAAAAGAGTACAAAGACTGTAAATTGATCTTGAAAGAGTAGAATATAGAGAAGGATAAATTCATTTCCAAATACGTGTAGATTTTAAGAAGTAAGGATCTTTGAAACAAAAAGAAAAGAAAAAGTTTTTGTATGGAAAAAGATACTCTCTGAATGATACCAGTTGGTGTAGTTGTAGTTAGGACATACCAAATCTCCATCGTGCTTCCTCCAAGAAATCCCTAAATCTGTATCAACAGAGCAGGCACACTCATCTTGTTAAATCTTTCTGCTGAGATTGAAATCTGACCTTGATGAACTAATTTGATTTAAGTGATGCTTGTTTTAAAATTTCAGAAGATCTTTGATTTCCTCTGTGTGAGCAGTCCCACCAATATCACATCTGAAAACCCTTCCATGGCTTAGGAAACTGATATTTTGGATCCAGCAAAGGATACAGAGGATAAAATAGTGACTAACCTGGTCCAGAGGACCAGAGTTTCTCAATCTGCTCACAGGATTATATAGATATTCAGGAAGAAAATGGGAGAAGGAAAGGCAGAAAACAAGCATTTATTGAGTACCTACTGTATATCAGGAACTGTACTAAGCAATTTATAAGTTTTGTTTTATTTAATCCCAGTAAAACTCTGGGATGTATGTATCTTCATTTTGCATATCAGGAAACTAGACAGAAATAAAGTAACTTAGCATCACTCAGGTAATGAGTGCCTGAGCCTGGATTCGAACTCAGGTATCCCTGACTTCAGATCCAGTTCTATCCATTACACCACCTTGTTCCCTCTAGGCAAAGGAGGTAGGAGAACAAAGGTCAGGCAGGAGGCTTTTCAAAAGGATAATAAAATAGACCCTTGCTCAATGATGTAAACATAAGCAGATTTTTTAAAGTCCCTTTCTGTCATTTATCATGAGTTATAAGCACAGACAGCTTTCAAATATCACTACTTTTTTTCCCACAGAGCAGACACATCTTATAGAACACACATAACCATGAAAGAGAATATTAACAACTAATATTTCTTTAGCATATTAAGATTTACAAACCACTTCATATTATTATCATAATTCTCACAGTAAAACCATGATAAATATGATATAATTATCCCCATTTTATGTTTATACTGAGGACATCATCTACATGTAGCATGGAGGTGTCATTGTAGGACTGAAAGGTAACAGAATAGACATCTCTGCTTGACTTCTCCCCATTAAGTACCGATCATCCAAAAGGTTATCACACATAGTGAGTAGAAAATAAACACATTTATAAAAGCATGTAACAAAGAGAAATCAAACGAGTTATACAAATCGGAATATAACAGGCAATACCTGGAGTGAACAAACTTTCAAATGGTGTGTAAGATATCTCAACTCAACAAAGGGAAAGTACCAAATGTAACTGAAGGGAAAATTCCTTGGTTTTTAGGAAGGCAAGGAGGTGATCAAGAATGTGTTGGGGGTTGGGATTTGGATAGGGATTTAGATTGTCCCTACATGCCTGCCCTACATAGTCTTTCTTTCTCTTTGGATTTCTTCTCAAAGTGCATCTGGAATCACAGGTTGTCTTTCTCTAAGTTAGAAGGGGAAAGGAATATCCTCTTATCCCAAGCTCTTGAGCTAACTCCACCCACCAGCAAAGCAGGGATGTAGTTTCATCCTTTTCTCCTCCAATGAGGAGAATCTAAGGCAAATCAAAGGCTTGAAACCCGAGGTGTAGTAGGAGGCATGTCAGAGAATATTATAGAATGACTCTCTCATTTATATAATTAAAGAATCAACTCTCATTTTTAAAGAAATTCAGTTAAGGTAGGAACTTTTATGAGACCCAATATATAGATGAAGAAATTAAGTCTTAGTCATTAAGTAACATACTTAACCACAGTCATATAGTAAGAGCCTTAAGTGTAATTTGAACATAAGTCTTCCCAAATCCAAACCCACTATTCCATCCAATACACTATGCTGCATCTCTTTAGAATGAAGGGAAGCCAGGTAGATGACGGGCTGGGTAGTGCAGAAAACATCCAACATGATTATGTCTGGATAAAGGAGTAGTAATTTAAGTGGATTCTTTAAAAAAAAGTATCCAACAAAAATCACAGCAGAAACATCATTTCATCTGCAAACTGTCCCATTGTGACTATTCAACATTCAAAGAGCCATCTCCGAAGGACAGGATAATAATGCATGGAGCACTGCAGCTGAGGAACGATGAACCAGCAACGTATTCTTGCAGACTTGGGCATTTTTCCCTCTTATAATGTTCGTTAGTTTCCCTTGCATCCAATAGACTCCTGTAAATAGAATCTAAACAGTAAAGAAAAATGGCTTCTTATCATCCTTCTCAACTACATCATCATTTTCTCTGGTGCTGATCTAGAGTCCAGGGGTAGGAAACCTGTGGCCTCAAGGTCACAGTATAAGTCCTTTTCTGGGAAGTTTCGATTCAGCCAAAGGGTCACACTTGAGGACCTAGAGGGCCACATGTAACCTCAAGGCTGCAAATTCCTTACCCCTGATCTATACAATACAGTTTCTTCTGAATTATAACAAAGTTTTCATTAGTTTCAGCAACAGTAGCATTGCTAGATTTTTAGGCCACCTCAAGCTCTGGAAAGTACTTAATAAATATCATCTCATTTGATCCTAATGACAATTCTAGGAGATTGATGCTATTATTATTCTTATTCCTGAAATGAGGAAACTGAGGCAAACAGAGGTTACATGACTTGCTTAGGACCACACACCTAGGAAGTCTCTAAGGCTGGATTTGTACTCAGGTCTTAATGACTGTAGGTCTAGTTCCCTACCCACTGTACCACCTAGCATCAGATCTATGGTGGTTTGAGGAGCAGAAGAAAATATTTATTTTGGAGGCGATCAGGATTAAGTGACTTGTACAGGGTCACACAGCTAGTAAGTGTCTGAGGCTGAATTTGAACTCAGGACCACCTAAATGGATTTGCTTGTTTCTATCTATTGCACTACCTATATGCCCAAAGCAAAGACAGTATTGAGGATTTTTTTAATAGCCCAGGGTAGATTCAAAATTTTATAGTTAAGGCAGATTGAAATCTTTGGAGTTTGTGAACTATCATGGAACACTAGGAAGTCCTATCTAGTGAAGGCCCTCTGCAAAGTAAATTAGGGTGAAAATGAATTTGTATATATTAGGTCCCCATGAAATGATTCTTTGTTAGAAAATAAAATGCCAGAATGAAGAGGATCCCTTTCTGTGAGGTAAAATGTTAAAGAGAAGAACTCTTTAGTTTTTCTCATACATGGAAATTCACCATCCTTGAATCCTACTCTCATAAAATTGCCAACTATCCCAGTGACTATGGGTGAGTAGGAGGGAGACCCTGGCATCCTGAGGAAGTAAGAAAATGGGTATGGGGAAAGTAGAAAGCTTAAGTGCATACAACTGAAGGGGACAGAGAGAGAGAGAGAGAGAGAGAGAGAGAGAGAGAGAGAGAGAGAGAGAGAGAGAGAGAGAGAGAGATCAATTAAGGATCATGGAAGGTACCTTGCAAATAGGTCATTTAATATACACCCTCATTGAACTGAATCCTTGAGAGAGTAAGTGCTTTGACCAAAGTCACAAGCGTAGTAACAATGGGATTTTGACCAAGTTCTTGGATTCCCAATGCAGTGCTCATTCTGTTCGACCATACTGACTTTAATACCAGGATTCTTAATCTAAAATCCATGAGATGGTTTTCTTTTAATATTGTGATAAGAGTATTTAAAATTTCTTGGTTTCATTTGTAATACTATATAGATTTAATTCATTTAAAATATGAGGTCAAAAGTGGTCCATAGACTTTACAAAACTGTAAAAGATCAATCAATCTCTTCTCTCTCTCTCTCTCTCTCTCTCTCTCTCTCTCTCTCTCTCTCTCTCTCACACACACACACACACACACACACACACACACAGAAAATCAAGAGAGATAGGGGGAGGAGAAGGAGAGGGAGAGGGGAGAGGGGAAAGGGGAGAGGGGAGAGGGAAAGGGAGAGGGACAGAGAGAGAGAAGACAGAGTTTTAAGAGAATGTAAAGAAACTTCAGATCTGGTTTAGCTTCATTTGCATTCCAACAAACACCAAAGAGAGTTCAGGTGAAATTTTTTTAAGATTCTTCATAACTTTCTCTCTCTACTCGTCTTTGTTGTTTTTCCCTTATTGTTGAAAATAAAGCCCTTCAAAACCTCAAAATATTTGCGGACAAAAAGGAAGGCAAATGGAGCAGAAAGGTGTTACGGATAAAACACTGAACTCAAGGTAGCCTCAGAACACTTCAGTCCAAGTTTCAGCCATGTCATTTCCTAGATATGGGCAAATCATGTCATCATCCTGTTTTTCCATTTTCTCATTTAAAAAAATGAGAGGTTTGAGCTATATGACACCTATATCTTTTTATAGCATTGATAGTCAGTGATTTGAATAAGGTTCTTTCCTGTTCTAACATGCATATTGTGTGATATAAGATCCCTTACAATTCTGAAACTTTATGCTGTAATTTCTCTCCCAGCCCTGAAATTTCTATTCCAATGTCCCTTATAGTTCTCATATTCTCTATTCCATATCCCATCTATTCCATATAGGACTGCCTTATGCAGTATTAACATTCTATGTTCCTTTATTGAAGGTGCCTTTCAGCTCACAAATTCCATGATTTTATGACATAACTGAAAGGAAACATTCAAGAAGTTGGGGTGAGAGCAGCTGGATGAAATAGAGAACAGAATTACAGATGTTCTCAAAAAGAATTGTCTCAAAACCAGGCAGTATTTCTTGGCACCAATGATAAATGCTGAACCCCACCAGCAACTCACTGGGGGAGGCACATCACATGGACTGATGTTTACATCTTATGAGTTGGATAAGCACAGACTACGGGTTTGGCCATCACGGATGGGATCTGTCTGCAGTGCAGAAGCATTGGCATTTAAAGATATCCTCTACATTTATCACATTTGTCACTTGCCATTAATTTACATTCCCTTTATGCATCTGTTCAAAAAATAATTAGGATTTTATGCTGCAGTAAATATGCTTGTTCATCCATTAGTGCAAAGCAGAAGATTAATTGCATTACAATGGAAGTCAAGACTATAGCATTGCAAGCCACCAGGAGAACAGTGACAGCTGGGCTGATCACAATACTTTATTCTGATAAGCTTCAAAAACAAGTGTAGATAGGAGAATAATTAAATAACTGACAAACTGCACTAGCCTCATTCTTGTGCCTTGGGTTTTAAGTATCACAAGAGTCCCCCAAAGTAAAAAAGAGAAGTTTCCAAAATTCACTAGTATAAATAATGAATGGCTTGGCACTGGTTGAATATGGCTAGACTATTCCCTTCCACTGACTGTAGGTTTCTGCTGTACAGTCAAAAGGAAGGGTGATAGAATTTATCAATATCTAGAATTCACTAAGCATATTTTATATCTTAAGGCCATAAGTGGTAGACATTTTAGGTCACCTCCTAATTAAAAATAGCAGAACTATACATGTTCCCATTTTAAATCCTTTTGAACTTCTTGAATGACCTGGGATGAATTAATGATGTGCAAAGTTTCATTTTATTGTCATAGATTTATTGTTGAAAGGTGCCTTAGACATCATTTAGCCCAAACCTTTCATTTTATAAATTAGGAATGAGGATCAGAAATTTTAAGTGATCAGTCTAGAACCATAGAGTCAGTAAGTGTCACAGCTGAGCTTTAAACCCTGATCTGATTTTTTTAAAGTTTTTTTTTTCTTTAATATTTTGCCCAATTGCCTGTCAAGCCAAATTTTAGTACTCATTTTTATAAGAATTCAAGTTCTAATTTTTTCTACCTCCCTCCCTCCCATGCCCTCTTCATAAAATGGCAGGCAATTTGATAGAGATTTGTAATGCCATGAACAGCAGCTTTCCAGAGGACTGCTACTGTGAACAGCTTTTAAGGTTCTGATTACACAGTATAGTGAATACTCTACTTCATAACAAATCAAAGCAAAACATTCACAGAAAATCCAGGTATAGCATTCAAAATATTACAACTTATCATGAAAAATCACAATATAGTATTCACAACAGCTTATCATTAAAATGGCCATATAGTTTTCACCCAAGTGGTAACAATATTTAAAACAAAGAACAATCATTTCAAAGTAACAATAGTCAAAGTCTTCCAATCAAGGGGCAACTAAGTTAACTCAATCAGTCACCTCTCACTCAATTACAAAGTATCATTAATATACAAACCCTCCACCCCCAGGTCACTAATAAACTACAATTTCATCATTACTCAGTACCCAGGGAGAAAGCTTTTCATCTTGACTTGAGGCTGGTTCTCAGATTCCCTGGATCTTCTTCCATGGTCGGAGATTCTAGAAGCTCCGCCAATACAAGGTCTCAGGAAATTCTGCCTCAGTTCTCCATTCTCTCTTCTGTAGCTGCTCTGCCACCAGATGCTGGTCCCAGGAAATTCTGACTGTGCCTCTCTGGGGCTTTTCTTATGTACATAGCATCAGCTACTTCCTGTTTCAGCCAACCCCTCCCTGTTATGTCAGCAACAGGAGACAGGAGTTCAGTCTGTTTCCTTCTGTTTCCCCAAGAGAGGCTTGATTGCTAAGCACCTGCTACCTTTGCCAACACAAAGGGTTCTTCAAATTCAAATCATATCACCATTACAAGATTATGAATGTCCTCTCATATGTCACATTTCCATATTAGTCACAGTTGTGAAAGAAGAAACAGATCAAAAGGAAAAAATACATGAGAAAGAATAAATTATATGAGAAAAGTAGGATTTGATCTACATTTGCAGTCCATCAGTTGGTTGTCCTTTGGGCATAGTTCCATATTGCTCTCCAGAATAGTTGGACCAGTTCACAACTACACCAAGAGTGCATTAGTGTCCCAGTTTTCACAATCCTCTCCAACATTAATCATTTTCCATTTTTGTCATATTAACCAGTCTCATAGGTATCAGGTATTTTAATTTTCATATCTTTAATCTTTTCAAACTCTTTGACTATCAATTGTGGAATGACTTGTATTTTTTAAAAATTTGACTGAAATCTCACATATTTGATAAATAAGGCTTTTGTCACAGACACTTGTGGTAAAGATTGTTTCCCAGCTTTATGTTTTCATCTAATACTGGTTGCACTGATTTGGTTTGTATAAAAGCCTTTTATTTTAACATAATTAAAATTATCTATTTTACATTTTGTAATACTTTCTATTACTTGTTTGTCATTGTCTGTGGTACCTTTTTGCAAGATGTGGCTTCCTTCCTTATCTCTTTTAATTAGGTTTACTTTTGCTTTTGATTTGTCTGAAAACAGAATTGTTACCCCCTTTAAAAAATATACTTAGGCTGAGGCATAATAGATTCTGCTGTAGCACCTTACTCTTACTCTGTGTGTGTCTCTCTCCTTCAAGTGTGTTTCTTATAAACCCAATATTATAG
This sequence comes from Gymnobelideus leadbeateri, assembly GCA_011680675.1. Classification (NCBI taxonomy): domain Eukaryota; kingdom Metazoa; phylum Chordata; class Mammalia; order Diprotodontia; family Petauridae; genus Gymnobelideus; species Gymnobelideus leadbeateri. The sequence goes on from WOXC01010612.1 coordinate 46,113, forward strand.
GATTGTGTTTTTATTTTAATCTATTCTGCTAACCACTTCAGTTTTATGGAAGAGTTTGTCCCATTCTGGCTCCCTTCCACCAGTTCCCCCCTCCCTTTACTTAATATCTTCCCATTCTACTTTCCTGTTGGATAAGACAGATTTCTATATTCAACCAATTGTGTATATTATTCCCTCTTTGAGTTGATACAGATTTGAGAAAGTTACAAAAGATGCCCATGGCTCACCATCCCATCTTTCACTCTATTGTAATAGGTTTTTTATGTCTCTTCATGGGAAACTTCACCCCCCCCCCCATTCTGCCTCTCCCTTCCTTCTTCTTTCTCATCACGTATTTGTATGTCATTCCCTCAAATTCATCGTAAACCAGCATTGTCTGATTATGTATAGCCCTTCTAGTTGTACTATTAGTGGTAAAATTTAAGAATTGCAAGTATAATCTTCCCATTAGGGATGTAAATTGTTCATCTTCATTGAATCCCTTATGTTTTTCTTTTCCCTTTTTATCTTTTCACACTTCTCTTGTTTCTTGATACTGGAGATAACACCTTTTTGTTGTTTAATTCTGGTCTTCTCCTTATAAAGTCTTGAAATCCTTCTATTTCACTGACTGACTATTTTTTCCCCTTGAAGTATTATGCTTAGTTTAGTCCAGATAAGTGATTCTTGTTTGTAGTTCTGCTTCCTTTGCTTCTGGAATATCATGTTCCACAAATTCTGATCCTTTAACGTTGCAGCTGCTAAGTCCCATGTAATCCTGATGGTGACTTCCCAATATTTGAATTGTTTCTTTCTGGCCACTTGTGGTATTTTTTTTTCCTCAACCAGATATTTGTGTGATTTAAGTATAATGTTCCTTAGAGTTTTTATTTTGGGATCTCTTTCCTTAGGTGATTGGTGATTCTTTCATGCCTACTCTGATCTCTGATTCCAGGATATCAGGGATGTTTTCCTTAATAATTTCTTGAAAGATGCTGTTCAGGTCCACCTTTCAATTATGACTTTCAGGTAGCCCAATGATTTCAACATCATATCTCCTAGACCTATTTTCCAGTACAGTTGTTTTTACAAAAAGGTAATTTACATTTTCTTCTCTTTTTCTTTATTCTTTTGAATTTGTTTGATTGATTCTGATGTCTCATAGAGTTATTAGCTTCCACTTGCCAAATTCTAACTTTTAAAGAATTGTTTTCCTAAGTTAGCTTTTGTACTTTCTTTGCCATTTGGTCAATTGTACTTTTTAAGGATATGTTTTCTTTTTTTCCAAGCTGTTGACTCTTTTTTCATAATTTATTTGCATTACTCTCATTGCTTTTACCAATTTTTCTTCTATCTCTCTTACATGACATTTAAGTTCCTTTTGTTTCTAAGAGTCCTTTCTGAGTTTGGGGCCACTTCCCATTTTTCTTTGGCATTTTGCCCATAGGCATTTTGATACTGTTGCTTTCTTCTGAGTTTTTATCTTGATCTTCCCTGTGACCATGATAACCAGTAGGAGATCCTGAGCCCCAGTGTGGTGTAGCAGAAAAATACCAACACCAGCACCTCCCTCCCCTTGCCTCAGCATAGCTCTAAGAACCTACACAGAGTGCAGGGCAGCCCTAGGAAAACACATAAACACAACACATGCCTCACCACATGGTGTACACCAGGATAGAATCCTAGATAAGCACCACGTGGCAGGTACCTAATCCCTTCAGAAACACTACATGCCAAAAAAAAAAAAAAAAAGCTTCCCTTGGGGACCCCAGGGCAACATCACTGTAGCACCAGGTAAACCATCACATCCTATAGGCTCTGGCACAATAAAACTTCCTTAACAGACTTTCAAGAATTTTTGATGAAAAAATCAGAGTTCAATAGAAAATTTGACATTGAAATACAAGAAACAAGAGAAGCATGAGAAGGTAAACAGGGAAAAGAAATCATACGGAACTTATCAATGTTGAAGTATTTATTTTCCTACAAGGAACTGTAACTCATAAAACTTTTCTCAGTATGAGGATAGTTGAAGGGAATATAAATGTGTTTGTATATGTATATATATATATATACATATATATGTATATATATATGTGTGTGTGTGTGTATGTATACAGACATGTATATGTCTATATAGGAGGGTATAGTTGTATATGAATGCATATGTGAGTGTGTGTATGTATGTGTACAGGTATACATAGAGTACACATAATCAATTGAATAGGAAGGGATGATATTTGAAATAATAAAAATTAAGAAGTGAGAGAGGAATAAAATGAGAGGAGATATGGAGAGAATAGGGTAAATTATCTCATATAAAAGAGGCAAGGGAAAACTGTTACAGTGGAGGGGAAGAACAAGAAGGCAAAAGGGAACAGGTCAACCTTACTCTCATTGAATTTGGCTTAAGGAGGGAATAAAATACATACTAAATTGGGTATCTTACCCTACAGGAAAGTAGGGTGAAAGGAGGTAAGGGGGGGGGAATGACAGAAGGGAGGGCAGATTGAGGGGGTGGGTAGTTATCAGCACACACTTTTGAAAAGGGACAGGGTCAAAATATAAAATAGAACAAGTGGGGGGTGGGATAGCATCGAGGGAAATATAGTCAGTCTTTCACAACGTATCCAATATGGAAATGTTTTATGTAACTACACATACCTATATTGAATTGCTTATCTTCCCAGTAAGAGTGGGTGAAGAGTGAAGAAGGGAAAGAATTTGCAAGCATGTGCATCTGCCACTTCCTGGTAAAACCATCTTGGCGGATGGGCTAAATCAGACTGAGGGTGACTGATGTGCATCAGTGAATTAAGGGGATATCTACCCCAAAGTTTTAAATCAAATTTCTAAGTTTAAAAATCAAATGTTTAAAAATTATTATCGTCTTCTTTTACATGCACTGGAAAATTAGACATTCAGGCACTGGGGTATGGAGATCCATCTTGCCCTACAAGGAAAGTTGGAGGGGGAATAAGGGAGATATAAGAGAGAACAGGTTTGGGGAGGGGATATTCAGTTGGATTGCTGTTCTGGGGTGGTGGGTAGGTGAAAGATGGGGAGAAAATTTGTAACTCAAAATCTTGCAGAAATGAATGTTGTAAACTAAAAATAAACATAAAATTTAATTTAAAAAAGAGAAAAAATATTATTTCAACCCATCTTTTTTCTGACTTTGATGTTCTAGGATTTGTTTAGGGGCACCATTTTATTTTTGTTTGGAGGTGAATATGGTAGAATTATAGTGATTTACTGCTTACTCCACCATCTTGGCTCCTGGAAGTGATCCATCTGATCATCTGATTCTAAATTTAGTATTTTTTCCACTTTTCTGGCTTTCTTCTTTCAATCTCCCTTACCCCTTCACTCTCTTCCCTTTTTCCTCTTCATTCATATATATTAAAATAAGGGGTTGTAGATGTTAAGGGGAACAGTTTGACTCACATGGAAACTGAAATATGTTAGATAGCTTAGGCCTCCAACCCTATCACTCCCTTGGGCACTGTCCTGAAATCATGAAGTTAGAGACAAGTTCAGTTTCTCAGAATCAAGATCAGATCTAGTAACTAGAGGAAAATAACATGTGAATTTAAATATTTAAAACAATTAAAAATCAAATGTGCTGGACAGAATCTAGTCAGATAGCTCTTATAAAATGCTCATTATATAATAATTTGGTATACGGGATGTTCAGGGAAGACTAGCACCTCTGATATGACAGCTTGACAAGCCATTCTCGGGGCTACTTATCCATCTTTGGTGTCCCCTTTCATCAAACTTTCACCTATGGTTCCAAGAAGGTGTAGCACATGCACTTGCCACTTCCTGGTAAAACCATCTTGGCAGATGGGCTAAATGAGACTGAGGGTGACTGATGTGCATCCGTGAGCTAAGGGGATATCTACCCCAAGCACAGGAAGACTTCTCCCAGTGGAATGGATAGATGAGAACAATTTGTTCCCAAGGTCATAAAGGTGACTTAATTTTGTACCTTGGAATACTTAAGAGTTCGGTCAGATATCAAAGACATCAAGGTCATCCACTGTTTCCTGGGTGATCTTGGCTTTTGTCATACCATTGGAATTTGAGGACTATGGCACAGAGTGAGGCTGACAACAGTGCAGTTTTGTTAAATCCAACTCACAAAAAAGTCAAGGCATCAATTCTGTGATGTCATTGATCCTCTTCTAAACAAATGATAAACAACAACAACATACTGATATATAATACAAGGTAGATACCTACCTGTATTCACCTCTTCTCCCAAACACACACAATAACCATGCAGAGTAAGCAAGAAAGCCTATAGTGCAAAGGGTTACCATTTAATCGCCATCTCTGTCTTTAATTCAATTCTCACACAACATTAGCACTGGAGAAACATGCTCACAAAGTCCAATGTCCCTTTTTCTAAAGTGTGCACTAATAGTACTTGAGTTAGCTTCTAATCAGCCAATAACAATTATCATCCAGTCTAGTGATTTCTCTTCCATTTTTAAATTGTTCCCACCAAGAGAAAGGAAGGTAATAGGCATCTATTAAGTACCTACTGTATACCAGATTCTGTGTCAAGCACTTTATAACTAATATCTCAATTTGATACTACTAGAAGTAGAGGTGGGAAGGACCTTTACATCTAAGTAGCAAAACTTGTGCATTGCTTCTCTCCCAAAGTTCTGCATTATTCTCATGTCCTGACAGGTTGTCCTAACTCCATCAATCAGTAAATAAATAAATGAATAAATAAATAAATAAATAGATGGATGGATGGGTGAATTAATGTTTATTTATTTATTTATCCATGCTATGCACCAAGTACCAAGCATCTAAAGAAAAATAATAATGGTAATATCATCATCATCATCATCATCATCATCATCATCACCATCATCATCATCATCACCATCATCATCATCACCATCATCCCTACTCTCAAGGACTCCATGGGAAATTCCATGGGACTCATTCCTAGAAAGAAAGACCTTCTATATAATGAGATTACATGGGGTAGCAGAAAGAATATTTTTCTTGATAGAAAGTTATCAGTGCTGGTTTTCCTTCTGCCACCAACTTTCTGAGTGATCTGATATTGCATCATTATACTAGTTCACATTTTTATAGTGTTTTATGGTTTAAAAATACTTTCCTAACAAGAACCCTTCAAAGTAGACTAGATAAATATGCTTATTTACTATTTGAGGAAACTGATATCAAGAGAAGAGATGAATTCTTCAAGGATGAACACTTTGTAAATGACAAAACCAAGACTAAACACTCTCCAAGTCAGTGATCTTTCCACTCTGCCATGTTGACTTTTACAAGGGTACATCATTTATTCACTTTGATCCTTTTTCTTTTTAAACTCTGAACCAATTAAGTAGTACTAGATTGTCCTAAGGTTATTTCTTTTTTAGTCTTTTTCCCCAGTCATGTATTTCTTTACTCTCCCACCTCTACCCATAAAAATGAAAACAAAAGCCTTGTAACAATTATGCATAGTAAAGAAAAACAAGTTCCTATATTAGTCATGTCTTAAAATATATGTCACATTGTCCTTTTTCAGCACAGCACTTCTCTCTCAGGGAGCAAAAAGGATTCATCATCAATCTTGGAATCATGGTCTAAGGTCCTTTCCAACTCAGTGATTATATCATTATCAGGTTATGAAAAATAACAGCTAAATTTTACATAGCCCCCAGGAGATACTTACAACGTACTTTGTTCACACCAATTCAATATAGAACACTGATATATCATTGGAAGATAATTGCAGAATAAAAGAATCGGAAAGAAACTTTTAGGCAACCAATTGAACTTAATTAAGAATACACTCTATATCCAACAAATGGTTGTCTTGCCTCCACTCAAAATCCTCCAGCAAGTAGTCTAATGTAGCCCTGCAACTTTTAAATATTTTCCCCCTTCCCTTTCACTCACTGTGCCTTGTCAAGCCCTGATCTTAGATTACACCCCACATCCTCTTCTTATTTGCTGTTGAACACAGCTAGAGAATTCATACAACCACACTTCCTGGATTTACTAGAAACTTGATATGACTTAATTCAAAAATTCCTTTTATGTGAGGAGATTGAGACCTGGAAGTGGGAAATGTAGAGCAAGGTAAAGCATATCAGAACTGAAATTCAAATACACATCTGATTGCAAACTTCACATGGTTAAATGAATCTCACCCTAAGACTCCAATAGTTCTTTGAGATCATTCAATGGACTGCTCATTTTGTGAAATTCTTGGTGATGTCTTCCCATAAGTCCTCCACAATTAGACCAAAGTTTTGGGGTCATTCTATCTTTTGGGATTGTGTTAATACTAATGCAGTTCTCCATTGTGGACTGATTCTTCTTCCTATGTGACTGTTCATTGTTTTTTGGAAGAGGTTTCAATACATTTCTCTGAGGACAACATGGGCATCATGTTTCCTTTTTTATGGAAGAGCAAGCTAATGATCAAAGAGGGTAAACCTCTTGCTGGTAGTCATGTAGCCATACATTAAAGCAAGACCTTCAACTGTAGGTTTTTGGCTCTGACAGTTCACATTTATATAGTACTTTATGTTTTAAAAAGATGTTTTACCAATAGTATCTTATTTGATCTTCACAATAGCCCTGATAGGTGTTATTATCACCCTGATTTTATAGATTGAGGAAACTGAAGTTGACAGACATGAATTACCTTGCCAAGGGTGACACAATTAGTAATTGTTTGAGGTATGGTTCAAATCTCAATTCTTCCTATGTTCTAACCACTCTGAAACCTAGCTTAAAAACCTCTTCCTTCTGCAACACATAAATATGGATGTTCTAAAATAAATACAATTGTATTGACAAAATGAGCTTTAAAATATTACTTCCAGGGACATCTCAGTATCATAAAAGTAAATATGTGAGAAATTTGGCACTTTCCCCTTTCTTTGCCTTTTTACTTTCCATTGGAATAACCCTCCTCTCTGGCTCAAAATGGGTCATCATTGAGAATAGTGGGAAATTTCTACTGTGAGTCTCCATTTTGGGTGACTGATTGAGTTGCCAAAGCGAGGCAGAAAGTCTCTCCCAGAACTCATATTCCCCAAATGAAATGGGGTGGATGGTCATGAGTGCAATGGAACTGTTTGGAAATGTGAATAAGCAAATTGCTCATCATTGGAAATCCTCATGCTTGCAATGTACATGGGTAGAAAGTGACAAAGACCCCTGCTCAGCTGAAAACATTTCTAAACAACATGGATGGTGGCTTTAAAGATCTCTATAGATGAAAGGATCTTATAGCTCATGCTGTAAAAGTATTACCATTTATAGTTCAGTTAACTAAGATATACAGAGAAGCAAAAACTTATCCAAAGTCACACAATTAATAAATTGCAGAACCAAAATTCAAAGTCAAGTCATTTGATTACAAGTCCTGAGGATCTTCCACTTCACCATATTTTTTTCCTTCTTTCTTTGCTTTTAGTCATCTGGGCGGCACAAAGGGTAGAGGTCATTGGACAGCCAGAGATAGGAAGATTTGAGTTCCAACCTGGATTCAGAATAGCTGTGTAACTATTCAATTCACTTAATTTGTGTCTGCCCCACATTGCTCATCTGTAAAATGGGCATAAATAATAAGAGCATCGATACGATCAAATAAGAAAGAATTTATATAATGCTTTGCAAACTTTAAAGGGATTTGCCTGATCATTACCTATTTTGATTTTCTGCCTCATCTCCAACAGACAAGCCTAAATATACTCAGGTCTTCTGGAGCCAAATTTTCACTCTCCTTACCTATTTATCACCTGAAAATCCTTTTTAATTTCCTTTTCTTAATTATCTTCTTTTTTGAAGTTTTATTGCTATGTTTTGTTTTATTGAACACAATTAAGTCCTCAACATACCACTCTTTCCCCTTAGAGCTCTCCGAACAAAACAGTTGTAAGAAACAAATCAATAGCTTGGTTACACCTCATAGCATGAACAGCAGTCATAGGAACATGCATGAAGAGCTGGAAGAGGCTAGTGTGGACATCTAGCTCAACCCCACCAATTTACCACTAAGAAAACTGAGGTCAATGCAACTAAGATGATTTACCTAGGGTCAAACAGGAAGTACATTTCAGAAGGAGAATCTGGAATCAGCTTCTCTGACTACTGAGCTAGTGTTCTTTCAACCATTCCAAGGTCTCTCTTTTAGTTCCACACATTTCTATGATGAAGAGTTTTTTTTTTCTTTCCTAAATATTAGCTTCACAAAGTAAAACAACTTAGAGTTCATCAGTGGTTTGAACTAATCTTCTTGATTGTTTTCATCTGTTTTGAAAGATTTTTTTTCGTGTTTATCAGACATTATTAAAAGAAAAATGTGAAAGGGATGCTGTTGTTACTACAGGGTACCAAGGAGGGCCCAGAACTAGGTCAGGTTCTGCAACTGATCAAGAAAGGATGCTTAGAGGGAAGGGAGATGCAAATGACTCAGAAATATAGCCATGGTTTAACTTCAGCAGCAGCTGCTGGATAATTAGGGCCCAAAGGCCTTCAGAAAGGTTAAAAGTCTTATAAATGCTGCTAACCCACTCCTCTTCACTAATTTCCCCTTAGCTATTGCAATTACTGGGTTTTCACTGACAAGGTGACTGCATCAGTGGCATATATAGATTCAGTGTGCTGGGGAAAATGTGCTCTCATGGATTCCCTGTTGGAACTCTTTAGAGTCATTCTAATCAATTCTCACTAAAGGGAGAATGAGGTCCACTGAGGCACAGTCCATAGAAAGCTGCCCTTGAAATTAGGAAGACTTTGGCTTAAGACTTGTGGTTGTATGAACACAGACATACACTATACATACATACATACATACATACATACACACACATACAAACACCCATACATATATACATACATGTATCTTTGTGGCAGCTAGGTGGTAGAGTAAATAAAGTGTTGAGTCTAGAAACAGGAAGACTCATATTTATGAGTTCAAATCTGGTCTTAGACACTTATAATTGTTTGACCCTGGGCAAGTCACTTGACCCTGTTTGCCTCCATTTTCTCATCTATAAAATCAGTTGGAGAAGGGAATGCCAAACTATTTTAGTATCTCTGTCAAGAAAACCCCAAATGTGATCAGGAAGAGTTAGACATGACAGAAAATGACTGAACAACAACAAATTGTTTGTCTATGTGTGTGTATACACACTATATACTATATACACATATTTTGTAATTTAGTAGTTTCAGTCTTGTCCAACTTTTTGTGACCCCCTTTTTCTTATGTGTGTGTGTGGGGGGGTGTTCTTGGCAAAGATAATGGAATTCTTTGCCATTTTCTTTTCCAACTTACTTTACATAAAAGGAAACTGAGGTAAATATGGTTAAGTGATTAGCCCAGGGTCACACAGCTAGTATTTTAGTCCAAATTTGAGCTCAGGAAATGAGTATTCCTGACTCTAGGCCCAGCATTCCCTCCACTGCATGCATGCATTCTTGCACACACTTGTACACACACAATACATACACATACATACTAAATATATATCTATACATATATACATATACACACACTCTTCATAGTTGTGCAACACTGGGTATATCACTTAATTTCTTTGCCACCAAGGAACATGTTAAGCTTCTAAGATGCAAAGCAGATATTGGCATTCATTGGTACAGAAAATTACTCACTGGGGTTTCCCTGCAAAAATGAAATCCAAAGTTTCATTTAAAAAATAGTACCCTGCAACTACACAAAACTCCTCAGTTTTTCAAGCAAGTCCATTGCCCACAAGCATCCACAAAATAAATCCCATTATTTCATTTGTTCTTCCCATCAGCTCTGTAAGAAGAGGTCATGTAGGCTTCCTCCTCATTTTTCAGACGAGAAAATTAGCTTGAGAGAGGTCATGAGCACTTATGAGGGGTCCCAGTCACTTTGCGCCCACAGAATTCACCCCTGTGATGGATCCTAGGCCCAACCACTTTGTACCCACAGAGTTAAGCCCTGTGAAGGACCCTAGCTCAATCACTTTGTACCCACAGAGTTCACCCAAGCCCATAGCCTCATTTTTAGACCAAAGGGAACACAAACACAGAACTGAAGTGTCACAACTGACCACACAGGTTATCAGTAGCAGGTTGAAATTTGAATCAGGCCCCAGGGAATCTGAACTTATTGCACTGATTCACATAGCAACTCAGACCAAGTGGATTAGTAGATTATTATGCATTTTTAAAGACCTTAGGTGTTCATGGAACTGTTGTAAGTTCCAAAGACAAGAAATAACTTTCAGATGAAGGAAATGTACAGAATGGAGGCCAATGTGGCTCAACAACTATGAAAAAAAATCTGAGACTCTGACCACATGCAACAGAAAGAAGTTAACATGAGAACAGTCTGAATGAAGAGAAATAAAGTGTTCAAAATGGAAGTAGTTAGAATCCCTCTATACTCTGCACTAGTCTTACTACCTCTGGGTTACATTTTATCAATGAAACAAAAAGAATACCTTTGTATGTATCTAAATAGATGTGCTTAACAAATTATTACTGATTAACAAACAAAACACATTATATCTGTATAAACAAGAGCTGACAAGAACAAAAATAATAAAGTCTTAAGTGAAGCAAAATTTATAGTTGCAGCCTATCTACACTGATGGCCTCCTTTCACGGATACCTTGAACCAGAGAAGTCAGTCCTGTCCACAATGTGTGCAGAGAAGAGTATTGCCTCCTCTAGCTTTCACCTCAGTTGTGAGAGGAAAGAGGGCCCTTTTAGGGGAATGGGAATCTAAGATCTTCCCTGTCCCTAGGCCCTTTGATAGGCTTAAGTGACTCTGAGAATCTTCTTTGATTTGAAAATATACTCTGCCTCCTAATAGGCTGAATGTGGTCACCTGGAGACTGGCTGGAGGCTTGTTTTTCAGGAATACCTACACCTTGTTGCTCTGTGATTGGTCAGTGGGTCAAGGGGTTGTGACATTCTCTGAGCCAAGAGAATGTTATATATACCTTGATGTGAGTCTCTCATCTTGTATCTTTTGAAAGGCCAGGAGAGTGAACTTCTTATCACCAGATCCAAGAGTAAGGCAGTTCAGAAGTTAAATCAATTCCAGATTTTTGACAGTCCAGTATCAGTGATATGAGAATAGAGAAGCAACCTTCAGAGTCAAGCCGGGAATAGGTGAGACAATACTCATCCAACAGAAATAGTTCATTTAGAAACAAACTTGGCGAGAACAAACCTTTGAAGAAACTTTGATAAATCTGAGGCCATTCTGCTAAGAGATCAATGTGGCATGGGAGACAGTAGGCCTCAGTGATAATGGGGCAAAGGCTGTGTTTTTCTTCTTGCTATATCTTTGAGTTAAATACCTCCTTCCAATAGATTATTGATTTCAATAGATCTGGGTTGCTAGTTATTTGCTGAAATCAACTAGTAGGAGGAATGAGAAATACTTGAGACTTGAGCCAACAGTATTAGAGAACAGATATCACCTTCCTCTAAGGACTTTCCCTAGGATACTGAGGGAGAGATATAGGAGCTTAATTCTAACAGAGTGAACCCAAAGCATATTCACTACATACACACACAATGATGATAACGTAAAATAACATTTAACAAAATACATTTAAGCACAACTTTTTCCTCACTAAACTTAAACTATTCTCAATTCTACTCAATCTACTCCAGGCCTTGGCTCCAAGGAATAGAAATATTTAATTCATCCATAACCTTTTTTTTTTTTTTCAGAGAGTCAAAAGCCTTCTGGGCATATACAGGCCCATGCCTTTACTACCTCAAAGAAGGTTTGATTCTTTCAAGTGACTTCTTTTTAGCAGATTTTTTTTTTCTTTTCTGTTCTTTTATCAGCAAGTTTTCACATTTTGCTTAAAATGTATTGAAAAAAAAAAAAAGAATGCATTGTCTCTTCCAAGTTCCCGGATTCTGCTTCTTCTCATCTTTGTCCAGAAGTCGAAATTTTCATAGAGAAAGAATATGAGACACAAAGTATTAAGAATACCCAACCATAGAGTTCTCTGGCTACCAGATTGACTAACTACCTCTAGACTCTCCCCTGCCATCAAGTAACTTGACATTAACAAACAGTGTATTTTGTCACCATCTGCTAAAAAGATGTCCATTACTGGGCATTCTTTCCCTATGATAAAAGGGCTGAAATCAGTCATGACCAATCAGAAATGTAGTAGCTGTGAGCCAAATCTGCAAAATGTGCCATTTTCTCTCAAATCCTCTTGGAACGGTTCCAACAAAGCACAGGGTGCAGGCATGGATCACTCTACCCCTGCTCCTATAAGACAGAAATTTACCAAACAAACTAACTCATTGCCTTCTATGGAATTATAGTTAGTTGCCCAAATCACACAGCTCCAAAATAAAATGGAAGGGAGGGAGAAGAGTATATTTAAAAGGGCTAACCTATTGCAACCTTTTTAGAGACTTACCTGTTTCATTTGCCACACTATTTAATACTCTACTGCTACTCTGATAACTGGTTGGGCTATTTTACGAGATTATACCAGCCCAGAAAAGAGCACATCTGGGTAAAATTCTCAATGAATATACATAGAAATTCCTATATTCATTGCAAGACCAGATTTTCAATTGCTCTGCATCATATTTGATGGTAACATTATTTCTTTTTTTTTTTCAGAAATTATTTACTTCTTTTTAGTTTTCAACATTCATTTCCACAAGATTTTGAGTTCCAAATTTTCTCACCATTGCTTCCCTACTCCCACTCCACAATGGTAAGCATACTAATTACTTTTCCCCCAGTCTGCCCTCTCATATATCCCTTCCCATCCCTTCCATTTCCCACTTCCCCTTTACTTTCCTGTAGAGCAAGATGAATGTCTTTTTTTCTCAAATGCTTTATTAACTTCTGGTTTACATCATTCATTTCCGTGAGATTTTGAGTTAAAATTTTTTCCCTGTTTTTCCCCTACCCACCACCCCAGAATAGCAGTTCCACAGGATATCCCCTCATCTATCTGCTCTCTCTCATATCTTCTCCCATACCTCCTTCAACTTTTCCATTCTGGCAAGGTGACTCTCTGTGCCCCAATGCCTGCACATCTTATCTCCCAGTTACATGCAAAATAGTATTAATAATACTATTTATATATACTTGAAACATTTAATTTTAAAACTTTGAATCCAAGATTAATTCCCTTTGTCCCCTGTCACCCACTCTCACTGGGAAGATAAGCAATTCAGTATATGTTGTACATGTATAGCTATGCAAAACATTACCATAGTAGATATATTGTAAAAGACTTTTGGGGCGGTTAGGTGGCGCAGTGAGTAAGAGCGCCGGCCTCGGAGTTGGGATGACCCGAGATCAAATCCGGCCTCAGAAAATGAGCACCCACACATAAATAATGACTAGCCATGTAACCTTGAGCAAGTTACTTAACCCCAATTGCTTAAAAAAAAAAAAAAAGACTGATTATATTTCCCTCCCACCCATCCCACCCCCACCTGGTCCATTCCCTACTTTGATCCTGTCCCTCTTTAAAAGTAGGTGCCTCCAAACTCCCCTTCCCCCAGCATGCCTTCCCCTCCATCTTCCCCCAACTCATTCCCCTCCCCCCTACTCTTCTGTAGGGTGAGATATACCATTTAGTATGTATGTCATTTTCTCCCTGAGCCAAACTCAATGAAAATATGGTTTTGCCTTTTTCCTGTTCTTCCGCTCCCCTGTGACTATTTCCCCTTGCCTCTTCTACATGAGATAGTTCACCCTACCCTGTCTCTCCCCATCTCCTCATGTGACTTTCCTCTCTCACCTCCTAATTTCATCCCTTAAGTATCATCCCTTCCCAACAAATTCAACCTGTGCCCTCTATCCATGTATAACTGTAACCATATACACACACATTCACATATATATTCATATGCCCATACACCCTTCTTCCATTATTTTCATACTGAGAAAGGTTTCATCATTCACCATTATTGTTTTTCCATATAGGAATGTAAATAGTTCAACTTTGATAAGTTACTTTTGTTTTCTTTTTCCCTGATTACCTTCTCAGGCATCTCTTGCTTCTTGTGTCTGGATGTTATCTGGATGTGTCTGGATGAACCAGAATTGAATAGAAAATTTGACATCCAGACACAAGAAGCAAGAGATGCCTGAGAAGGTAATCAGGGAAAAGAAATCAAAAGGAACTTATCAAAGTTGAACTATTTACATTCCTATATGGAAAAACAATAACTGTGAGTGATGATATCTTTCTCATTATGAAAATAATGGAAGAAGGGTGTGTGGTCATATGAATACATATGTGAATGTGTGTATATGGATAGAGGGCATAGGTTGAATTTGTTGGGAAGGGAGAATACTCAAGGGATGAAATTATGAGGAGAGAGGAAAGTGGCAAGAGGAGATGGGGAGAGACAGGGTAGGGTAAACTATCTCATGTAGAAGAAGCAAGGGGAAGTGGTTGCAAGGGAGGGGAAGAATAGGAAGGCAAAAAGGCAAAACCACATTCTCATTGAATTTGGTTCAGGGAGAGAATGACATACATACTAAATGGGATATCTCAACCTGCAGCAGAATAGGGGGAAGGGGATGAGAGGAGGGATGATTGATGGGAGGGCATCCTTGGGGGGAGGGGAGGTTGGAAGTACCCACTATAGAAGAGGGACAGGATCATGTAGGGAATGGACCAGGTGGGGGTGGGATGAGTGGGAGGGAATTATAAGCAGCCTTGTACAATATATCTACTATGATAATGTTTTGCATAGCTAGACATGTACAACATATACTGAATTACTTATCTCCCCAGAGGGAATGGGTGACAAGGGAGGAAGGAAATGGATCTGAAATTCGAGGTCTTAAGATTAAATGTTTCAAATATATATAAATACTATTATTAATACTCTTTTGCTTATAATTGGGAGATAAGATGTGCAGGCATTGGGACACAAAGATTCATCTTCCTCTAATGGAAAAGTTGAAGGGGGTATGGGAGAAGGTATGGGAGAGAGCAGATTGAAGGAAGTGATATCTTGTGGGACTGCTATTCTGGGAGGTTGGGTAGGGGAATAACGGGGGGAAAATGACTGTAACTCAAAATCTGGTGGAAATGAATGATGTAAAACAGAAGTAAATAAAGCATTTGTTAAAAACAAACAAACAAACAAAAAAAGAATGCTTGAAAGTCCTCTATTCCACTGAATGATCATATATTCCCCTGAAACAAAATACTCAGTTTTGCTAGGTAGGTGACCCTTGGGTTCAGTCCCAGCTCTTTTGCCCTCTGGAATATCATATTCCATGCCCTTCGATCCCTCAGTGTAGAAGCTGCCATGTCCTGTGCTATTCTGATTGTGTTTCCACAATATTGAAATTGTTTTCTCCTGGCTGCTTACAGTATTTTCTCCTTCATCTGATTCTGAAACCTGCCTATAATATTGCTAGGAGTTTTCTTTTTGGGATCTTTTTTAGGAGGTCATCTCTGGATTCTTTCAACCTCTATTTCGCCCACTGGGTCTAAAACATCAGGACAATTTTCCTTGAGAATTTCTTGAAGGATAATTTCTAGGTTCTTTCTTTGATCATGGCTTTCAGGTAGTCCAATAATTTTTAAATTATCTCTCCTGGATCTATTTTCCAGGTCAGTGGTTTTTCCCATGAGATATTTCATGTAGCCTTCTATTCTTTCATTTATTTGGATCTGCTTAATAGCACCTTGATTTCTCATAAAGTCACTAGCTTCCATTTGCTCCAGTCTAATTCTGAAGGAATGAATCTCCTCAATGAGCTTTTGAGATTCTTTTTCCATCTGGCAAAGTTGGCTTTTTAAGGCATTCTTCTCCTCATTGCTTTTTTGAGCCTCTTTTTCCATTTGAGTTGGTCTATTTTTTAAGGTGTTATTTTCCTCAGTCAGGCTGTTTAGTCTCATTTCATACTTTTCCTGCATCCTTCTCATTTCTCTTCCCAATTTTTTCTCCACTTCTCTTATTTGGTTTTTAAAATCCTCCTTAAGGTCCTCTATGGCCTGTAACCCACTCACATTTTCATTTGGGGTTTTTGGTGCAGGTGGTCTGACCTCACAGTCCTCCTCCTGTTCCATACTTCAATCCTCTTTGCCCACAAAATAGGAGTTTAATGTTGCATTTTTCCGTTAACTTTGTTTCTTTTACCTAGGCATGTTGCCAGTTAATTACTTGACTTTTGGGCTTGTTGCCACAGTAGGACTCTGCCACCAGCCAGGGAAACTTCTGTCCCAAATGTTGGGGTCTTCTCAACTGCCAGAGGTATTAGTTGGGTGCCCTCCCTGAATCCCCCATATACTCTGTCAAGCTACACTCACACCCCAAGACCTCCATCCCAGAGTGCAATCCAGATCCAGGGAAGTTAAGAGCAATTGCCACCCCCCCCCGACCTTGATCGCTGGATCCCCCTACATTTCGCAGGCCAGTAGCTGAAGCTGCAATTAAAGCTGCAAAATGTGGTCTATTCTGTGTCTACTCAGCTGCTTCTAGCCCCCAGTGGAAGAAGCCAACTCACTCCCAAATACTGGTCCCAAAGTCAACAGGGCAGAACCTCTCACTTTGTGTTGGAAATTCTGGAAAAGCCAGAGCTGCTGGTGTCCTGGGGTCCCTCCAGGGGGCTGCTGGACCGGCCACCCTGGGGCTAAAACTGCAGCTCACATGGGCCTGGGCTTGGCTCCCAGAGCGCTGTGCTGTTGGCTCCCAGAGCATTGTGCTGGCCATTCCCTAACCTCAGTGGCAGGTTAGCTTCTCTGTGTAGTTCTGTGGGTGCTCGAGCTCCAAAAGTTGTTCAGAGTCCCCCTTTTACATGATTTTGAAGTGTTGTGGGCTAGAGCACCATGAAAGTGCTGTTGCTACTCTGCTATCTTGGCTCTGCCGCCCCCCACACACACACCCAGCAAGATGAATTTCTATACCCCACTGCCTGTATATAGTATTTTCCTGTTTCATGTAACAACAATTTTTTCAAAATTTGTTCTTAAAACTTTGAGTTCCAGATTCTCTCCTTTCTTCCCTCCTTACCCACCCTCCACTGGGAAGATAAACAGTTCAATATAGAGTATATATGTGTAGGTATGCAAAACATTTCCATAGTACTCATGTTGTGAAAGACTATCTTTATTTCCCTCCATCTTATCCCACCCCCTATTTATTCTATTTTCTACTTTGGCCCTGTTCCTTTTTTCAAAAGTGGTAACATTATTTCTTGACTGACTCCTACAGGCCTCTCTAATTTATAGCTTGATACAGATTACATCTAAAAATGTTTAAAAAAATTTTAAATAATTTCTTCTAGTGCTGATCTTTAAAATACATTTTGTAGATAAAGAATTAAAAATACATATTAAGTACTTTAAAAATTCAAGACCAAGTACATTCTCAAGGATCTTTCATGCTAGTAGGATTGAGAACAGCAGCCTACATCATGTACACAGAGTGGTAAATGCAAGATTATTTGAGGAGGAGGAGACCATAGATGATTACAAATCACATATCTGAACTATGAAAAATTGCGGCTTCTGGAGAAAAAATAATGAGGAAATATATTTCAGGCATAAGGTAGGAGAGACAGCTTGGTAGTCAATGTTAAAGCACAGAGATGAGAGCTAAAACATCAGGTTCATATAACTGTTACTCTCTAGTTACTCAATGGGTCTGGATTGACAAATGCATGATGAGGGATATTTTGAAATAAGTCATTGAAAAGTATATTGGAGCTAGCCAGAGAAGAAGAGAGGAAAAGGGAGAGGAGAGGAAGCTAGAATGGCAAAAGGTGAGGGAACAGAAGGAGTGTGCTGGTATATTTAATTATGTCTTCTCCCATAAAAATGTATGTGGAACACTTTTTAAAATTATTCTTCATTATTAATATCTTTGCTAACATTTTCTTAAACCTAGAAAATAAAGAAAAACAATAAATAAAAATCTGATTTCTAGCATTTATGGCTATGCAGTATATAATTTTTCACATTGAAAATTTAACAATTAGCTCTCCAGAGCAGATCTGAGCTGAAGAGCTGACTACATGAATAACATGAAAGAGTCTTGTGGAACCATCCATCAAAAAATGGCTGAAGTGAAACCAAACAAATAGGACAATTAAGAGAAAGTACAATTAGAGAAGCCAAGATTGAAAATCCTGTCCATGAGGAAATGGAAGTCAAAAGTTGCAAATCCTACAGAGACCAAATTGGACAAAGACTTTTAAAAGTACCTAATAAATCACTATGAACCTTGGGCAGCAAAGTTACAATTGAGTAGAGGAGTCAGAAGTAATAATATAAAAGGTAGAAAGGTGGGTAGAAGGGAAGGAATTAGTGTCAGTAAGTACACATGACTTTTTATGGGGGTTGATTATGAAATATAAAAATATATATAAATGCCATGTATACATATGTGTGCATATATAATTTTAATATACTATTTATTTTGTTATGTATCTTCCAATTATATTTGAAAATTTAGCATTCATTTAAAAAGAGTTCCAAAGTCTCTCTCTTCTTCCCACCCATCTCTCAACCTTTGAGAAAGCAAGATTTTGATATCAATTATACTTGTGAAATCATGTGAAACATATATCCATATTAGACATATTATAAAAGAAAATACACACACACACACACACACACACACACACACACACACACGGAAATTAAAGAAAATGAAAAAGCTTCAATCTGCATTCAGAATTCATCATCTTCCTCTGGAAGTATATAGTATTTTTCATGATGGGTCCTTTGAAATTCTCCTGGATCATTCTCTTGATCAGAGTAGCTAAGTCTTTCATAAGTGATCATCCTTACAATATTGCTGTTACTATGTATAAACTTCTTATGATTCTGCTCTCTTCACTTTGCATCAGTTCATATAAGTCTTCCCAAGTTATTCTGAAATGATCTTGCTCATAATTTCTTATAGTACAAAAATATTCCATAATAATTATATACTACAACTTGTTCATCCATTCCCCAACTGATGAACACACCCTCAATTTCCAATTCTATGGCACTACAAAAAAAGCTGCTACAAATATTTTTATACAAACAGGTCCTTCTCATTTTTCTTAGATGTCTTTGAGATACAGATCTAATAGTGATGTTTCTGGGTCAAACAGTATACACAGTTAAAATGGTTCTAAGGATGTATTTCCAAACAGTTTGTCGAATATTTGGACCAATTCACAACTCACCAATGATGCATTGGTATTCTATTTTTTCCCACATCCCCTTCAGCATTTACTATTTTCCTGTTCTATCATGTTAACCAATTTGATAAGTGTGAGATGAATGCATAATGTATAGTATACATACATGCACACATACACATGCATACTAATATTGCAATATACACATAATTGTATGACATATATATGTATCCATGTGTGTATGTATGTGTGTATGTATATATACATTTACATTATATATATATATATATATATTATATATATATATATATCATACCCCCAAAACCTTAGTATAGTATTAACATTCATTCAATAGTTATTAAGCCACAGAACCAAGAGTTTTGGGAAACTCTAAATTGTATACATACAAATGTATGTAACTACATCTATATAAATGTGTGAATATATGTGTGTAATATACACACAAAACATATATATACATACATACAAGTGGATATATAGATATGTGTATAATTATATAGATATCTATATATATAGATATGTGTATAATTATATAGATATCTATATATATATAGATATGTGTATAATTATATAGATATCTATATGTATATATGTATATATATATATACCGATACATAGATATAGATATATAGATGTGTATGTATGTATATGTGAATATATGTGGATATATGCATATAATTTACCCACAGAAACCTATGCATATATATACACATATATAGAAAGATAGATAGATAAATGTGTGTATATCTACATGTATATAATATTTATGATGGAATTTCGATTGGCTTTCTTCTGACTCTAGTCTTATATCTTTGATACATTTTGCCATGCTTTTTTTCCTCCAGCTCATTAATAAAGTACTAATTGCTGACTCCTAAGGAAGAACTGCTATCTTCTGTTACTACAAGGTAAAGGAGAAACTAAGTCAACTGGACCTACAGAACAAAGTCTTAGGACTCCACTTTAATGAGGCATTTCTCTATGTTATCTCTAAAACCTCTGAGATTCAGTACCTTGAATCAGTTTTCAGGATGTATCTGCAGACTCTAAATCTGAGTCAGAGAAACACAGGGTTTTATGTGACTTTCTCTTTTACATCAAGGGTTCTCTATCACCCAGAAAGAGTTTATTTGTCAGTTGAACTGTTTCTTTCTCTTTTGTCACCTATGGAAATTTCTGGCAGAATTTTCTTCCCCATTCTCCCAGCTCACTGGGCAATAAATCAGGATTATCCAGCTCACAGGGAATGACTCTTAAGTTGCAGAGGCTGCAGTATTGAAGACATTTACGGTAGTAGCTTTGATGGAAGATTCATCCACTTCCAAGTCATGAGGGGAAAAAAAAGTGACAGATTTCCCATGCTAAAACCTGATTTTTAGAACAAGAGTAGTTGGAGGCATTAGGAATAGGAAAAGGAACACTGCGTTTGCGCTGAAGAAACCTGAGTTCCAATGAGACCATAACTAATAACTGCCTATGTTGTCTTGAATAAGTCACTACTTCTTTGACCTTACATTTCTATATTGGAAAAAGAAGGTTGAATCTAGATGATCTTTACTATTCCTGTTCTAATAATCTGTGATTAAATGCCTAAACCACAATCAAGAATGAACTTTAACATTATCATCAGCAACATTTTATTTCCAACTTACTTAATACTTCGAAGATTTTCTCTTATAAAAGGACAATATGTGAGCTCATTGAAAGCTTATTGTCCATGGATGACCAATGATAAAATCTGGCTTACAGGCACCATGATGCACCTAAAATCTATATGATGAGGGAGAACATATCTGAGTACATATGTCCTTACAACCAAAGCATGTAGAAATTATAAGCATGCAGTAAATCTGCAAGCTTAACAAATCAAAATGATTATGAACTGAATTTTTAGCAAAATTAACTCTATTTTATCATATTATGAATCATGGTGGTTATAACAATTAAATACTGAAATATTTATATGTATATATGCACATATATACACACATATATATTGCTTTGTAATATGAAAGTCCTTTTTATTTTATTCTTTATTTTGGCCTCACAAAAAACTTTGTGATGTAAATATTTAGGTATCATGTTACAGATGATGAGACTGAGATTGTGAGATTAAAAGTAAAGCATTTTTGTATTTTAAGAATATTCTTTGGCAGAAATATAATGACTTAATAACTAATCCATTGGTAAACCTTTTCTCCAACAAATATGAATTTGTAACTTAGGGACCACTGTAGTATAAGACACTATTGATAATCATCAATTTTTATCAACACCAGAAATAACTGTGGCAATTTCCAGAGATTCATAGAAGTAGAATAGGGGGATTGAAAGAACATTTTACTTAAAATGTTTGAGAATTATACATTGGTACCATGAAAAAACATCAAATCAAAGATTAAGAACTGAAAAAGACATTGGATATCAAGTTGTCAGATGCTAGGATCTCAACTCAAAAGGAGGAATGAATCTGAGAAGACACCTAATCTAGTCCAATTCATTTTGCATGTGAGGAACCTGAGGAGCATTGAAGTTAAATGACGTGCCTTACATGGTAATTGGCAGAGCTGGGATTTCAACTCCGGCTCTATGAACCCAAGTTCAGTACTTTAATTCCACACTCTTATTGCACCACTCAGTCAAACTTCAAGATCTTCTTTAAAAATAGTATTGTTGGGGCGGCTAGGTGGTGCAGTGAGTAAGAGCTCGGGCCTCGGAGTTGGGATGACCCGAGATCAGATCCGGCCTCAGAAAATGAGCACCCACGCATAGATAATGACTAGCCGTATAACCTTGAGCAAGTTACTTAACCCCAATTGCTTTAAAAAAAAAAAAGAAAAAAAATAGTATTGTTTTGTATATGTTTCAAATTCCCTTGCTTAAGAATATGTTGTATTCCACCAGGAGAATCTAAATTCCTTTAAAAGAAGGCTTGTTTCACTTTTTTTGTTTATTTCCCTTACATTTAGTGCAGTCTGACATTTAACATGTATTTTATATAGACTTGCCAATTAATAATCAGACATAATTTCATAGATGATAAAAATGAGACCCACAGAGAAGTGGCATGTCAAAATTATGTACATAGAAAGGAATGGCGTTGAGATCTTAGCCTACATCTTCTGACTTAATTCAACAATTCTTTCTTAATCAAATGAGAGAAAACAGTTAGGGGACTCTATATTTTCAAATATATAAAAATGGGTTTACTTTAATTTTCTATGCTCATAATGAAATGTACCCTTCTTTTCTTTTCTCTTTTTTTTTGCTTTTTGGAGGGGGAGGGCGGGGCAATTGTGGTTAAGTGACTTACCCAAGGTCACATGGCTAGTAAGTGTCAAGTGTCTGAGGAGAGATTTGAACTCTGGTCCTCCTGACTCCAGGGCCAGTACTCTATTTACTGCACCACCTAGCTTGCCCTGTACCCTTCTTTTTTTTCTCCAAATTCTTTATTAACTTCTGGTTTACATCATTCATTTCCATCAGATTTTGAGTTACAATTTTTCCCCATTTTTCCCCTACCCACCATCCCAGAATAACAATCATGCAGGATATCCCCTCATACAATCTGCTCTCTCCCATCTCTTCTCCCCTACCCCCTTTGACTTTTCCAGTAGGGCGAGGTGAATCCCCAAGCTCCATTGCCTTCACATCTTATCTCCCTATTATATGCAAAATAGTATTAATCATAGTATTTATATATTTTAAAATTTTATTTTAAAAGGAAGATAAGCAACTCAGTATATGCTGTACATGTGTAGCTATACAAAACATTACCATAGTAGATATATTGTAAAGGACTGACTGTATTTCCTTCCCTACCATCCCACCTGCCAACTGGTCCACTCCCCACCTTCATCTTTTCCCTTTTCAAAAGTGGGTGCTTTCGGGGGTGGCTAGGTGGCGCAGTGAGTAGAGCGTTGGCCCTGGAGTCAGAAGGACCTGAGTTCGGATCCGACCTCAGACACTTAACGCACACACAAACAAAACCTAGACGTGTGACCTTGGGCAAGTTACTTAACCCCAATTGCCTTCCAAAAAGCAAAAAAAAAAAAAAAAAGTGGGTGCTTCCAACATCCCTTCTCCCCATCCTGCCCTCCCCTTAACCACCTTCCCCAATCCATCTCGCCACCATGCTCCTGCAAGGTGGGACACCCTATTTAGTATGCATGTCATTTTCTCCTTGGTCCAAATTCAATGAGAATAAGGTTTTACCTTTTTGCCTTCTTGTTCTTCCCCTCCCCTGAAACCACCTTCCCCTGCATCCTCTACATGAGACAGTTCACCTCATTGTCTCTCCCCATTCTCCCTCACCACATTACTCTCTCACCTCTTAATTTCACCTTTTAAGAATCATCCCTTCTAATTAAATTCAGCCTGTGCCCTCTATCTATGTATACCTGAAAACACATATACACACATTCACATATGTATCATGCCCATATACCCTTCTTCAACTATTTTCATACTGAGAAAAGTTTCATCAGTTACAGTTATTGTTTTTCTCTACAGGAATTAAAATAGTTCAATGTTGATAAATTTGTAGTGATTTCTTTTCCCTGTTTACCTTCTCAAGCATCTCTTGCTTCTTGTATCTGGATGTCAGATTTTTATTCAACTCTGGTTTTTTCCTCAAGAATGCTTGAAATTCCTCTATTCCACTGAATGACCAAATTTTCCCCTGAAACATGATACTCAGTTTTGCTGGGTAGGTGATTCTTGGTTTTAATCCCATGTCCTTTGACCTGCTGAATATCATATTCTATACCCTTCAATCCCTTAGTGTAGAAGCTACCAGATACTATGTTATCCTGATTGTGTTTCCACAATATTGAAATTGTTTCTTCCTGGCTGCTTGTAATATTCTCTCCTTGATCTGGGAATTCTGGAACCTGGCTACAATATTCCTAGGAATTTTCTTTTTGGGATCTTTTTCATGAGGTGATCTCTGCATTCTTTCAACCTCTATTTTGCCCTCTGGGCCTAAAACATCAGGGCAATTTTCTTTGAGAATTTCCTGAAGGATAATTTCTAGAATCTTTCTTTGATCATGGCTTTCAGTTACTCCAATAATTTTTAGATTGTATCTTCTGGATCTATTTTCCAGGTCAGTGGTTTTTTCCCATGAGATATTTCACATTGCCTTCTATTCTTCATTTATTTGGATCTGCTTAATAGCATCTTGATTACTCCTAAATTCACTAGCTTCCATTTGCTCTAATTTAATTCTGAAGGAATGAATCTCCTCAGTGAGCTTTTGAGATTCTTTTTCCATCTGGCAAATTTGACTTTTTAAGGCATTCTTCTCCTCATTTCCTTTTTGAGCCTCTTTTGCCATTTGAGTTAGTCTATTTTTTAAGGTGTTCTTTTCCACAGTCAGGCTGTTGATTGTCATTTCATACTTTTCTTGCATCTTTCTCACTTCTCTGCCCATTTTCCCCCCATTTCTCTTATCTGATTCTTAAGGTCCTCTATGGACTGTAACCAGCTCATATTTTCATTTGGAGCTTTTGGTGCAGGATTTGTGACTTCACAGTCCTCCTTCTGTTCCATACTTTGATCCTCTTTGCCCCCAAAATAGGAGTCCAATGTTGCATTTTTCTGTTTATTTTGTTTCGTTTGCCTAGGCATGTTGCCACTCAATTACTTGACTTTTGGGCTCATTGCCACAGTAGGACTTTGCCACCAGCCAGGGAAACTTCTGTCCCAAATGTTGGGGTTTTTTCAACTTGTGGGGGTATTACTTGGGTGGCCTCTGTGAAGCCTCCACACACTCTGGCAAGCTGGTCACACACTCCAAGACCTTCACCCAAGACAGCAGTCCAGATGCAAGAAGGATAAAGAAAGAACACTTCCCCCCCAGACTGATTGCCCAATCCCCCTAGAATTTACAGGCCAAGAGCTGAAGCTTCACTGCAGCAAAGTGGGGAAAGCTGCTTCTGCTCGTCAGCAGCTTCTCACCCCCGGGGGAAGAAGCTGACACATTCTCCCAACCAGTCCCAAAGTTCATAGGGCACTAACATCTCACCTTTTCCTCCCATCTAAGTGTTGATAATTCTGGAAATGCCTCAGATGCTGGTGTTCTGGGGTCCCTCCAGCCAGCTTCTGGTCTGGCCGCCCTTGGGCTAAAACCGTGACTCAAGTTGGCCTGGACTTGGCTCCCAGAGTGCTGTGCTGGCAGGTCACAGAGCTCTGTGCTGGCCACTCCCTGCTGGGCTGCCAGGCTGTCCTCAGCAGGAGGTTAGCTTCTCTGTGTTGTTTTGTGGGTTCTGGAGCTCCCAAGGTCATTCAGAGTCCCTTTTTTACATAATTTTCAAGTGGTGTGGGTTGGAGCTCCGAGGAAATGCTGTTTCTACTTTGCCATCTTGACTCTAACCCACCTCTACCCTTATTTTTAAACTTTAAAATACTGGATCAAATTTGTTCATAAGGACATCCATTCTATTTCTATGAGATGGCTGCTTAGAGAAATATTATTCCTCTTAAAAAAGTGTATCCCAATTTGTAAATAATTACTTACACAAACAAGGAAATCAATATCAATTATCCTGAAATCTTATCTTTGCCTGCCCTTTAACTTCACTGAGCCTCTCTGATCTTAACAAAATAAAAAGTTAGTACTATAACTACAACCACAGTCCAATATTTGTGTATCACAAGTTTGGAAGACTGTCCACTTTCTTATCAACATTTTCTGGTGGACACTGTTAAATCAGACATTTTTGTATGTCCTTTTCTATTTGGCCAATTCTACTTTGTCAACAGTTGTCTTCTTTTTTTCTAAGCTGTTGACTTTTTTACTTCTTTTCATCTTGTATAACTCTCATTTCTTTCCCCCAATTTTTCTTCTTCTCTTACATAATTTTAAACTCTTTTTTTGAGATTTACCATGAGTTCTTTCTGGGCTTGAGATCACTTCTCAGTTTTCTTTAAGGTTTTGCCTATAGGTGTTTTGACATTGTTTTCCTCTTCTGAATTTGTGTCTTTATCTTCCCTGTCTTCATAATAACTTTCTATGATAAGAATCGAGTTTTATTGTTATTGTTGTTTTTGTTGTTGTTGTTTTCTCACACACACCCCTTTTCCCCTTCTTTTAAATCTGAGCTCTGGCCCTGGGGTGGAAAGGGTTAGAACATTGTCAGACTCCTTATGCCAGGGGATATAGGCCCTGACTTTTTACCTTGTGTCTTACTGATGTCACCCTGACACCTATGGGGGACACACCTGCCTGGTCCTGTGCTGAAGTTGTATGTTTGGGGATGACTTGTACTGATGAAGGTTGTAGGGGTCTGGAAGCTAATCTGGTGCTGAGCCAGAGTCCTAGTGCTGGTTTCTGGCATATGCTGAAGTATGTGAGGCATTTCTGTGTTTCCTCAGGGCAACCCTCAAGCACATGGTGGTCCAAATTATGCCTAGTTTTTTCTTTGTTTTTGTTGTTGTTGTTCTTTCACTTTTTGAACTTTTAATTTTATTAACTTTTAGATGGGGGGCGGAGCCAAGATGGCAGAGTGGAAGTAATTCTGTTACCTCCCCTCACAACTATATCAAATACCAATAAAATATGACTCTAAATAACCTTTAGGGTGATAGAACTCACAAAGTGATGGGGAGAAACATATCTCCTGTAAAAGGCACTCTGGCAGGCAAAAAGGAAGGGTCCATTGCAACACACTGGGAGCAGAGCCCAGCCCAGCTTAAGCCTACAGTTTTAGCCTCAGAGCAGCCAAGACTAGCCAAGGCTGGAGGGATTACAAGAGAATGGATCACCAGCAGCTATGGGTGTTTGCAGAATTATCATCCCATAAATGCCAAAGACAAAGTGACAGGTCAGTGTAGACTTTGGGAACAGGGGGTCCAGGAGTTCAGTCTAGCCTTTGGAGGGAGAAGTGGCTGAGACATGGAAGCTGAAGTGTGGTGGCTGCCACCACATGGCTGCTTCAGAGCTCCTGGCCTGCAGATTGTTGGGGGACCAAGCAACCAGTCTGAGGGGTAATCACTCATGCTTTGACTTGCTTGGACCTGGATTGCTGTCTAGGGTGAAGTTTCTAGGGTGTGTGACCAGGTGCAAGAGCCTGTGGAGGCTTCAGAGATGGCAGGCAACTAATAGTTCCAGCAGCTGAGAAAACTACAGCAATTTGGGACAAAACTCTCCTCTCTGGAAGCAGAGTACTACTGTGGCAAAAAGCTTAAAAGTCAGGTAATTGAGTGGCAACATGAACAAGCAAAGGAAGCAAAGCAAGCACAGCAGTCTGACTTTACACTCCTATTTTGGGGACAAAAGGATCAATGAATGCAACAGGAGGAAGACAGCAAAGTCAGAACTCCTGCACCAAAAGCTTCCAAGAAAAATATGAGCTAGGTATACGCCATACAGGAGTTTAAGAAGGACTGTGAAAACCAAATAAGAGAAGTGGGAAAAAATTGGGAAGAGAAATGAGAATGATGCAAGAAAATTATGAAATAAGAGTCAACAACATGACTGAAGAAAATAACACCTTTAAAATAGACTAACTCAAATGGCAAAAGAGGCTCAATAAGCCAATGAGGAGAAGAAAGCCTTAAAAAGCTGAATTTGCCAGATGGAAAAAAGAATCTCCAAAGCTCACTGAAGAGAATTATTCCTTCAGAATTAGACTGGAGAAAATGGAAGCTAGTGACTATGAGAAATCAAGATACTATTAAACACATCCAAACAAATGAAAAAATAGAAGGCAATGTGAAAAATCTCATTGGAAAAATCAACATCTGGAAAATGGATCCAGGACAGGTCATTTTAAAATTATTGGACTACCTGAAAGCCATGATAAAAAAAGGAACTTAGAAATCATTTTTCAAGAAATCCTGAAGGAAAATTGCCCTAATGTTTTAGAACCAGAGGGCAAAATAGAGGTTGAAAGAATCCACTAATCACCTCCTGGAAAAGATCCCAAAAAGAAAACTCCTAGGAGTATTATAGCCAAGTTCCAGAGTTCCTAGTTCAAGAAGAAAATATTACAAGCATCCTGGAAGAAACAATTTGAATATTTTGGAATCACAATGAGTGTAACACAGGATGTGGCAGCTTCTACATTGAGGGATCAAAGGCCATGGGATATTATACACCAGAGGTCAAAGGAACTAGCATTAAAACCAAGAATCACCTACCCAACAAAACTGAGTGCCATATTTCAGGGGGACATATAGGCATTCAATGAAGTAGAGGACTTTCAAGCAATCTTGATGAAAAAATCAGAGTTGAATAGAAAAGTTGATATTCAGATACAAGAAGCAAGAGAAGCATGAGAAGGTAAACAGAGTAAAGAAATCATAAGGAACTTATCAAAGATGAACTATTTATATTCCTACATGGAAAAATGATAATTGAACTTATAAACCTTTTCTCAGTATTAGAATAGTTGAAGGGAATAGAAATGTGTATACATATATGTCTATATAGGAGGGTATATGGACGTATGAACACATATGTGAGTGTACGTATATGTGTAGAGGTATACATAGACAGAGGGCATAGGACCAATTGAATAGGAAGGGATGATAATTAAAAGGTGAAATTGAGAGGTGAGAGAGGAATATAGTGAATGGAGATGGGGAGACACAGAATGGGGTAAATTATCTCTTATACAAGAGGTAAGGGAAAACTGTTACAATGGAGGGGAAGAACAGGAAGGCAAAAGAAAATGGGTCAATCTTACTCTCATTGAATTTGGCTCAGGTAGGGAATGACATACATAGTAAATAGGATATCTCATCCTACAGAACAGTAGGGGGGAGGGAATAAGAGGGGGGATGATGGAGGGGAGGACAGGTTGGGGGGTAGGGAAGTTGGAAGCACCCACCTTTGAAAAGGGAGAGGGTCAATGTAGGGAATTGAGCAAGATGAGAGCAAGACAGGATGGAGGAAATCACAATATATCCACTATGGAAATGTTTTTCATAGCTACACATGTAAAGCCTATATTGAATTATCTATCTTTCCAGTAAGGATGGGTGATGAGGGAGGAAGGGAAAAAATCTGGAATTCAAAGTTTTAAAATAAAATATTTTAAAATATTATTTTTATTATTATTTACATGCAACTGGGAAATAAGATATATAGGCACTGGTGTATAGATATTCATCTTGCCCTACAAAAAGTCAGATGGGGATGGGGGAGGATATAAAAGAGGACAGATTAGGGAAGGGGTATTCAGTAGGCTCGCTATTCTGGGGTAGGAGAGAGACGGGCAGAAAATTTGTAACTCAAATTCTTATGGAAATGAACACTCAAAAAGAAAAATAAACAAAATGAACAAAAAAACCCAATCATATTACCTCCTTTGATTTTTAGTTTTTTAATGTTTAATTGGGAATTTTTAATTTGCTCTTTGTTCAGATTTTTTAGTTGCATGCCCAATTTATCCATCTGCCCTTTCTTTTGTTGATGTAATCATAAAAATAGGCATTTTCCCCTAAATATCGCTCTGTTTGCATGCCATAAATTTTGGTGTCTTGTCTCATTGTTTTCATGTTTTTCAATACATTTGGGATTTTTACATGTTTTATTCTTTGATGCACTCATTCTTTAGAATTAGATTATTTACTTTCAAATTAATTTTCATGTATACATGCAAAGTCTTTTACTGAATAAAATTTTTATCTGCCTTATATTCTCACAGGGATACTGGTTTTCTTCTGCTTTCTGATTCTTATTAAGGTAAGATTCCTGTTCCCTTCCAAGAGGCTGGAAATGCTCTTTTGCCCTGGGACTGCAACCTATAACTGGGTAATGGACAATGGAACTGGCAAATTATCTCTGGTCCTACACCTAGTGTTTACATATAGGTCAACTGTAATCTCTTTCTGGGTAGACATTCAATCTCTGCCCATCTCTGGGCAATGAGTATTTCTTGTACATATGCTGCTGCTGTTTCCTCCACATTCAATGGCCATAGCTGGAGTTTCCACTATGCTATGTTTCTAGTCAAAACCCACCTGGTCCCACAGTCATCTCCTCCTGAATTCCTGAGTTTCCCTTTAGAATTTGATTCAACATGTTATTTTCAAGTTGTTTAGAGGGA
This sequence comes from Gymnobelideus leadbeateri, assembly GCA_011680675.1. Classification (NCBI taxonomy): domain Eukaryota; kingdom Metazoa; phylum Chordata; class Mammalia; order Diprotodontia; family Petauridae; genus Gymnobelideus; species Gymnobelideus leadbeateri. The sequence continues at coordinate 76,332 of WOXC01010612.1, forward strand.
AATAATGGGGGAGGAATTGGTTAGAGTACTCTTTTTTTACCTCATTACCTTGGCTTCTTAAATGATGATCACTTAATACTTTTTTTCTATAAAATTCTGCTCCACAACAGCCCTGTGGTATAAACTAATTATACTATGTTTTAGGGTACAATAAATAGGGGTTTCAGAGCATAAACATTACTTAAATTTAATGGAAAATAAACCCTAGAATAATGGAACATGGCTGCCACACCTGTTACTCAGGAGACTAAAGTTGATGGAATCCTGGTGTTCTTGAGTTCTGGATTCCAGTAGACTAATCATGTGTCCACATTAAGTGATGCGCCAGATATTTGATCAGTTCTCAAGAGTGGGGAGCTATCAGACTTTCAGAGAAGTGATGAAGCAAGCCCAGTTCGGATTAAAGATTCCATGCCAATCACTAGTGAGGTCAGATCTATGAATGGCTGGGATTCTTTCAGTTTAAGGGAGATAAATAGACCCAGTTTCACAAAATAAAAGGAAAGGAAGAAATAAAAAATAGTAAGAAAATTATAAAAAATGGCCTTAAACTATTGCCCTGAATTATAATATGTATTTTGTATCATTTTCTCTAACATGTAGCATTGAATAACTGTGTTTTGTTTTATTTTTTTTCTTCTTCAGCAATCTTTAAAATAATAGATCTGAATTTGATGATTGACCTCGGAGCTTTACTTGACATGTTGTAAATCTGGTTGTTGACAATTAGAAACTTTATGGATAGAGCATAGGTCTTGGGTTTAGGAAAACCCAAATTCAAATCCTTCATTAGACAATTGTTAAGCATGTGACCCTGGGCAAGTCATTTAACTTCATATAATTTTTCTTGGCCTGTTTTTCCATCAACAAAATAAGTGTAATCACAGTGCTTACTTCATAAGACTGTAGTAAAGACAAATTGAGGTAACAAATGAAAGGTACTTTGAAAATAATAAGGAATTATGAAAATATTTTTTATTATGTAAGCTACAATGGTCATCTTTCTGTTAATGGAATTCCCAGCAATAGAACAGAAGAACAAAGACATGAAAATGTTTTTCCCAACTCTACATCAGTTCTATCCTTTCTATCAGAGCATTACCTGAATCCTACCACTTCTCCATGACTACCAATCCATCTTCTTTCCCAGTCTCATTATCACTTACAGTTCATTGTCTCAAATCTTCAGGAAAATGCCAAGTTAACATTTTCCTACTAAAAAGCTGGGTTTGATTTCCTTAGTGTTTCTGAAATTTTAATTGTGTAATGATTGAAAAGGAGAACGGATTGGCAGTTAGAAAAAGGATTTATATCTGAATCTCAGCACATACACACACATATATATTTGGATATATATGCATATAAATCAATATATACACACATAAACATACATACTGTATGTATGTGTATATGCGCATGTCTGTATATGTCTATATATGTTCATGTGTGTGCCTTCTCTTCCCATATGCTATAATCCAGCCAAACTGGATATCTCTGTCTTCCTCATACAAGGTACTCCACCTCCTACTTTCATTTTTTTCTTGCTTCCTTCCTGCCTTTCTTCCTTCCTTCCTTTCTTTTTTCTTCCTTTCTTTCCTTCTTTCTTAATTTCTCTTTCTGGAAGCAATCAGGGTTAAGTGACTTGTCCACAGTCATACTTTTTCCTTTATTTAATAAATTTCCTTTATTTAATAAATAATTACTCTAGATGGTGGAGTAGAAACAGCACATGCAAGCAACTCTTCCCCCAGATCACCTCCAAACTATGTAAAAGGGGACTCTGAACAACTTCTGGAGCCCCAGCACCCACAGAACAACACAGAGGAGCTAAACTCCCACTGAGGACATCCCAGCAGCCCTGCAGGAAGAACCAGAACAGCAGTCTGGGAGCCAGCAGCACAGCACACAGAGCACAGAGAGTCAAGCATAGCCAAGTGCCTGAGTCGCGGTTTTAGCCCCAGGGTGGCAGGGACAGCGGCCAGCTGTAGGGACCCCAGAACACCAACAGCTGTGGCAACTCCAGAATTATCAACATAGACATGCCTAGGACAAAGTGAGAGTTTAGTGCCCTATGGACTTTGGGACCAGTATTTGGGGAACACTTTGGCTTCCTCCCCTGGGGGCTAGAAGCTGCTGTGGAGACACACCATTTTGCAGTTTTCAGAGGCAGCTCCAGCTCCTGGCCTGCGAACTGTAGGGAGATCCAGAGATGAGTCTTGGGGGGTAATTGGTCTTGCTTTAACCTCCCTGGATCTGGATTGTGATCTGGGGTGGAGGTTCTGGATGGGTTTCCAGCTTGCCAGAAACGGAAGTTGCCCCCCCCCCCCTACACATTTGGGGCAAAAGTTCCTGTCTGGCACCAGGCCATACTGTGGCAACAAGCCCAAAAGTCAAGTAATTAAGTAGCAACATGCCAAGGCAAAGGAAACAAATTAAACAAAAAAAATGCAACCTTAGACTCCTACTTTGGGGGCAAAGAGGGTCGAAGCACAAAGAGAGAGGAGGACTGTGAGGCTAGAAGTCCTGCTCCAAAAGCCCCAGGGGAAAACATGAGCAGGTTGCAGGCCATAGAGGACCTTAAGAAGGACTTTAAAAATCAAATAAGAGAAGTGGAGGAAAAATTGGAAAGAGAAATGAGAAGGATGCAGGAAAAGTATGAAATGAGGGTCAACAGCCTGACTGAGGAAAACAACACCTTAAAAGATAGACTAACTCAAATGGCAAAGGAGGCCCAAAAGGGCAATGAGGAGAAGAATGCCTTAAAAAGTCGAATTTGCCAGATGGAAAAAGAATCTCAAAAGTTCATTGAGGAGATTCATTCCTTCAGAGTTAGACTGGAGCAAATGGAAGCTAATGACTTTATGAGAAATCAAGATACTGTTAAGCAGATCCAAACAAATGAAAGATTAGAAGGTAATGTGAAATATCTCATGGGAAAAACCACTGACCTGGAAAATCGATCCAGGAGAGACAATTTAAAAATCATTGGACTACCCAAAAGCCATGATCAAAGAAAGAACCTAGAAATCACCCTTCAAGAAATTCTCAAGGAAAACTGCCCTGATGTTTTAGATCCAGAGGGCAAAATAGAGGTTGAAAGAATCCACTGATCACCTCCTGAAAAAGATCCCAAAAACAAAACTCCCAGGAATATTATAGCCAGTTTCCAGAATCCCCAGATCAAGGAGAAAATACTACAAGCAGCCAGGAAGAAACAATTTCAATATTGTGGAAACACAATCAGAATAGCATGACCCGGCACTTTCTACACTGAGGGATCGAAGGGCATGGAATATGATATTCCATAGGGCAAAAGAGCTGGGAATGAACCTAAGGGTCACCTACCCAGCAAAACTGAGTATTTTGTTTCAGGGGAAAATATGATCATTCAGTGGAATAGAGGACGTTCAAGCATTCTTGAGGAAAAAAACAGAGTTGAATAGAAAATTTGACATCCAGAAACAAGAAGAAAGAGATGCCTGAGAAGGTAATCAGGGAAAAAGAAAACAAAAGGAACTTATCAAAGTTGAACTATTTACATTCCTATATGGAAAAACAATAACTGTGGCTGATGAAACCTTTCTCAGTATGAAAATAATGGAAGAAGGGTATATGGGCATATGAATACATATGTGAATGTGTGTATGTATGTTTACAGTTATACATGGATAGAGGGCACAGGTTGAATTTGTTGGGAAGGGGTGATACTGAGAGGAAAGTGGCAAGAGGAGATGGGGAGAGACAGGGTAGGGTAAACTATCTCATGTAGAAGAAGCAAGGGGAAGTGACTGTAAGGCGGGGAGTGGGGGGAAGAATAGGAAGGCAAAAAGGCAAAACCACATTCTCATTGAATTTGGTTCTGGGAGAGAATGACATACATACTAAATGGGATATCTCAACCTGCAGCAGAATAGGGGGAAGGGGGATGAGAGGAGGGATGATGGATGGGAGGCCATTTTGGGGGGGAAGGGAGGTTGGAAGTAGCCACTATAGAAGAGTGACAGGATCAAGTAGGGAATGGACCAGGTAGGAGGTGGGATGAGTGGGAGGGAATTATAAGCTTCCTTGTACAATATATCTACTATGGTAATGTTTTGCATAGATAGACATGTACAACATACACTGAATTACTTATCTTCCCAGAGGGAATTGGTGACAAGAGAGGAAGGAAATGGATCTGAAATTCGAGGTTTTAAGACTAAATGTTTCAAATATATATAAATACTGTTATTAATACTCTTTTGCTTGTAATTGGGAGATAAGATGTGCAGGCATTGGGACACAAAGATTCACCTTCCTCTAATGGAAAAGTCAAAGGGGGTATGGGAGAATATATGGGAGAGAGCAGATTGGAGGAAGCAATATCTTGTGGGACTGCTATTCTGGGAGGGTGGGTAGGGGAAAAACAGGGAGGAAAAATAATTGTAACTCAAAATCTAGCGGAAATGAATGATGCAAAACAGAAGTTAATAAAGCATTTGTTTAATAGAAAAATAAATAAATAATTACTCCAAGGAATATGTGCATGCTGTCACCACACATGAAATGTAAATTCCTTGGAGCAATTGCTTATTTATTTTTTCTATGTCCAGTCCTTGTCCCACTGTTAAATATCTACTAGACAGAACTTTTCCAATTGATATGGCAATTTTTTTAAACCTCTCTGAAATTCATTTCTTAAATGAGAACATTAGAAAAGATGGTCTCTGGGCGGCTAGGTGGCGCAGTGAATAGAGTGCCCCAATTGCCCTAAAGGGGCAGCTAGGTGGCGCAGTGAGTAAGAGCGCCGGCCTCGGAGTTGGGATGACCCGAGATCAGATCCGGCCTCAGAAAATGAGCACCCACGCATAAATAATAATGACTAGCCGTGTAACCTTGCGCAAGTTACTTAACCCCAATTGCTTTAAAAAAAAAAAAAGATGGTCTCTAAAATCACTTACATCACAAGAATCATCTTTATCACATGTAATGTTTTTTTTTTCCCTTTTGGTTTCATGGATTACAAAACTAAGAATACATTCTATAAGTTGGGAACTAGTTGAGAATTAAACAATGATTGAACTTAGAACAGAGTTCTCAGGTGAAGAGGGGGAAATGCTTACCAAGGCAAAATATGATAGATTTTTAATTTATGGGAGAATAATCATCCTTATGAAGGCAATAAGACAGAACATTGAAAACAAAGTCATAATTCTTCATTTTAGAAAGTGAAATATGAATGAAAATCAATAATACATTGAAGACCATTTAGATAAATGTCTTATAATAATAAACCTGCTAAAAGAGTAAGTGCCATATAGGGCACTGTTATCACTATTCAAGAGGGAAGATTCTTTGCAATGACTGTATAATGGTATTTATCTGCTGAATCAGTTGAGGAGTCAATATATGCCTACACACAAAGCCCAGGAGAATATTGGCAAAGAAGCTTAAGTCATTAGACAGCAGATATGGATGGAGAATTTTATATTAAACAATAGAGTGTCATCAACCAAGACTCTGACACTTGCCTTTGAAATAAAATTAGCTAGTAACCTATTTGGAGTTCATTATTTTTAGTTTGGGGTAAGGATATTTTGGATATATATTATCAAATTTTCCATATCTGATGTTTCTACAAAGCCTAACACAATTCTGAAGATGATATTCTCTACATGGGCTAATGAAAAGAGTAATGTATTGGAGTTAGAAGATCTGTGTTCAATTGTACCTCTAATATTTAATATCAATAAATAAATTCTCTAATCACTCAGAGGTTCAGTTTCCTAATCTACCTAAAATCCTAATCTAGGATGATCATGATTATCAAACTTTTCTTATAGAGTTGTTAAAAAGAAAGCATTTTGTGAGCTGCAAAATTAAAAGTTGGAAAAGCATTATAATAATATGATTGTATTATCCTAGGTAGAGTCTAATTGATCATCACATACTATCTATGGTCACTTTAATTTAATGCACCCACAGATTCTGTCCTAAATATTAGGATTTGGGGATAAATATTCATCAAAATCCATGCCATTTTAATTTGGGAGACCAAATCTACATCAGAATTGAGATGGTAGCTTTATAACCAATGTTACATTATCAGATGCCTTTTGTCAACATGAATTCCTCTTCTTTGGGAATTTACATTTCCAAAAAAGCAGACCAGGGTCTTTTCTTCTAAATAAACTTGATCTTTTTTGTTTACTGATTTTTTTCTTATATAAGTTCCTTTTATCCTTTCATCTTAGATGATAATCTCAATTTAATGGGTTGAGCAAACTCTGGAACTTTGACCTGGCACAGACCCATCCTTAATGACTTCACCAGTCTTCATTAAGAAGGAAAATGATAATTCTTGCATTTCTTTACCCAAACAATCCACCAACTCAACCTCCCTCAGTATAGTTCTCAGTGCCACCAATCATTTCTTCATTTGCAGTTCCCTGGAGTTGGCAAAATGCCCCCCCCTTTTTAACCAAAATTATTACTTTTGGTGATAGTTTTGTCCTTCTAAGATAGGGGTGCTTAACTCGAGGTTCAAAGAATGTTAAGTATCTATGTGGGTCTATGAACATGGATGGGGAAAATTACATCTTTATTTTAATATAGTTAAATGCCTTTGTGATTTTATGTATTTTATATTACCTTTGGGAGAAACTTAATACTAACTCCTTATTTTATAGACAAAGAAATTGAAGGCCAGAGGAGTGGTACATACTTTTCTAAACATCATATTAGTAAACAGAAGAATCAAGGTTCAAAACCAGGTCCTTTAATTCTAAGTCCATTCTTATTCTGTTTCATTGGTATCCCTTCAATTTATTGTATAAATGTGACCCATGAATCCACAAGACCTAACATATCAGACTTTCAGAAACATGGAGAGTTGAGAAATATTGGGGGATAAAAAGAGTTATTATCACAAATTTTAAAAAAAGAATAAGAATGTGAGTAAAAATAAGAGAATAAAACCATTATTATGAGATACAGTTTATATGTATCTTCAAAATTCTAAAAATTCACATCATGCATGAGAATGTGTATACACACATGTATTCATATACATAGAGGTTAAGAACTTCTATTATAATTTCTCACAATACTTCACTCTAAGCAGGTACTAGAGGAATTAGGAAGGTGCTTTCCCAGATATCAGGACAAAACCTGCAAAAAGATGGAAACTCAAATTATTTTGCTGGTTTCTTTTTGTCCTTTATTTCTTTTTTGACATTCTGTCCAACCAACAAATTTGAGAAAGTAAACATGACTAAAATTTAATTTCAATATTTTCAGAAAACAGTTCAGCAGAAAAGCTTATTCTAAAGGAAAAGAGACCTAAAATTAAGGCCCAAAATGGAAATATTGGTGAAGAAATGATACAGAAAAGATGAAGAAATAAAAAAAAAACCTTTTTCTCCAGAAAATCATCATGGGGATTTAGTCACTAACATCTCTGTTGAATAATTGAAACCATTCCTACTTGGTATTAGTCAGGAGATGACAGAGAAGACTAGAGATAAAAGACAGAAGGAAAAAAAACATAAACCACCCACTTACCCTGAGAGTTCATCTACTGGTTATTTCAGTTCACAAAGGGGGATTTCAAAGAGATTTGGTATGCCAAAGGTTTTATATTCTTGTATTTTTCCCCTTGTCTTATTTTGCCAATTTGCTTTGTTTTTTTACACCGTTTTCTTTTTTTTGATTTTAATCATAGCTATACATATAAACAATCTTTTTGTTTGACCAACTCCCTACCAGGATGTTCCTTCACAATCTAATACAACTCTGTTAACACAGCTTTATCCCATACAACTTATCTTTATATAGTCTATCTACCCTGTAGCCACCCGGATAACTAGGTGTCCTGTAGATATTCCATATCCTTTCCTGCCTGTGCTCACTCATTTGGCTGTTTCAGGAATTTACTATAATTCTTCCCCACTCTTTTATCAATGATACTGATGATATCTGTTGAAATGTTTTCTGCCCATCCCTCGGTTTTGATTTGTCTTTCTTTGAGAGATGGATCTGCATTTGTGAGTTCATTAGTTATGAAAACTCCTGGTGTGAAAATAGCCTCCACCAGTGCAGGTCTCTGTAACTTAATCTTAGACTACTACCTGGAGCACTTTCTTTACTACAACTTTACTTAGAAAAGTATCTGGAAAGGTGAAATGTTTGGGCTCAGGTTACCCAGGATGTGGTAAAGAAAAGACTTGAGCCTGGGCCTTTCCTAATCCAAAGTCAGCTTTTTGGTTATTCCACCTTTAACTTAGGTCCCATATATCCTTTTAATTCAAACTCAAATGCCCCCTCACCTAACAAGGTCATTTCAGATCTCTTTATTTAGAAATTGTGTCCCATCCATACTCTGACCTAAAATCCCTCTCTTAATAAGTGCTATATCTCGTTTTAAATAACATTTATTTGCATAATTGACCTATTTCTCTTACTTGACTATGAGCTACAGGATGGCAGAGACCATACATTGTATAAACTATCAAGTTTTCTTAGTCCCTCTTCTAGTTGCACTGAACTAAAGCATATTTTCCCTTCTTCCATTTTCTTTTTCTACTTTATTTTCCCTGTAACAAGTGGATTACTTTAGTGATAATTTTTATATATATATATATTACTTTATGCATTGGAAAGCATTCATTCTACCCACTCAGTGAGGTAAATACATCAAGTCTTATCTCTGAATTTGTTAGATAAGAAAATTGACGCACAGAAATCTTAAATATCTGGTCTAAGATAAAATAGTTAGGAAATGTCAGACCTTAGATCTTCTGACCCCAAGGTCAGGATTTTTGTTTACCTGGTACTAAACCAATATATCTTACTTGTTGGCTGGATGGAGAATGGTTGGGAAATTTCAGGTCATACTTTAAAAAGTCACATATTATTTGTGACAACTTTTCTTTCCTTGCATGACCATCTTTGAACTATCATTACTGAACATTTCCTCCTGATTTCACTTCTTTCTTCATCTCCTTCTGACCTATTCCCAATAGCCCCTAGAACTCTTTAGACTTGTTCCATGATCTTTGCATCATTTTATCCCATCTTTTCTGAATCTTGGATTTCTGCACAATATAGCCTGATTTTAAACTTTGCTTAACATTACAATATTAATTTTGTCTCAAAGTTCTGCTTTTCTGGTGTGTGCCTCCTTGGGGAAAATCATTAGCAACATCTGAGGACATAAAGCCCAACCCTTTTTCAGCACCTAGTTATGGAAGTCCCCTTCTCTGTTAACTACTTGATGTCCAGTGACTATATTTGACAAGATAGCCCTAGCCCCATCTATAATCCATCTCCTATTTTTCCCCCTTCCTTAATGGTTCAGAGACAAGGAGGCAAGAAAACTTATTTTTGATTGCCCTGTTTTTTTCTCTCTTAAACTATACATTTTCCTAATTCTTCCTATCCCCAAATATTCCCCAATTCTCTAGGTTTCTGAAAGGCTGATATGCTAACTATAGTGGCTAAGTGGGTTTCATTTAGCAGAGCATTGGAGGCGATATAGTATAGCACTGAATTTGGAATCAAAGACTTTAGTTTGAATTCTGGTTCTAGTAATTATCTATATAACCTTGGGTAAGTCATTGACCCTCCTTGGGCATTGGTTTTCTCATCTACAAAATGAGAAGGTTATACTAAATGTTTTTTTTTCAGAATCTTCTAAAACAAAATTGATGCTTGTATATTCCTGTTCTGTAAGCAAATGCCCTAGAACCTTGGATGTGTTTGAATAACCATCTCCATTTTTCTCTTTCTCCTTCTACAATGGGAATTACACTCCCACGTTTCTGACTAGGTGATTATAAAAATAATTAAATGATGTGAGTTTCTTAATCTAGTTCATGCTGAGAGGAGCCACCAGCTCCATCAGAGAGAAAATTGCAGAGAAATAAATACCCCCACCTGGTAAGAATTTCCCTACTTCCCAGGACTGGCAGCAAATAGAAACAAGATAGGGTAATAAATCATTTAGTTATCAGTAAAAACATTAGACTTTTCTTCTGATGTTAATGTAGGAGAATCTAAAAGGGCAGCAGGGTTGGCTGCCCAAATGAGACTGTGATAATATATCTCCCCAATGAAAACTAGAAGGATGACTTAGAAGAATGGGTCAGAATATCAGGGTTCGAATCTTAGTCCTGTCAGTTACTAGCTACCTGAGCTTGGGCAAGTAATCACTTTAAGTCTCAGTTTCCTCATCTATAAAATGGAGATAAAACCATGGTTACATCTTTCACAGAATTACTGAGAGGACCACATGATTTGGTGGATAGAATAGAAAACTTACATGAGTATCTATTGTTAATTAACCCCAAAGCAGTACTGTATGGTTGGCAAGAGTGCTAGTTTGGGATTCAGATCTGTATTCAAACACTGGTTCTGCCACTTATAATATATGTGCTATTCAGTTACATATCTGGACCTTAGATTTTTTAAAATATAAAATGAAGGGATATAACTTGTTTGGTCATTTTGCAGTTACTTACAAATCTTCATGAACTCATTTGGGGTTTTCTTGGCAAAATATTAGACTGGTTTGCCATTTCCTTCTCTGGCTTGTTATTTATATATCAAAAAACTGAGGAAAAGAGGGTCAAGTGACTTGCTTAGGATCACACAGCTTGTAAGTGTCTGAAGTCAGATTTGAACTGAGGTCTTTCTGAGTTCAGGCCCAGCTCTCTATCTGCCATGCCACCTAGCTACCCTGGGGTTTGAATAGTTAGTCTCATTTCTTCTCTAAATCTAGGATTTTATGGGTCCTTCATAATGTACCGTATTTTCTGAACTTTAGTTTCTTCATTTATAAAAATGAGTTTAATGACACCTGTGCTATTTATTTCAAAAGATTTCTGTGAGCAATTCACTTGTCAAATGGCATGCATGTTCATATTGCTCTTTGTCAAATAATTCAAGAAGCTATGATTTCATCCGCCTCCTCCCAGTCACAATCTTCTCTTAACATCTGTAATTCTTCTCTTTTTGGGGTTTTTTTCCTTGCCATTTAAAAAAAAATCAGTCTTTTTCATTTGATCTTCATCCTCTTCCATGCACACAATGTGGGAGTCCTTTGAGGCTTTGTTCTGGCTCCTCGTCTCTGTTATTCTCTCTGTATACCATCTCCCTTGGAGAAAATAGCTCCAATATGTTCATTTATTTTCTCTGTATGGATTACTCTGAATCTTTCTTCTGAAATCCAGGAATATTACCTACAGCTTCCTGGAAATCTCCCCCAGAACACCTATAGACATCAAATCCTCAACATATCCAAATTTGAACTCAATATGTTTTCACCCAAATCCACCCCTTTTCCAAACTGGACCATTTCTATTTAGAGGTGCATCATCCTTTGAAATGCTCATCTTGCCAAACTTGTATCCATGATCTGTAAATTAGAGAAAATAAGCCTGAGAGATCATTTTAGTTTCTCCACCCCCACTAATTTTGCAGAAGCTAAATGACCTGCCTATATTTAGACAGCTATAAAATTGCAGTTGGGACTTGTACCCAGCTCTTTGGACAGTCCCAGTGTTTACCACTATTACAGTATTTTCCCTGGAGTTGAGTCTCTGCCATTTTAAAAGGAGTTTGAGAGACTCGGTTTCTCCAAGTGTCTCTCAAAGTCTAATGCTCTGTTATAACAGGATCTCAGTATTAAAAAGTATTGTAGATCAAGATCACAAAGGGACTTTCTAGGATATAGAGCTCAAATGTCTTAATTGATAGTTGAGGAAACAGAGGCCAGTGGAAGTTAAATGGCCTTGTCCAGGAAAACAGAGTTTAAGGCTGTCCATAAAGTGAAATAAAGATCTCCTTAAAGAAATAGGGTCTTTACCCCTATTATAGTGACCTATAGAACATTTGGAACTCATTTCAAAGAAAGATAGTTCTCCAGCTGGCTCATTTATTTCTGTTTCATTATTCATTTTCCTAAAAGAGAAATAGATGAGACATAAATGAGAGTTCTCCTCCCACTGAGCTTCAATTTGTCTTTCACAATTTCAGTTCTTTCATTTCTCATATAGCTGTGTTTTCCCTCTTTCTGTGCCATAGTTCATTATATGGTATTTCCATTGTATTGGATGCAGCGATTGCAAAATGTGTTTGTGACTGTTTTCATTCAAGCATTCTTATGTCTTATGTATTTCTCCTTACATCGTGATATTTCTCTTTTCCACTAGAAATAAACAAAGTCATACCTAGGAATTTTGTCCCCAGAGCAAGGGGTGAAGTGTTTATATGGGTACCTGGCATTGATTGTCCTGGATAAAGAAGAAGAATTGAGAGATTTTAAAATATCTATACTGCTGGAGTATTAGTACTTTGAAGACAGTAAGGAAGGCAGAATAGGCTGCCTTAGTTAAAAGTGACTATCAAGAACATCAGAATGCCCCTGGATGGTTCAAATGCACCCTAAAATTGAGCCTCCTGAAGCACAACACCATCCCTCCTGCTGTACTATTCTCAGATCTCTGAATAAGGATTTTTTTTTAAAATGCTGACAAGATATTTTTTTGGTGGCGGGAGATAGGTGAGGGAGGATATGAAATCAGACAGAATGGTATGTCAGAAAGAACATTATACTCCCCACCATGTGACATTAGGATATTCATTTTTTATTGGATAAGTAGATCATTATAGTGGGCAATGTGTTGGATATTAAATCAGAAGATCTGTAATAAAATTCCACTTTTTCAGCATTCTAGCTTTGGAACTTGGTCATGTCACTTAATGCCTTTGTAGCTCAGATTCCTTATGGAAGGGTTGGGGAACCTGTGGACTTGAGTTCACATGTGGACTTCTAGGTCCTTGGGTGCAGCCTTTAGACAATTGTATATAACAAATTATCTCACTAAAGGGATTACTTCTGTAAAGTTTGGATTCAGTCAAAGACCCTCACTTAATGACCTAGAGAGCAACATGTGATCTTGAAGTTGCAGGTTCCATCTCCTGCCATAGGGCATCTAGATGGCACCATGGGTAGTGCACTGGGCTTAGGAATACCAGGAAGACTCATATTCATGAGTTGAAATTCAGCCTCATATACTTATGAACTGTGTGATTCTTAGCAAACCCTGTTATCCTCAGATTTGTCATCTATAAAGTGAGTCAGAGAAGGAAATGGCAAAGCACTCCAGTATCTTTGCCAAGAGAACCCCAAAGTGGGGTCACAGACATGACTGAACAAAAACCCCAGTGTCCCTAACTCTAAGAAGAGGTGATTGAATTAGGTACTCTCCAAGGTCTCTTCTTACTCTAAATATGTAATGTTAAAATCTTTCTTATCAACTTCCTACTCTTTAAAATGAGGACTAGGATGGTTTTATAAAGGAGAGAAACTGGGTTTTCAAAGTTTCCTTCAAAGTCTAATGTCATCATAATGACAGAAACACGGTGAAAAAAAATCATAGATAAAGGACTGAAAAGCAATTTTTAGGTCATTAGTACAAATTCTTTATTTTATTGTTAAAGAAACTGGGGACCTGGAGATTAAATGACTTTTGTCAATGTCAAAGGGGAAGCACTAGTCAGTCATGAAATTTGAACTGAGATTCTCTGACTCCAGAGCAGGTACATTTTCTACTAGATGATGATGATGCCATCTAGAAAGAACCTTTAATGTCCTCTACTTCAGCTGCCTCATTTTATGCATAATGAAACCAAAGCCTAAAGAATTTAAATAACTTGCTCAAGATCCCCCATTTACAGGGGCAGCTAGTTGGCATAGTGAATAGAGCACCAGTCCTGGAATCAGGAATACCTGAGTTCAAATCCGGCCTCAGACACTTAAATATTAACTGGGCATGTGACTTTGGGCAAGTCACTTAACCCTAAATGCCCTGCCTTTCCCCCTGCAAAAAGAAAAAAGAAAAAGAAAAAGACCACCCAAATACTAAATGGAACTCTCAGAAATCATTTATTCTAAATAGAGCTTCACTGGGAATTCTATCTTTATCATTCTCAACAAGTGACCCTCAAGTCCTTATTGATAGACCTCTCAAATGGGTCCAGGGATTACTTTAGACAGCCATTCCATCTTTGCAGACTTCCAATCATGAGGAATTCTTTCACCATATGTGGAGCTGAATTATGTTTCTTTGCATCTTCAGCCCATTGCTTCTTGTTCTGTTCTCTGAAAGGAATCGGAATAAATCCAATCCCTCTTCTGCATAAGTCATGTAAATATGTAAAAATTCCATCATCACATAGTCTGCTTTTTCTCCTTTGCAGATTAAATGTATTGAGTTCCTTCTCCCTGATTGCTTATATGGCATAGCCTTGAGGCCATTCTCCAACCTGCTATTTTTCCTCTTGTTAGCTTTGTGACTTAGCCATTCTGTACCTAAATCTCCCAATTTAAATCTCTTTATCAATCTCATCCTGTAAAATGGAAGAGCTGAGGAAAGCTCTGTATGATGGTGGTGATGATGATGATGATGATGATGATGATGATGATGATGATGATGATGATGATGATGAATTCTGGGAGTAATGGTCAGAGAAGTTATGGGATTTGAATCTTGAAAGACACTCCATGCTTATCTGTGTCTCCATCTTATCAGTTCTAAACAAATAGAGGTAAAAGATCCAGACTGTATATAAGATGACTATAGAGACCAGCTATTCTGCTGTTCTTCTCAGGCAGCTAGTTGGCACATTGGGTAAAGGGATGGACATGGAGCCAGGAAGTCTTGCATTGGAAGCCTGCCTCAGTCCCTTACTTGCTGTGTGGCCCTGGACAATTCATATCATTTCTTTGGACTTCCGTTTCCTCATCTGTAAAATAAAGACAATAAGTCAGTGGGTTCAGTCCTGCCTGACTCTTCATGACCCTATTTGGGACTTTCTTGGCAAAGATAATGGAATGGTTTGTCATTTCCTTCTCCACCTCATTTTACAGATGAGGAACTAAGGCAAACAGGGTGAAATGACTGACCCAAGGTCATATAGCTAGGTAAGTTTATGAAGCTAGATTTGAATTCAGGAAGATGAGTCTTCGTGACATCAAGCCTCTCACTCTACCCACTGAGACATCAGCTGTCCCTGAGATAATAATAGTACCCATCAAATAAGAATTAAATAATATAGACAACTTTTCAAATCTTAAAGTATAGAAATTTTAGTACTTTTTATCATTATCACCATCATTATCATTTTGATTTTTATGAACAAACAAAAGTCCAGAAGCTGTAGAATCCATCCAGAATGGCAATATAGAATTGGAAGCTGGCATCAAATGCTGTGATTTATTTAGCATTGGGCTGAATAGTGCCTAAAACACTGGTTTGGGGGAATTTTCAACTATTTCCTCTCCTTTTTTCTGTCCTTTTCTCAGGCAATTTCTTCAAAAATCTTGTTAATGCCATAAAATTTCTTTCCAGGCTGAATTTCCTAAGAAGAACAGTGAGCTTCACATTTCCTCAATTGTTGTACGAGGGCAGTGGAAAGTTTGACAGCCTTTAACTGCACCAGTCCCAGCTGGGTAATTTATAGTACTGTCCTTGTTCTAGTCATTTTGTCTTTAATATGGAATCCTGTTTAAGCCTCAATTTGCCATTTCTCATTATTGAGTTGAAATTTTGCTGATTTGATAGAAAGCCAGGGGCTATTAACTAAAATATTTCTGCAGTAAAGGACATGCAAATTCTTTAACATGTATTTATTTATCTTACAAAAATGCAAATGGCATAAGTATGATGAGGGAATAGCTTCCAAGGTGAAACAAAAGGGAAGTCAAATAAACATTTCCCATTATGGCCCCAATGACACAATTTAACTCTTCTAAAACTATAGCTATTCTTGGCCATTAGAAGACCTCAAAATAAGTCTGATTTCAGATAAGTCATCCTCTCTAAGTCTCCGATTCCTATCTACAAAGTAGGATAAGGATTCATCATGGTTCAGCTGGTATTTATATAATTTTTGGAAATCTGTAAGGCATCTTTTCCTGCATTACTTCATTAACCTATCCCATGCCATTATTAGCATCATTTTATAGATGAGATAACCAAAAGAAAGAATAATCTTTCTGTGGACATCCAGCTTATAAATTTCTTAGTTTTGTTTTATTTTGCATCATTTATATGTCTTGATTTCAGCTCCAGGGAAGAAAATGCCCCTCTCAGGATAAGTTCATCACTTCTAAGTTGTTCACCATGCTGCCAAGTCCAGCCTTGATGGACACTACCTCCCTCAGCCTATTCTTCCCAGATTTGAGGACTGGAAGGTAGAACATCAAACTCCTTTCTCTACCTTCATTTATAGAAGCCAGAAACTACTCCACCTTGTATTAGCTGCTCTGCCTGGTTTTGACTCCTTTGAAAAAGATGCATCTGAAAGTATGCAGTGTTTTCCCATCCACATCTCTTTTGTTTCTTCTCTTTCTGTGTGTGGTCTTCCATTTAGATACTAATCTCCTTGAGGGAAGGGACTGTCTTTTTTTATTTGTATCTTATCTCCAGTGCTTAGCACAATGCCTGGCACAAATTAGGTGCTTAATAAACGTTGATTCGATTGGACAACCAAATCTTTCCAAACTTTGTTTTGTCAAAATTTGCAATTTCATAGGAATATAAGTTTAGAGTTAGAAGGAATCTGGGACATTATGTGTTGAAGCCCCTTCATGTTACAGATTAGGACAGTAAGGATGAAATGTGCAAAGTGAATTGCTAACCCGTTCGTAATGGGGAGTTTTATGGGATGTGAACACAACCAATCTTGAAGGGGAGCTACAAGGTGGTTTTCCCCCTATCTGATATTTGCTGTTCAGTTATTTTTCAGTCATGTCTGACACTTTGTGACTCCATTTTGGAGGTCCTTTGGTGAAAGCAATGGAGTGGATTGCCATTGCCTTCTCCAGCTCAGTTTACAGATGAGGAAAGTGAGACAAACAGAATTAAGTGATTTGCCAAGGGTCACACAGGTAGTAATTGTCTGCGGCCAGATTAGAACTCAGGTTGGTGAGTCTTCCTGACTCCAGGTCTGATGCTCCATTCACTGTACCACCTAATTTGATATTTACATAGCCTTATTTGTATAAATCAGAGCTTTTAAGCTTCACAACAACCAAATGGGGGAGAAAACACAAGAGTTGTTTATTTGTTTGTCTGTTTTGTTTTCTTTTTGGTCCATTTTGCAGATAAGGAAATTGAGGCTGACAATCATTAAGTAACTTGCCCAGAGCTACACACCAAGAAAGTATTCAAAGTTAGCCCTGAACTAAGGTCTTCCAGACATCAAGTTCCACACCATCTACTATACCATATTTCCTTTCATAAAATACCTATGGTGATGTGATATTGAAAGATGGAAGTTCAAATGGTAGCTTTCTCACTAAGCACATGTGCAGTCTTGGGAAATCATTTTCCTTCTCCAGGTTTCAGTTTTGTTTTTTGTTTTTTTTTCTTTTTAGAGGGGCTCTCAGCAATCTCAGTTCCTGGGGAGACAAAGCTCAACAAAGCCACAAGATACATTGCCAGTGTCCTCATCAATTCACTCCCTGCCCGCAGAACAGTCTCAGCACCCCTGAAAACATCAACAAGACCGTCTTCCAGGATTTATGTAAACATACAACAAGAAAAATCCTTTTTCAGGGCTTCTGAACCAACAGTAGGGTTCCAAGACCTCTGCAACAACAGGACAGTCCTTCACCAGAAGATGAATCTGGCAAAACAGCATCAAAACAGTCGGAAAAGGGGCAGAGCCAAGATGGCGGAGTAGAAACAGCTCATCCAAGCCACTCTGCCCCCAGATTCCCCACAAACTATGTAAAAGGGGACTCTGAACAACTTCTGGAGCCCCAGCACCCACAGAACGACACAGAGAAGCTAACCTCCCACTGAGGACAGCCCAGCAGCCCTGCAGGAAGGACCAGCGCAGAGGTCTGGGAGCCGGCAGCAGGCAACTCGCAGAGCGCGGGAAGCGGAGCCGAGCGGAGCCCAGATCCGCGTGAGCCGAGGTTTTAGCCCCAGGGCGGCAGGGCCAGCAGCTGGTTGGAGGAACCCCAGAACACCAGCAGCCGTGGCGACTCCAGAATTATCAACATAGACATGCCTAGGACAAAGTAAGAGGTTAGTGTCCTATGGACTTTGGGACCTGTATTTGGGGGAATGCGCTGGCTCCCTACCCTGGGGGCTAGAAGCCCCTGAGGAGACAAGCCATTTTGTAGTTTTCAGAGGCAGCTCCAGCTCCCGGCCTGCAATTAATTGTAGGGAGATCCAGCAATCAGGCTTGGGGGGTAATCGCTCTTGCTTTAACCTCCCTGGATCTGGATTGTGATCTAGGATGGAAGTCATGGGTGGGTTTACAGCTTGCCAGAAACGGAAGTTGCCCCCCACACGTTCGGGACGAAAATTCCTCTATCTGGCCTTAAAGCCTTAGTGTGGCAACAAGCCCAAAAGTCAGGTAATGAAGTGGCAACATGCCAAGGCAAAAGAAACAGAAAAATGGAACCCTAGACTCCTATTTGGGGGGCATAGAGGAGGTAAAGGACTGTGAGGTCAGAAGTCCTGCTCCAAAAGCCCCAGGGGAAAACATGAGCGGGTTGCAGGCCACAGAGGACCTTAAAAAGGACTTTAAAAATCAAATAAAAGAAGTGGAGGAAAAATTGGAAAGAGAAATGAGAAGGATGCAGGAAAAGTATGAAATGAGGGTCAACAGCCTGACTGAGGAAAACACCTTAAAAAATAGACTGACTCAAATGGCAAAGGAGGCCCAAAAGGGCAACAAGGAGAAGAATGCCTTAAAAAGTTGAATTTGCCAGATGGAAAAAGAATCTCAAAAGTTCACTGAGGAGATTCATTCCTTCAGAGTTAGACTGGAGCAAATGGAAGCTAATGACTTTATGAGAAATCAAGATGCTGTTAAGCAGATCCAAACAAATGAAAGATTAGAAGGCAATGTGAAATATCTCATGGGAAAAACCACTGACCTGGAGAATAGATCCAGGAGAGACAATTTAAAATTATTGGACTACCTGAAAGCCATGATCAAGGAAAGAACCTAGAAATCACCCTTCAAGAAATTCTCAAGGAAAACTGCCCTGATGTTTTAGATCCAGAGGGCAAAATAGAGGTTGAAAGAATCCACCGATCACCTCCTGAAAAAGATCCCAAAAAGAAAACTCCCAGAATATTATAGCCAGGTTCCAGAATCCCCAGATCAAGGAGAAATACTCCAAGCAGCCAGGAAGAAACAATTTCAATATTGTGGAAACACAATCAGAATAGCACAGGACCTGGCAGCTTCTACATTGAGGGATCGAAGGGCATGGAATATGATATTCCAAAGGGCAAAAGAACTGAGAATGAACCCAAGGGTCACCTACCCAGCAAAACTGAGTATTTTGTTTCAGGGGAAAATATGGTCATTCAGTGGAATAGAGGACTTTCAAGCATTCTTGAGGAAAAAACCAGAATTGAATAGAAAATTTTACATCCAGACACAAGAAGCAAGAGATGCCTGAGAAGGTAATCAGGGAAAAGAAACCAAAAGGAAGTTATCAAAGTTGAACTATTTACATTCCTATATGGAAAAGCAATAACGGTGACTGATGATATCTTTCTCACTATGAAAATAATGGAAGACGGGTGTGTGGTCATATGAATACATATGTGAATGTGTGTGTATATGGATAGGGGGCATAGGTTGTATTTGTTGGGAAGGGAGAATACTCAAGGGATGAAATTATGAGGTGAGAGAGGAAAGTGGCAAGAGGAGATGGGGAGAGACAGGGTAGGGTAAACTATCTTATGTAGAAGAAGCAAGGGGAAGTGGTTGCAAGGGAGGGGGAGAATAGGAAGGCAAAAAGGCAAAACCACATTCTCATTGAATTAGGTTCAGGGAGAGAATGACATACATACTAAATGGGATATCTCAACCTGCAGCAGGATAGGGGGAAGGGGGATGAGAGGAGGGATGATGCATGGGAGGGCATCCTTGGGGTGAGGGGAGGTTGGAAGTACCCACTATAGAAGAGGGACAGGATCATGTAGGGAATGGACCAGGTGGGGGTGGGATGAGTGGGAGGGAATTATAAGCAGCCTTGTACAATATATCTACTATGATAATGTTTTGCATAGCTAGACACGTACAACATATACTGAATTATTTATCTCCCCAGAGGGAATGGGTGACAAGGGAGGAAGGAAATGGATCTGAAATTCGAGGTCTTAACATTAAATGTTTCAAATATATATATAGTATACATATATATATATATATACCATTATTAATACTCTTTTGCTTATAATTGGGAGATAAGATGTGAAGGCATTGGGACACAAAGATTCACCTTCCTCTAATGGAAAAGTCGAAGGGGGTATGGGGGAAGGTATGGGAGAGAGCAGATTGGAGGAAGCGATATCTTGTGGGACTGCTATTCTGGGAGGTTGGGTAGGGGAATAACGGGGGGAAAATGATTGTAACTCGAAATCTGGCAGAAATGAATGATGTAAAACAGAAGTTAATAAAGCATGTGTTTAAAAAAAATAAAAAAATAAAAAAAAACAGACTAATTCAAATGGCAAAAGAGGCCCAAAAGGCAATGAGGACAAGAATATCTTAAAAAACAAATTGGCCAGATGAAAAAGGAATTTCAAAAATTCACTGAAGAGAATAATTCCTTCAAAATTAGATTTAAGCAAATGGAAGCTAATGACTACGAGAAATCAATATACTATAAAACAGATCCAGACAAATGAAAAACAATAGAAGGCAATGTGAAATATCTCATTGGAAAAAACACTGACCAGGAAAATAGATCCAGGAGAGATAATTTAATTACATTTAAATTAAATTAAATTTAATTTAATTTAAAAATTATTGGACTAACCGAAAGCCATAATCATAAAAAGAACCTAGAAATCATCCTTCAAGAAATTCTCAAGGAAAATTGACCTGATGTTAGAACCAGAGGATAAAATAAAGGTTGAAAGAGTCCAACCATCCCCTCTTGAAAAGGATACCAAAAAGCAAATTCCTAGGAATATTGTACCCATATTACAGAGTTCCCAGATCAAGGAGGAAATATTAGAGGCAGTCAGGGGGAAATTATTTGAGTATTGTGGAAGCACAATCAGCATAATACAAGATCTAGCAGCTTCTAAATGCAGGGATTTGCGGGCTTGGAATATGATATTCTAGAGGTCAAAGGGGCAAGGATTAAACCAAGAACCATATATCCAGCAAAACTGAATATGATACTTCTTGGGAAAAATTGAGCATTCAATGAAATAGAGGACCTTAAAGCATTCTTGATGAAAAGACCAGAGATGAACAGAAAATGTGACTTATAAACACAAGAAGCAAAGGAAGCATGAGAAGGAAAACAGGAAGAAGAATTCATAAGGAAGTTATTAATGTTCAACTATTTACATTCCTACATGGTAAAATGATAATTGTAACTCATGAGACTTTTCTCAGTATGAGGACAGTGGAAGGGAATATAAATACATGTATATGCATATAGATGTATGTATGTATACATACATCTATATGAATGCATAGGAGGGTGTATGTGTGTGTATGTGTGTATGTGTATATATATATATATATATATATATATATATACATATATATATTTGTATGTGTGCATGTGTACATATATACATAGACACACAGACATAGTGCACTGTAATGGAAATGCAAATTTAAAGATCTTCCCTGCCCCTAGGTTAAGAGCACCTGGAGCCTGTGGTGGGAGGCTTGTTTTTCAGGAATGCCCACACCTTGATACTTCGTGATTGGGCAGTGGGTCAAGAAGTTTGTTACATTCTCTGAGCCAGGAGAAGGCTATATAATCCCTGATGTGAGGCTTTGTTTTGGGGCTCACTTTGAGAAGTGTTCTGTGATTTTACCAGATGAGATTCTGGGCAGCCATTGAGAGCCCCTCCCCGGCTTTGAAAACCCAGATGTTGATGCTTCCCTCACTGGTAACTGTGATTTGGTATTGATGTAATGGTTGGGCAGTTTGGAAGCCTGCCTGCTTGATCTGTCTGTTTCTCTGTTTTGAAACTTATGTCTGTATAGTCTGAAGTTCGGGGTGCTGACCTTTTCCCCTGAACTAGGTAAATGATATATGTTTGATTGATTAAAGTGAGGTTGTTAACTAATTTTGAGTTGCTTTCCCTTAGAAAAGAAGATCTAAGAACCTGTGTTGTCAGCCACCCTGCGGATGTTGGGGTGCTTGCTGCTACACGCACAGGATGAATTGAATATGAAGGGATGATATCTAAAAAATAAAATTAAGAGGTGAGAGAAGAATATATTGAGAGAAAGAGAAAGGAAGAGTTAGAATAGAGTAAAATGTCTTACATAAAAGAGGCAAGAGAAAGCTGTTCCAATGGAGGGGAAGAACTGGAAGGTGAAAGGGAATGAGTCAACCTTACTCTCATTGAATTTGACTTAATGAGGGAATAACATATACACTTAATTGTGTATCTTACCTTGCAGGAAATTAGGTGGGAAGGGTATAAGAGGGAGGATGATAGAAGGGAGGGCAGATTGAGGGAGAGGGTAGTTAGAAGCAATCCCTTTAGAAAAGGGGCAGGGTAAAAAGAAAAAAATACAATAAATGGAGGGTGGGATAGGATGGATGGAAATATAGATAATCTTTCACAATATAAATACTATGGAAATGTTTCGTGTAACTACCCATGCACAGCCTATAGAAAATTGCTTGTTTTCCCAGGGGGGTGTGGGTGAGGAGGGAAGAAGGGAAAGAATCTGGAACTCAGAGTCTCCAAAACAAATGTTATTTTTTTTTACATGCAACTGGGCAATGATACACAGGCAATGGGGTATAGAACTCCATCTTGCCCTACAAGAAAGTAAGGGGGGACAAGGGAAGATATGAGAGAACAGATTGGGGGAAGGGATATTCTAGGCTTGTTATCTTGGGGTAGGGTGTAGAGGAGATACAGGGAGAAAATTTGCAGCTCAAAATCTTGTGGAAATGAATCTTGAAAAGGAAGGAAGGAAAGAAGGAAGGAAGGAACGAAGGAAGGAAGAAAGAAAAAGAAAGAAAGAAAGAAAGAAAGAGAAAGAGAAAGAAAGAAAGAAAGAAAGAAAGAAAGAAAGAAAGAAAGAAAGAAAGAAAGAAAGAAAGAAAGAAAGAAAGAAAGAAAGAAAATACATAAGCTGCTTTGGGACCATAAATGAGTATGAATATCAGTATCTTAAGACAAATTGAATCTGGCATAAACTTTCTCCTTCTTGGTTCCTCCATCCTTAGATGTATGGAAGCATTACTAAGGTGAATGATGACCAAGAATTTCTCTACAAGATGGGTTTTCATCGACCTCTATGACAAGTTTGAAGAGATTTTTGGAGGGTCTATACCAAGGGTGGGGAACCTGCTGCTTCAAGACCACATGTAACCCTCTAAATCCTCAAGTGCAGCCCTCTGAATCCAAAGGACTGCACTTGAGGACCTAGAGAACCATGAGTAGCCTTGAGGTTGCTGATCCCCTAGCCCT
Source organism: Gymnobelideus leadbeateri (assembly GCA_011680675.1). Taxonomy (NCBI): domain Eukaryota; kingdom Metazoa; phylum Chordata; class Mammalia; order Diprotodontia; family Petauridae; genus Gymnobelideus; species Gymnobelideus leadbeateri. Next base: position 99,818 of record WOXC01010612.1, read on the forward strand.
GGTCTATATACTTTAATAGGCAAAAGGACATATTTATTTTTTGCTAAACTTTAACTGAATTTTAGCATTTCCACCAATTAATAATAGAAGAAAACCAAACCAAATCAAGCAAACAAACAAACAAACAAAAAAACATTATCCAAAGATGAGTTCCATAGGCTTCACCAGAATGACCCCAAAAACAAATCTACAAAACAAACACACAGAAAGAATGCATAATTTCTGCTCTGGACATTAGGGTATTTTGGACCTTGGGAGAGGAGCGGGATATTAGCTCTGGATTCTAGCCCATTCTGAAGCCTGTAAAGAAAAAGGATTTCAGTTCAAAGGAAAGCATGCAGTTCTGACATGGAATCAGCAGAGTGTGTCAGCTAAATCATAGTCGTTGAGTCTAGAAGCAATTTGTTATTGCTTAGAACCAAACCTAGGTCCGAAATGTGGAGTGATCAAACTTTGTCTTAGATCAGACTACTTTGGGAGAATTGATAGCTTTTAGGTGACCAGTATGGGCTCTCTCTCAGATACCGTAATATCTCAAAAGTCTCCCAAAAGCAGCAGTTGAACCAGCCTAGACCGTTCCTCTATGAATATGAAGAGCCCAACCCAAATATCATATCCAAATTCAGGATGTAGGATGGAAGAATGAGCAAAAATACAAAGAGTACCCCACAATAAAAAAATGTTATGGTGACAAGGACACTCCAGAAACAAACCGAGAATAGAATGACTTCAAACAAGCCAAGCCTCAAAGAAACACAGTTTGGGTAAAAATTACATAGAATTTCTGGAAAACATGAAGCAAGAGTTTAAAAAGAGATTCTTTTAGTGAATGAAATGAGAATAATAGAGTAAAAATGGAAAAGAAATGAGATCTAAGAAAAAAGATTGGAAAGGGAATTAACAGCTTGGCACAAGAATTAGAGATACTTGCCCAAGAGACAAACTCCCTAAAAATTAGAATGGAACAAAGAGAAGACCACAAAATCCATGACACGACAAAAATATTTTTAAAATCTAAAAATAAACTGAAAAAAAGAAAAAAAATGTAAGGCATTCTATAGCAAAACAAGTGACCTGACAGAGGGATCAAGAAAAAAAATGAAATTTAGAATCATTGCAGTCCTTCAGTGTCATAGCCAAAAATAAAATGAAAGAAGAAAAGAAAAAAAAATTCCTAGACATAATACTTTAAGAAATATTTAAAAATAAAAATAAAAAACTACCCTGTTCTAGAACCAGAGCAAAAAAGTAAAAATAGAAAAAAATCCAGGAACCATAGAAGGAATCTAATTAAACAAAGCACCTTTGATTAATTCTATAACATTTGAGTGACCTTAAAATAAGAGCAGAAAGGGACAAATGAAATCAAGCAAGGAAACAAAAGAAATTAACTTCAAATTACTGTTGGGTGCAAATATCTTGTTGTTATTCAGTTGTGCCTAACTCTTTGTGACGCCATTTGGGATTTTCTTGGCAAAGATACTGCAGTGGTTTGCCATTTTCTTCTCCAGTTCACTTATTACAGATGGGGAACTTATGCAAATAGGGTTAAGTGATTTGCCCAAGGTCACACAATCAGTGTCTAAAGTAAGATCTGAACTCAGGAAGATGTGTCTCCTTGACTCCAGGCCCAGCACTTTATCCACTATACCACCTAGCTGCCACATGTGCAAATATGTGTATATAACCGAGGATGAAGGAAGTATGTCTGAGTTTTGAATTTCACTCTTATTAGAATTGGTAAAAGGAAGAACACACACACATACATAAACACCACACACTTGCACATACGCACACACAGACTTGGATAGAGAAATACATTTCACTCAACAGTGAAGTAAAAAAAGGAAAGGGAGAAGGGGGGACTAGAGGAGAGGTAAATCTCGGCAGAAATTAATTCTAAGCAAATCAATTCTAAATAAGGTTGTACAAAATATTTAGAGAAGTTCTTTTTGAGGTGGTAAAATGTAAATATATGGGTTGACTATCCACTGGGGAATGGCTGAAAAACTTAAGGTGTATATAAATGTGACATAATACTAAATTGCTATAAGAAAGGATGAAGGAAAAGGTTTCAAAGAAATCTGACATTTATATGAATTGCTATAAAGCAAAATGAATAGAACCAGGAGACTAAGTCATATGATGACAATAACACAGTAAAGACAACATCACAAGAATTAGGAACTCTGATCGACACAACCAACCATGATTCTAGAGGACATATGATGAAACATGCTACTTTCCTCCTGATAGAGAAGTAAAAGACACAAGCACTCACACACATATAAACAAACTCATATATATATATTATATGTACACATGTATATAATCACATGTACACACTTTCACGTACATGTGTGTGTCATACTTATGTATTTACCTGTGATTGAACAATTAGGAATTTGATTTCACTTAAATATACATGTTTGCAACGTGTTTATTATATTGTTTTGGTGTTTTGTTTTGTTTTGTTGTGTGTTTTCTTTTTGAGGTGGTAAAAATGTAAATATATGGGTTGACTATCCACTGATTTTCTTTTCAATTGAGAGACAAATTGGGATGGGAGGAAAGAAGGAAAATTTTGGTCATTGAAAAATACAGAATTTTATTTTTTAAAAGAATTCCTACTCTACAACATACCCAATAATTGGTCAGCTAGTCTTCTCTTAGAGCTGTTTTATGAGAAAGGACTCATTATCTCTCAAGGCAGCCAATTCCACTCTAATAGGGAATTTCTCCTTATATTAGAGTTAAGTTACTCAGTGAGCTAGGCAAATCACTATGAATACTGGTTACAGAATTGTACTGATCTTTATTAGTAGAAATAGTTTCCTCCCAAGGAGCTGTCTGCTCCAAGGAAATCCTAGCTTTAGACTAAACAAAAAGCCTGAATCTGAGCCTTTCCATTTCCCAGCCATTGTGTCTGGCACTACCCTCTGGGGAAAGCAGAACAAATGCCTCATCAAGTATAGAATAAGTGCCTACTATGTGCCAGACACTGTGCTAAACACTGATTAAACAAATAAAATCACAATTATCCCTAAATCACATAATCCTCCCTTTTTGTGATAGGCTGACAAATAACAGGATATTATGATCGTTTGTCCCCTATGGCTTCTCCAAGGAAAACATCCTCAGTTTCTTCAATGGATGCTTAATGAAGACAAAGATCTGATGAATGAAGGGAAGTAAAGCTTGGATCCCACTCAAACCTGCCCGATACAAACATGCACACATATTGGGTGTATGTGTATCTATGTATAAATGTATGCATAAGTTTTTGTATGTATATTTAATACTGTGTATGTATGTATAGATGTATGCATGAGTTTATACATGTATATTTAATATTGTATATGTTTGTATTGATGTATGTATATGGATTTACTCTTTTCTTAAGTCACTCTGAATCAGCTTGTCTTCTAAGCATTTGAAAATCATCATTTATTACTAAACTATCACCCTGACTCTACAACACAAAGTTAAATGACCTCATTAGCGAATTTATGCTTTAGCAAATTTAGTTTCGTGGTGACTATAATTATGTGAAGCAATATGAAAAGGAAAGATGTAATTGTCCTTAATAAGATAGAACCACCCCTCCCCAAATTCCAGTAGCTGCTGGCTAGAGCAAAAGCTTCTGATTCTTTGACTTAGAACTCTTCCTTCAAACCCTATATTACACACTAGGGGATTTTTCTAAATTAGAATGATTACCTGTTCTTTGCCCACTCTCTAAGTTATGCTTTAGGACACTTTAAGAATAAAAGAGAGAAGCAAAAATGGAAGACAGGTGATAGAGAATGAAACAGAGGGAATCATAACCTTGCCTATAAAAGGTACTTAATAAATGTTGATATGATTCAGAATTTAGAGCTGGTAGAATACTTACGAATCTTTTAATTTCCTTATTTGAACTCAGGTCCTCTGTCTTCATATAAAAGGTTTTATTTTGTTTTTTTGCTTGTTGGTTTTGTTTTGTTTTTAATTAATTTATTTACTTTTAGTTTTCAACATTCATTTTCAAAAGATTTTGAGTTACAACTTTTTCTCCCGGTCTTTTCCCTTCCCCCCAAACCAAATATATCAAGCCTGCTGAATACCCCTTTCTGCAGTCCGTTCTCTCTTATATCCCACACCATCAACCCCCTAATTTTCTAGTAGGGCAAGATGGATTTCTATACCCTAGCACCTGTATATCTTATTTCCCAGTTGCATGTAAAAAATTATTTAAACATTTGTTTTTAAAAGTTTGAGTTCCAGATTGTTTTCCCTTCTTCCCTCCCCACCTGCTCCCATTGGAAAGATAAAAAATTTAATATAGGTTGTACATGTTTAGTTACCCAAATTTTTCCATATTAGCTATATTGTGAAAAATTAACAATATTTCCCTCAATCCTATGCTACCCCAACTTATTCTATTTTTTCCTTTGACCCTATCCATTTTCAAAAATATTTGTTTCTAACTGTCCTCTCAGCCAATTGGCCTTCCCTTCTATCACCCCCCCCCACTTTATTCCCTACCCCCTATTTTCCTGTAGGGTAAGATACCGAATTAAGTATGTATGTTATTCCCTCCTTAAGCCAAATTTAACGAGAATAAGGTTATCCCATTCCCTTTCAGCTTCCTGCTCTTCTCCTCCATTGAAACAGTTTTCTATTGCCTCTTTTATATGAGATAATTTGCCCTAATTTATCTCTCAGTTTCTCCTTCCCATAATAAATTCCTCTTCCACCTCTTAATTTTATTTTTAGATAGCATCCTTTCATTTTCAACTCATCATGTGCCCTCTGTCTAGGTATATAAGAATTTAGATATGCCCACAATCACATATATATTTATATATACGTACAAACTCCTACACGTACATATTTATGTATGGACACATATTTATACATATATATCCCCTTCAACTGTCCTCATACTGAGAAAAGTCTTATGAGTTACAATTATTGTTTTTCAATGTAGGAATAAAAATAGATCAACTTTATTAAGTACCTCATGATTTCTTTTTCCTGTTTAGCTTCTCATGCTTCACTTGCTTCTTGTATTTGAAAGTCAAATTTTCTATTCAACTCTGTTTTTTTTTTTTCATGAAGAATGCTTGAAAATCCTCTATTTCATTGAATGACCATATTTTCCCCTGTAGGATTATACTCAGTTTTTCTCAGTAGGTGATTCTTGGTTTTAGTCCTAGCTCCTTTGACCTCTGCAATATCATATCCCAAGCCCTTCAGTTCCTTAATGTAGAAGGTGGTAGGTCTTGTGTTATCTTGATTATGTTTCCACAATACTCAAATTATTTCTTCCTGACTGCTTATAGTATTTTCTCCTTGACCTGAGAACTCTGGAATTTGGCAATAATATTCCTAGGGGTTTTCTTTTGGGGATCTTTTTCAATAGGCAATGGGTGAATTATTTCAATTTCTATTTTCCCCTGTGGTTCTAGAATATCAGGACAACTTTGCTTGATAGTTTCTTGAAGGATGGTGTGTAAGCTCTTTTTTGATCATGGCTTTCTGGTAGTCCAATAATTTTAAAATTATCTCTCCCAAATCTATTTTCCAGGTGAGTGGTTTTTCCAATGAGATATTTCACATTGACTTCTAGGTTTTTTTTTTCATTTGTTTGGATTTGTTTTGTAGCATCTTGATTTCTCATAAAGTCATTAGCTTCCAAATGCTCCAAAATCTAATTTTGAAGGAGTTATTCTCTTCAGTAAGTTTTTGAAATTCCTTTTCCATCTGGCAAATTTGGCTTTCTAATGCATTCTTCTCCTCACTGGATTTTGGGGACTCTTTTGCCATTTGAGTTACTCTGTTTTTTAAAGTGCTATTTTCTTTGGTGTATTTTTGGGTCTCTTTTAGCAGGCTTGCTTTTCATGATTTTTCATGATTTTCTTGCATCATTATCATTTCTCTTCCGAATATTTTCTGCACTTCTCTTATTTGCTTTTCAAAATCCTTCTTGCGCTCCTCCAGGGAATGTAACCTATTCATATTTTTCTTGGAGGGTTTTGATGCAGGGATTCTGACTTTACTGTCTTCTTCTCGCTCCATGCCTTGATCCCTTTTGTCCCCCCAAAAAGGATTCTATGGTCTCTTTGTTCTTCCTTTGCTTGCCCATATTGACAGCCAATTACTTGTCTTTTGAGCTCTTTGCCATGGAAGCACTCTGCTTACAGATTGCAGAGAACTATGTCCCAAATTGCTGGGGGGGGGGGAGGTTGCAGCTGTCATAGCTATTAGGAGGGTACCTGTTGGTTTGGTTTTAGACTACCATACAACATATTCTGATGCACTATTCCATAGATGAGGAAGTAATGGGCCAGAGAAGGAAATATTTTAGTCAAAAATCACAAGAGCAATAAGTACAGCGGTAAAAAGCAACATGTTCTACAAATCCAGGATTCTTAGCACTGGACTTACTCAGGCACAATCTTTATTCACACCTTCATCATCCCTTTACCTGGTCTATTGAAGTAGATTCATAACTTGTGTCCCTTCTTCAAATGTCTTTCCACTTCAATCCCTCTGCTGAAGAGATATTGCTAAAGCACTGATATGACCACATCACTCTATTGCTCAAGAAACTTCATTGGCTCCCTATTAAAACTTTAAAAAATTGAGACTCCTTCATTTGGTCTTTAAAGACCTTTAAATGTGTTTTGATTCTACTATCCTAGATTTCTCATGCAATATTCTCTCATAAATTCTAGGTTCCAGCAAACTTGACTCCTTTCTTGTCCCTGTACAAAATAATCTATCTCCCTTCTCTTTGGCTTTGAACAGGTCATTTCCTATTCCTGGGATATATTATTTCTCACCTTGGTCTCTTAGGACCCCTAACTTACCCCAAGGTTTACTTCAAACATTACTTCCTCAATATACTCTTTACTGTAATTGTTACACCCTCCAACTTGAAATTGCTTTGCATAGACCTTAGATTTATTTATCTTTTTATGCCTTGTTTCTTCACAATAGAATGTAAATTTCTTTAGTGCTTTTGTTCCTTATTTTGTCTTTAATTTTCAGTGCCTGGAACAATGCCAAGAGCATAGTAGGCATGCAATAAACAGTTGTGGATGAATTAGTGAATATATGAATGGATAATTTGAAACACACTATCTCTTTTGGACCAAAAACAGAACCGAAAATCCTTGCACATATATATGATTAATAAATACATATTAATTGAATAGTAGAGAAAAAAGAAAAATATATTTTTAAAAGTTAGGGCATTATTTTAAGTTCAGAGAGATGAAGGTCAGAAAGAAGCATAGAACACGATGACAACTTTTAAGTCTACAAGCTTGATGTTTTGTATATTTTTTGTAGAAGATTAATCTGTAGATAAGAGATCTATAGTTTCTTGTACAAGATCTTTTTTTCTATTTTCCTGTGTATCTGGAAATACTCATTTATTTTGTTATCTGTTAAGAATTAAAAAAAAATAAAAGTAAGTGAATATAAGAAAGAAGAAAGTGAAGAAGTTAGGGAATGATCTTTCTAGACTGTCAGTACCTATAATCAGATCCCATGTTCTTTGCATGATTAAAATGATTATCATGTAATAATCTTTTCACAATACAGGCAATGGGAGATAACTATCATTCAGCTGTGAAAAAAATACTGGTCTGGAAACCAAAACTGGGTTTTAGCCCTCTATGAACCTCAGTATTCTTAGTTGTCAATTGCTCACTTTATGATTTAGACGGCACCCCTTAGAGCTTGGTCAGACATCAAAGATGCCCAGGTCATTCACTGCACCCCAAGCTATTGCCATCCTGACTTTTGTCTCATCACTGGAGTTTGACGACTCTGGAAGAGAGAGTGAGGCTGACCACAACAAAATTCTACTTCACTTAAATCCAATTCACGAACCAGTCAAGCCATCACCGATGATATCATTGGCCATCTTCAAAAATGAAAGACAAACAACAAAGTACATGAGCTCCAATTATTTCTACCTGTTGGGAGGGCCTTTAGTCATAGAATCATTCTCTTCATTGCCATTTGCTACTGCATATCCTTGTTTCTACTCCAATAAGAATATATATATATATATATATATATATATATATATATCAATGATACCAATGGTAATCTGTCATTTTTCCTTCTTTATCTCTGAATTTGACCTCATTTCTTGGCATCTTTTGTCTATATAGTTGCCCCCAAAACAGATAAAAGAATTCATTTGGGATTTCACAGATGCCAGGGGACTCAAAGTGCCCTTCAAGCATAAGATGGGTTTATTATCTATATAGATTATTTTTTCCTGCTGTTTTCCCCCAAACAAGTGGTTTAATTTTTAAAAGCTCCTGTCCAAAGGAAAGAAAAAAGAATTTTATTCTAGAAATGAATACTTAAAGAGTTAAATGCCCATCTAAAGTTGGTAGAAGAATGATTTTCAGAAAGGTGAGTCTAAAATGCTAGCCCTAGACAGAAAGTATTCACAAGCTCACTTGCCTGGGCAAACTCTTCAGAATATATCCATTGCTTGCTTTGAGAGAAATCCTGGAGCTATATTCAATATTTTGCAAAAGACTGCTGCTGCTGGCTCGTGTTCTCTTCAAATTGCACATGGAGAAATTGGACTATGTGGATTTGCAATGATTTCCCCACAGTGATGAAAGAAGAGCCAGGTTTAAAACCCAGAGCCTTTGAAATATCTAAGCTTGATGACCCCTGCTGTGATTCCTTAAGGTGATTCAAGAGCTAGGGGGAAAAGGGGGTTTTCCTTCTACTTCTGATCATTAATATCTTGGTTTGCAATAACTAAAAAGGAGCATACATGGAAAAGAATATCAATCACCTTTGTGTTCACAGCAAATATGCCAGTCATTTGGAAGGATGAATTTCTTACAGATTCAATCTCTGATGGAATTCAAAGGTAATCTTATTGGAAGTGACCCCATCTGCAAAATGGCATGCTATTGAACTGTTTTGCTTAGAGATATGACCAGAAAGACCTGGCACAACATTTTGTTCATACAGTAAACACAGCCAAGTTTCCCAGTGGCACTAACCCCTCATGTCTTTTATGCCTATAGTGCATGCAAATTCTGCTCCATGATGCATAATCAGGGAAGCTGTCTTATGTCTAGAGACAGTACTCTTCTTTATCCAATGGCCTCAGCTTTCAGTGACATGGAATAAAACTGCATTTGACTAAGGTATACAGTTAGACCGAAGGGAGTAATGCCCTTCACTGACACATTAAGAGCAAACATTAATAATAGCTTAGTTATCGATGACACTCAGAGTTTTGCAAGCCATTTCCTTTACAATGCCCTGGTGGTACAGTCACTTATCCTCTACAATCCACAATGGCCTCATCTGTAAAATAAGTATCTTAGCACCAGTTACACCAAGGTACCATCACAGGATGATGCCTTGATTTGAATTGGATTTCACACATATTTGTCTGCCTCACTCTTTCTCTTCAGGGGGCAAGATAAAAGTCCAGGGAGAGTCCAGGGCCAAGATAAAAGTCTTTGCCTGGGATGTAGCAGATAACCTCGGTGCTTTCAATGTCTGACCAAGCCTTAAGTGCTCCATGGAACCTGCTTCAGCTGCCTTCAATAACATTGGAATAAATTGTTCTCATCTGCCCATTCTGCTGGAGCAAGTCTTCATGTGCCTGTGATATCCCTCCCAATAACTCACCAATACTGCTTTAGCCCATCTGCTGAGTTGGTTTTGCTGGGATGCAGACCAAAGGTGGATGAGAAGCCCTAAAAAGACCAGTGGTAGGGAACCCACAGCCTGGAAGTCACATGTGACCTCCTAGGTCTTTGGATGATGCCTTTTGACTGAGTCCAAGTTTAACAGAAAAAATCGTTTTTATTAAGGGAATTTGTTCTGTGAAGTTTGGATTCAGCCATACTTGAGGCCCTAGGGGGCCAGAGGCAGACTCAATATCACAGATTCCCCACCCATTTACTAGGAAATTCCTCAATCCAGAGGTGCTAGTCCTTCATGAATATCTTGTTCTCCCCTTTGAGAAAGCCAGGTGGGGCAGTGGATAGAGTGCTGGACCTGGGTCAGAAGACCTGAGTTCAAATCAGACCTCAGACACTTGATTAGCTCTTTGACCCTGGGCAAGTCATTTAACCCTGTTTGCCTCAGTTTCCTCATCTGCGAAGTGAGTTGGAGAAAGTTCATTAGCAAAAAGTTCCAGTATCTCTGCCAGGAAAATCTCAAATGGGGACACAAAGAGTCAGACAAAACTGAAATGACTGTACAAAACAAAAGCATGTGAATAAAAAGAATTATATTTAATATTTGTCTATTAAGACACATAGAATGTATATATTTGTATATCTATGAATATACATAAATACCTACTTATCTAATTTGCATATATAATAAAGCTATATTACTTTAGCCAAGCCATTTGACCTCTTGGACTTTCATTTTTAATTAGGAATCCTGATGTTTGCACTACCTACCTTGAAGATTTTGTGTGAAAAAGAGTCTTCAGTCCTTTAAAATTCTATGAAATTATGAAATAATAATTAGTATTATTATCTCTTTCCACTTCTTGGCCTCTAACCTGCCGACCTCACAGGTTTGTTGTGAGAATCAAATGAATGAACATGTTAAAGGCCTTTGGAAACTTTAAAGCCTTCTGGAATTTTCATTTTCAGTTATTTTCATCATTGTCACTGTTCCTCTACTCCCCCTTCAGGTGCTTACTGATTATGGATTAAGTTGCTACAGGAAGAGGAAAAGGGAAGACATTTATCTAACACCTACAATGTGCCAGGCACTGTGTTAAGTACTTTTTACAAATATGATCTCCTTTATTCTCATAATTACCCTCTGATGGAGGTACCATTATTATCTCTAAGATAATTGTTGAGGAAACTGAGCCAAATGTTGGGATTTGTACAGAGTCACACAGTTCTTTAAGATCTGAAGCTGGATTTGAACTCAGGTTTCGTGACAGAAGCCTCCACACCACTTATGGTTTTTTTTGTTTGTTTGTTTTGTCTTTGTTATTGTTTGTTTTGTTTACTTTTGTTTGCTTGTTTATTTTTCACATGTGTTTATTTTATTTTTAAGTTATGGAATAAAACAAGTGTTTATATAACATAGTAAAATTAAAAAAAATTAAAAATACTTGTACATGAAACTGCACATTTATTATGTACAACTTGCTGCTCCTTTTAAATATAATATAGTTTTTATTTCATTTTTTTCTTCTCTCCTCCCTCCTCACAAGAAATGGCTACCATTAGAAACAGATATATGTAAGGATATATATATACATACACATATATACATATATGTATAGATATGCATACACACATGTGTATGCATGTGCATATATGAGCATGTATATTGTGTTGTATATATAAATGTATTATACACACATGCAAATATGTGTCTGTATGTGTAAGTACATGTATATATGTATGTGTATATTATATGCATAAATGATATATACATATTTTTCTATACAACCTTCTATTTATCAGTTCTTTATATGCACATAGCATCTTTCTTTATATGTCCTTTCCTCCTATGTCATTTATAGTTTTAATAGGGAATCTGTGAAAATCCAGTGACTAGCCCAGGGCCTTCAAGGACTCTAAATGATTTATTCTTAATTGACTTATTGATGCAGAAAAGCCTTTCACTTAAATTAATCACTAGAGGTATATTTTTCTAGCATCGTGATAAGCAATGGAATGGTTAATATTCTGGTTCAGAGATTTTGCATTGAAATTCTAAATGGTCTCCTATGTAGGGAAACATGAGGCCAACAGGATGGGACCAATGTATTATTCATCTTTCATATCTCCCTGACTGTTTTATATAACCATACTAAATAAATATAGTTTAAATTCATTTGCCTTGAACTAAAGCTTTATTTCTTCCACCTGTAACCCTAAGTGCTACACCTGCTGCAGGGTATTAGAATGATAATAGCAGCTGCCTCAGAGGGTCAGTCTGTGTTCTAGCATTGGGCAAGTTAGGGGCCTGGATGGACATGGTCAGTAATGTCTGGGTCAACACTGGACTTCTTTGACCTTCTCTTTTTTTCTCCTTTTGTCTCCAAAACTCCTGATCTTGAGGTCATTTCCAAGAAAAATGTTATTGTCTTTTTCTTATGGACAAATTGGGCTAAAAGATCTTTATACCCTGACTGGGATGAACTAGAGGACTCAGCTGCCACTGGTTCTACAAATTCTAGTCCTATGAGGATCCTAGACAGAGCCTGGCAAGACAGGAAACCACATCTGCCCCAACTTTTCCTAACTGAAAAATGTGGGTGGAGATGAGGTGGGGGTGGGGTGGACAGAAATGTTAATTTGACCCACTCATAGTAGATAACTTGTAACATTCCTTCCAAGTCTCAATCTCTATTAGAAATCTATTCAGAAATATTCTGGGGGTGGCTAGGTGATACAGTGAATAGAGCACCAGCCCTGGAGTCAGGAGAACCTGAGTTCAAATCTGGCCTCAGACACTTGACACAAAAACCTAGGGGTCACAAAGAGTTGGACTGAAAAACAAAAACTACCAATTAAACTCAAGCATTGTTTAGGAACTTGCTTGGAGAAATGAGTCCTTAAACTTGCCTAGGACCACAATGCCAATATGTATTAGACAGGAAACTTGATCCTACATCTTCTGGACTCCAATACTGTCTCACTACACTATATTCCATCTTAAGTGTTACCATCATAATTTTACAAGTAAAGATGCCCAGGTCTGCAGGAGCACAAGGACTTGCCCCCAAATCACACACAGTAGGCATTCCCTACTGGAGCCATAAAGTAAACCCCAGTCTTCCGAAACCAAATGCATTGTTCTTTCCAATGAATCACAACACCCTACCCTCTAAAGCTGTCACTGTCATTGAGACTTAAAAGAATTAGAGACCAATGGCAATGCTAATGAGTTCTTGGAACTTGAGATACTAACAAGAATAGTAGAAAGCCATGGGAACCTGACTTTTGAGAATAGCACCTACCTCCCTGGTCTGTGACTCCACATTACTAATAGCAGTTTCTGAAACAGTGGAAGTTTATTGAACAACCTGGTTGGAATTTATCCAGGTAATCCCTACTCCTCCCAAAGACAGGCAGAGGGATCCAGGAAGAATAGGGAGCAGTTGGAAGCTCAGTCTTTATCTATCCTTGTGGGGTTAAATTGGTGCATAATTGTTCTAGTTAACTAGGCCTCTGGAGAGCTGGCCTTAAGAAGTTGTCTATTTCCTACCAATATTCCTGTACTTTACTATGTCTTTCTTTGTTGTCTGTTGATTAGTGTGTACGTTGGGTTTAAGTGAAGCAGAGCTGCACGAAGTCATCAGCCTCATTTTATCCTCTATGTCATCACAGCCCAGTGGCAGGATAGAGTCAGAATGACTGGTGATGGCTCAAGGTGCAGAGGATGACCTTGTCATCTTTGATGTCTAACCAAGTTTTAAGCACTCCACAGCACCTGCTTCAGTTGCCTTCCTGATCATTGCAACAAATTGTTCTCATCTGCCCATTCCACCATGGGAAGGCTTCACATGTTTGGGGTAGATACCCCCATAACTCAACAATGAGTTTGAGAACCCTCGGTTACCCTCAACCTGATTTAATCCATCTGCCAAAATAACTTGCTCAGTGTATATAGCAGCTGCTGTCACAATAGAAAAAGTGCTAGACATGGCGTCAGGAAGACCAAAATTCAAATCCAGCTTCAGATACTTACTTTGTTCGTTTGACCCTGGGAAAGTCACTGAGCCACTGCCTTCCTCAGTTTCCCCAACTGTAAAATGGAGACAATGATTTCATCTACCTTGCGGAGTCATAGTGAGAATCAAATAAGATAATATTTGCATAATTGGTTAGCACAATCTCTGCCACATAGTAGGAATTATATAAATGCTTATTCCTTGCCTCCTTGCCTTAAAAAAAGTCCTACCTATCCCCCTTCAACTAGTCTAAATTAATTTGCAGAGTTTTAAGAGGAGGCACAGTCAGTCAACTATATTGGCAGAGAGCCCAGGGGGATCTTTCAAACACTGTGGAGAGTTATATAATGGTGCCAGTACCATCCCAATAGTTGAGCACTGAAGTCTTCTTAGAAGGACATAGAATCATAAGATCATAAAGTAGAGGGGAAGAGGACATAAGAAGGTATCTAGTCCAACCCCTTAATTCTACAGTTGGGTAAACTGACAAAGAATTAAATGTTTCCAAAGATCCAAAAGCTTACTAAGTGGATGGGTTGTGATTCTTACCCACATACTCTGACCCCAAATCCTTTGTTGGGCACCAGACCTATGCTTTAAAGAGTTCTATGAAGTAGGACAAAAGTAGAACTTAGGCACAGACAGAAAACAATGAAGAAAATGGCATATATTACAGTTCCCATCTTGGCCAACCCTTGTTTTAGGCAGAATGATCATATGTAGAAGGAGCCCTGATTGGAAGGAGACAACCTGAAATTAAAGTGTGATTGTGCTATTTACTCTTTATGGAAATTGACATTGTGTATTATTCTCAATTTCTTCCTCTGTAAAACTGGAATGATAGCACTTGCATAATCTACTCATGGGGCAAAATGACAATAGAATTAAATTGGTGCTTTCCAAAAGTTTTCTTTTTTCTTTTTAGTTCTATAAACTCCTTTCAACAATAAGAAACATGTTGGGAACTCCCAGGATGATTTATCCTACTACTTATAATATTTTTCAATCATTGACTGCTTAGGAAATCATTAAAGACTTTTAGTCAGCAGCCACTTGGACTTTGGGGATTGTCAACCACCAAATGAAAACCCCTTTGCTAAATGATTCTTGAAAATTCCATTCCATAGCATTCAATAAACATTTACTAAATGATAACTACACACTTAGCACTGGGAATGGATGCTAAGGGGAAAAAATAAATAGTCCCTGTCATAAAATAGTTTATATTCTATCGCAGTAAACTAATCCAGAGTACATACACACATCAATATATCAACATATATTCATATACTATATATTATTTACTGTTTGATATATACATATAGATGTAGGTGACACAATATTAGCCAGTGTTTAATAGTGGGGGTGTTTGAACATTGAATAAGTGGGGGAATCAAAAGAGACCTTTAGAAGGACATAGCTCTTGAACTGATTATAGGTGGAGGTAGCGATTATGAGAGCCACAGGTGATGAGGGAGTGAATTCTATTTTATTTTATTTTATTTTGCTTTTGGGAGGGCAGTTGGGGTTACGTAACTTGCCCAAGGTCACAGGGCTAGGTTTTTCGTTTGTGTGTGTCTGAGGCCAAATCTGAACTCAGGTCCTTCTGACTCCAGGGCTGGCGCTCTACTCACTGAGCCACCTAGCCGCCCCTGAGTGAGTGAATTCTAAGCAGGAGGTAGGGAACAGACGGTACAAGGGATCGAAAATAGTAGCTAGAGTATTCTGAACACCCGAGATGTCAAACCTATGTGCAGAGTTGGTGGGCTGCATTGAAACAGTACCCAGTTAGAATAAAACCAGATTAAAACGTAATTGTTAAATATTTAACTAAGTAAGTACAACACAATGAAACACAGATAATGTTAATAGGTCAGGTTTAAGGCAATATATGGTCCACAGGGATCCTTGTGTATGTTGAGTGGCCACTCAGTCCAATTTGGTCTTGATATCACTTTGGTACTTGAAACAACCCCATTTTTTTCATATATTGAGTGTAGAAGATAGAAAAAAAATGTGAAATTCACAAGGGAATATAAGTTGGATCCAAATTTTAAAGGGCATTAAATGCTAACATGAATAGTTGGCATTTTAGCCTAGAGATAATAAGGAACTATTGCAGCTTTTTGAGTCAGAAATGGCCAGACCTGTACTTTTTCTGTAACTTATGATAAGCTAACAAATTTAGAAGACTTTGGTTTATGAAAGCATATCTCTGAATTTGATGACATATCACTTTAAGGAACTTAGAATTGTCACTGAATCAGTCATAGTTTGAGAGAAGTCATAACAAATGTTATCACTGGGAACTGATAGTATTATGTGATGCAATCACATGAATATAATACACATTAAAATATAAAAAGCAATCTAAAGACCCAACTGAATTTAACTGGGGTCCTTAAGCACAATCTTCTGGAATGGGAAGGTGTTAGTATGTCAATTATGAAGGACTCCTGCCCCTACTTTTCCAAAGGAGTTCATCTATTTTCAATCATACACAAGGTACAGAGGGATCAGCTTCTCTTATTCATCTCTGATTTAGTTCCTACATCCCACCTTATGAACTGCTCTAATATGAATGGTAGAGATGCACAGGGAAAAAGATATTCCTGTTAATCCATGATGGCCTGCCTATGGCACACTGAAACCATAAATACAATCAGGCCTTGATCCTTAGAATGGAAATGTTTTGAGTTTTTGTTTTGATTTGGGGTCTTTTTACCTCAGGTTAAATGTTATGGGTACTAATGCCGTACTTATTCTGCCAATCTTTTAGCCTTCATTTGCACTATATGAATAATCTACTTACCTACTTTTCTAGTCATGTCATTAATAATACATTTCATGCCATTAGGATCAGAGGGACATAGATTGACAGCTGAAAGGGAGATCAGAGGGCACCAAGTACAACTCCTTCATTTTATATTTGAGGAAACTGAGTTCCAGGGAGGATAATTTCCCCTGGAAATTCACAAACAATTGAAAAATTGGTAATCTGCTTCAACCAACATATACTATACATACATTCTTCCCTTGGGCCATGTTGAGTCCTGAAATAATCCAAAGTTGTATATAGAAGAAAAGGTGTCTTTAATCAATATAAAAAGGGTCACAAGGCTAAACCAGTGCCTTATTTCTCAATACTTGAGTATGCACAGAAAAAATTGACAGAAAGTTTTTTTTTTTTTTTAATACATTCAGGAGGAAAAGGTGGAAGTGGGAGGGGGAGGGAGTGGTAGAAGTCATCTGAGGAGTAAGACTGGATCATGAGGTTCCACCTTCCTCTGGCAATTTCAGCAAGAAAACCCACTTCATTCCGGTTGTTTTTCCTTTCCTGATCCAAGTTTCCCCAAACATTAATGAACAAGGCAAGGACACTTGAGTCACACAGCCCAAGATTAGCTCAAATTAGTTTTGGCTTATGGGGTAAACAAAGCTAAGATTGCCAAGGTAGATTTCAGCACAACCTAATTGAAAACAAAGTGTCTTAAGAGTAGGAATATAATGACATTCCCAGGACTGTCTAGGCCACAGGGGTGGAAGATTTGGATTCAGCTAAAGGACAACACTTGAGGGCCACATGTGGCCTCAATACTGCAGGCTCCACACCCCTGAATTCTAGGGACTCTCTTTAAGCACCTATCAGGCTGGCCTTTGACAGAGAAGGGGATATTATTTGCTAGTAACAATGCTAAAATTAAATTTCCTGTCAGTCATGAGCATTTTTTATTCTTCCTGATGTCATAATGTCCCCTCATTCTATACATCAATAAGAAAATTCCATTGCTACAACAAAATAAACAATGGCTTTTCTTTTTAACAGGGAGTGACTTGCCATCTCTAAATTTATCAAATATAATTCAGGCAACACTCTTTTTGCTTCTACTCTTCTTCATCTTCATCCTTCCCTCCTCCCAACTGATCTGAGGTTTCCTTTACTGTCTATTGGCAACCTGGGGAGAAAATTCTGCATGTATTTGTACTAGAAAAACATGTGTTTGCTTCTATTCTACTCTTATATACAGCCTCAGTGTGTATAATTATAGAGCAGATTATAGAAGCTGGAGGCTTCAGGTAATGCCTTTTATCAGTTCAATAACCCATTACTCACCCTCTCATAACCCTTCTGCAATTTACCTGAATTGCAAGAATCTAAGCTCCAAGTAAAAAAAAAAAAACTCTCTCTCTCTCTCTCTCTCTCTCTCTCTCTCTCTCTCTCTCTCTCTCTCCTAACTGAAAGGTATTGATCATCCATCCAAGATTACAATGGAAATTCTTAATCAATACCAATTTCCCATCATATATAGTGTTATCCTTCAGCAACAAGAGGTAGATAAATACCCTGACCTTCTCTCTTAATTATTTGAAGCATTTATTAAAAAATCCTCTTTTTGTCCCTTCAAAGCTGAGCAAATCCACAATGATCAAGAGCTAGTTTCTTGGTTAGAGAAATCAATAATATATGTAGCAAAATGGGCCATGGAACAAGGGCTGTGGTAAGGTGGAGCTCAGTTGCGTTTGGGAAACAGTTGAACAAATGGACATAATCTTGGTCCTCACCATCTCCAACATTTCCTCTGGCCTAAATAAAATCAATTCAAAGGATACAAATGCTCATGGTTTCTAAATATACCATTTATGCCATGGCATAATGCCATTGGAACTAAAGGGAAGACTTCCAGGCTAGAATAAGGAAAGTGAAAACAACTCAGAACTAAATACCATAGAATCAATCAATCCACATAGAGGCATCTATTAAGTGTCTATTATATTCCAGCCTCTGGAAGCAATCTCACACATTATCTAGTTTAGAAAATCTTAACCCAAGCCCTGTGGGCCACCAAAGGGTACTTATATAGATTTTGGGGTTTGTGCCTTTGGACAAGAGGGGGTAATCTTCACTTTAGTAAACATGTGAAATTTAGCATTTCTGGTGTGACTAGGTAGCACAGTGAGTAAAAGTGCTGGCCCCAGAGTCGGGAGAACCCAGGATTAGTTCCATCCTCAGACTTACAACTCACACAAAAGTGACTGGCCATGTAATATTGAGCAAGTTACTTAACCCCAATTGTTTTAAAAAAAGAAATTCAGCATTTCTTTCATTCATTTGAGAATATTTTTTCTCTAAAAGGTATCCACAGGCTTCACTAGATTGCTAGAGAGACACACAAAATTTAAAAACCCGTGATATAATCCAACTCACTTATTTTAAATAGAAATAATGTATAGAAAACAGAGGCCAAGAGCAATTAAAGGAATTGTTAAATTCACTCAGGTATCAAGTAGCAGATTTGGGCATTGAACATAAGACCCAACTGTCTTTTAACTCTACCATTCTACTTCTGGGAGTGAATATAAATGGCTTCTCCTCCCAGATATGCCACTGACTGCTCACGACATCTTGTTCTGAAAGCATAAAACTTTCTCTGGATAAGATTTTAAATTTTCATTTATACAATCAAGGTTTTGGCCTAGGGTAGGGATGGGGAAACTGCAGCCTTAAGAGTACATCTGTCCTTCTAGGTCCTTGGGTGTGGCCTTTTCACTGAGTCCAAGTTTTACATAAGAAATTCTCTTATTAAGGGGACGCTTCTGTAAAATTTGGATTGAAAGCACCACACTTGAAGACGTAGAGGCCCCCATGTGCTCTTGAGACCACAGTTTCCCCAGCCCTGACCTAGGAGCTCTCTAAGAACTCCTCCAGGTTTGCCCCCGGAAACACATATATAAACCTAGGAAAGCTAATAGAGATCACTGATTCCAATTGTTCTTTGTTTTAAACAGATAAGAAAATGAAGGCCTGAAGACGTCTAGTGAATTTTCCCAGACCACAGAGGTAGGAACTAATAGGGACAGGATTAGAACATAGGTCCTCTGAATGCAAATCCATTGTCTTCCCATTCTGCCTCTATATAATCCCTTTTGTATCTGATATTCTAACTTTGTGTTTAAAGGTCCTTTGAGTTCTAACATTCTCTGATTAGATAAACTCTCTAAGCCATCACCCATATCTGTGTGTATATACTTCAAGGCAGAGATGTGACAAGCCATTTGTGTGCCCTGGGCGAGATTTGAAAAATTCACCTGCTTTATTGTACAGTCCCCCTGGAAGCTTTTTTTTTCACCTCTAATGTAAAACATGTGATGTGACTTACTAAATTAGAAAATAAATGCCTATGTGTTTTGGGAAACAGATTTGCTGTCATTTAAAAAAAATCATATATATGTGAATCCACAACGGAACAATCAGTTGTGGAAATTTCCTCCTCAATGCTGACATAATCTAATCTAGACATAAAAAAAAAATTCCTATAACTGAATTGAAGCACATAGACCTTAAGTGATAGATGAGGAGTCACTAAGTACCAGCAGTGGGATGTGAACCCATGCTTCCCAAATCTAAGCTCAGCATGTTCCCTACACTAGGACAGGCTAACTCCCCCTTGGAGGGTTATAATGAATAGAGTGCTGACCTTGGAGTCAACAAGGAAATCCCATCTCTGACACTGACAGCCTCCCTGACAGATGGCAAATTACTTTACCAGCCAGAGAGATCTCCTCACTACTCCTCATCTTCTTTCATCTCCACTCCCTGTGCCTTTGTTCTGGCTTTCCTTCATTCCTGGAATTTACTTCTATCCTTGAGTACAAGTCTAAGAATACCAATTTTCCTTCAAGATCCTTCTCAAATAACACCTTCAACATGGAAACTCTCCTGATTCTCATAGCTGATTACCCCCACCCCAGAGGAAAAAGAAATAAAAACAAAAAGCAACCAGTTTTAGTTGTTTTGCCTAAATGTTATATAACCATGTATATGTGTATGGTACCTCTCCTGATGGAATATAAGGTCCTCAAGGGGAGGCTTTTTTTTTACTTATATTTTTGTACCTCTAAAACCTACTGTAACATAATGTCTGGCATATCATTGCCTATAGATAAATGCTTATTGATTAATAGATTTGTTAGATCTCTCTGAATCTCAATTTGCTCATATGCTAAATGATGGTAATAGCTGGAATACATACGTCATATTTCTTTGTGAGGAATAAATAAGAATGTCTTTAAAGTACTTTGGAAATTTTAAGGTGCTGGAGAGGAGTCTGATATTATTAGCAATTAATATTATTATTCAGATACAAGAAATGAAGTTGAGAGAAATTGAACCTATTCTTAAGTATGTTCTTTTTCTAAGAATTTTATTGAAGCTCAGAAAAAATAAAATGAATTTCTCAGTCATGGATCTCACTGGTGATATGGCAAAGTCTAGAACTCAGGTTTCTTGATTTCTGGTCCTATTGTTCCTTCATTGTTTCATAGATCCCTAGGTGGAAGGGATCTCAAAGGTCAACTAATCCAGTTCCTTCATATTAAAGGGGAAGAATTTGAGTCCCAGTGAGCTGAGGTGGTCTACCTGAGGTCACAAAGCTAATACATGTCAGATCTAGGATTTAAATCCAAGACTCAAGACACATAATCCAGTGTTCTTTTCATAATGACACTCTACCATTATTACACCATGTTGTCTCCTATGGTCTTTATATCCTCCTATTCATTAACAGTGTGAATGGCTACCCTCCTTAGCTACTCTATCATTCCATTTCAGCTGAAAAGTGGAGGGGGAAAGGAAGTGTGCAAAGCAAGTTGGGAGAGGAAGGATAAAATTTGTATTCCAAATATAATGAAACAGGACTGCATGGGTCCAACTTGGATCCAACCCTCACCCATGAAGAATATTGGATAGATGACTTAAAATGAGGTCAGAGTGCCAGCCTAGCTGATCATTGCCACGTGCACACAACACTAATGATGCTTGGCAAATGAATCCATCTCTTCTTCATGTGTAAAAAAAGAGCCCTCAGGTCTATTAGGCAAGAAGAGGCACTTCTCAAGGAATTCAACCACATGAAGGTTCCTCAATCAAAAAAACCCATAGTTACTGCCTCCAGAGAGACTGGGTTTAGACAATCCAAATAAACTAAAATTGTGCTTTCCTATGAAAAAATATTATTTTGTCCCACTCTATTATGAAATCGTTCCTTGAGAATAAGTTTTATTATATTCTTATTCTGCTCTTAGATACCAGTATAGCAATAAAATCCCCAAACCTATTGGGTTCCACCATTATATATTCTCTTTTGTTTTCCTTGTTTTTTGAACTTGACCTATGATTTTATTGACATGAAAAATTACAAAAGGAGAAGCAGACTCTACCAAAGTAGATCAGTCAATTCTATAAAATCTAGTGTTGGCGAGTGGAATGGATGAGTCACTGAGATATTGAACAATTGGCCCGGCATCATACTATCAATATTTGTTAAAAGAAGGAGTTGGGGAGACTTCATGAAAGTAGCTGTACACTCAAGGCATATAAAATGAAAATATTAGGCAGTTTCAGAGGGTTTACAGTAGAAATTTGGGGATGGGGAAAACGTCTTTCTATAGAAGGTAAGATTTTATCTGAGTCTCAAAGAAAGCCAGGGAAGGTAGAAGGTAAAGATGAAAATGTAGAATACTCTGAGTATGGCAAACAGGCAGTAAAAAAGTTGATGATGTCATGCATGAGGAAGAGAAAGACCATTCCTACTGGTCTGTAGAGGGAAGTACAGAATAAAAATACTGTTATTATTCAGTCATTTAAGTGTGTCTAACTCTTTGTGACCCCATTTGGAGTTTTCTTGAAAAAGATAATGGAGTGGTTTGACATTTCCTTCTCCAACTCATTTTCCAGAGGAGAAAAATGAGGCAGAGTTAAGTGACTTGCTCAGGGTAATGTTGCTAGTAAATATCTGAGGCTGGATTTGAACTCATAAAGATAAGCCTTCCTGATTGCAAGTCCAATCCTCTATCCACTGAAACATGTAGGGAGAAAGGGGCCAAGTTGTCAAGAGTTTACATGCCAAACAAAATTTTCTGTTTGATTCTTGAGGTAATAATATATCAGATTTTATGGAGTAGAAGTGTGACATGCTCAGACCTGAACTTTAAGAAAATCACTTTGACAACTGATGGGAGTGGAGAAGGACTTGAGGCACACAGACCACTCAGAAAGCAATACACATTCCGCTTCAAGTTTATCCAGCAAGAAATTTAACCAGTATCCTTGGCAGCCCATTTCTCAGTTATACACAAACGAGAATGCATCCCTTTCTAACCTCACATATGTCACTGGGTTCATGTTGGCAGGTTTTTTTTTTTTACTTCTCCTCAGGGCCACAAACATAAACCCAAGTTAGAAAAGGATTGATAAGCTATTAAGACTCTCAGATCACCATCTTTCCCTACTTTTCCAACCATATGGAGATAAACAGAATCAGAAAGTTGAATGGAACACTGTGTGGACATACAGGCTGACCCTCAATTAAACTGGAAACTCCCCCCAAATAATCTGTCAAGAAGTCACTCAGCTTTCATTTAAAGGCCCCAAATGAATCAACAACCACTTCCTTTTAAGGGAGTCCATTCCATTTTTGATCACTATTTTTTCCACTAAAATCAAACCCCAAAATATCTCTGTGTAATAAAATCCTGTATGCCCACATGAAAGTAATCCTTTCCTTGTAACATGTATAGGACTGACCATAACCTTTCATACATGTAAATAGCTATTTTAGCCTCTGAACCATGTCTTCTACAGCTGAAACATACTCAGGTTCTTCCACCCCTATTCATGTGACTTGATCTTCAATCCCTTCACCATTCTGGCCAGTTCTCTGTGGATTTTCTCCACCTTAGCAATGTTCTTATTGAAAAGTGCACACTGATTTCCAGATATGGTATGAACATGGGAGTGGAGAATGTCTGTACTGTTACCTCCCTCATCCTGGATATGATATCTTGTCATATATTTTCTAAATTCATTTCTAAGTCCAAAAATGCATTGTAGCACCTTGAAAGTTGATGCTATTGGAATCCCATTGAAATTAATATCGGTTCAATCCCCTCTTCATATTTCTAAAGAGGCCTCAGGTCTAAAAGGCAGTGAGAAAATATTTTTCTGTGCATACTATTACACAGAGACTAAAATTTTTTCAGCCATCATTACACAGGGACTTGATTTCAATTGTCAAATAGAAGTCACCTGTTTTAGTGGAAAGGATGACAAAAACAGAGTAAGGAGACACAAATTTGAATCCTTCTGCTCAGTGATCATATGCAGTCAGTCAACAAGCCTTTGCTTAATGCTTACAATGTGCTAGGCACTGTGCTAAGCATTGGGAACACAAATGTAAACAAAAAGGAAGACAGTGCCTTGGGGCGGCTAGGTGGCGCAGTGAGTAGAGCATCAGCCCTGGAGTCAGAAGGACCTGAGTTCGGATGCAGCCTCAGACACTTAACGGGCGCGCGCACACACACACACACACACACACACACACACACACACACACACACAGAAAAAGGAAGACAGTGCCTGACCTCAGGGGGTTTACATTCTAATGGGGAAGACAATACATCAAAGGAATCTATAAAGGGGCTGGGTAAAAGAAGATATAATAGGGACTTCCACAAGAATAGTTGTCATCAGAGATTCCATGCAACTCAAAGATTCAATGGTTCTGTGAAGTTAGAATTTCATAGAGATGCGTCAATATGACCTTGTATTTGTAGGATGTCACTCCTTTTTTTTTTTTACAAGTTTTTCTCTCATAACTGTCACCTCAGTTTACTCCTACATTCCCAAGATACAGATATCATTACATCTATTTTATAAGGCACAAAACTGAGACCCTAGGGGTTATAAAAATTGAATACACTGATATTATACTGCAAATTCTGAATAAGCAGCAGCACATTCTGATGGAAAATGAGCAAGCAGTGGGGAATGGTGGGAAAGTAGGAGAAAGAATTTCAGGATTTGCTCAATTGGCAATTGACAAGTAACAACTTCTTTGCTGAAGACACTTCTTAACTTTGTCAATCAGAGGCTTTACTAATGGAAAGAGCACTCAACTTGAAGTGGTAGGAAGCCTGGTTTGTTTATTTCAACCAGCCAATGAGGATTTATTAAGCCCTAAATAATTATAAGAGTTATGTGAACCAAACTGATTCCATATTGTAAAACTGACACCATATTGAGATTTGAATTTCATTTTTTGCTAACAGTGGAAACTGAGTTACATCCTGTTGCACACTCAGGAAAAATCTACCTGCTTACTCTCCTTTCTTCCCATTCCTAAAACCTGCTAATCCCCTCTCCCAAATCAGAAAGTTGCTAATTTTTCTTTCAATTAGAAATCAGATTACCTAATCTTGCATTTTGGCTAATATACTGATAATTACTTTCTTGTAATACACAAAATATGTTTTCCCCTCTATCTGGGCTCCAGTGCCTTTCTGAGGGGCCCTGGCATGATTTGTTATGTAGTTGGCATGCAATGCTTAATAAATTAATATGCTCAATATCAGAAACTCAATCCTTTATTTTCTCAGTTATTTCTGATTTCACTCATTACAGCATCTACAATATACCAGGCACTATACTAGATATGGAGACATCAAAGGCAAAATTGAACCAGTTTCTGCTCCCAAGTAACTTACAATCTACTGGAAAAATGCAAAACATTCATGATATTGAAACTGATATCAGTGGAATTAGGTCTGACATCTCTAATACTAGTATCGGTGGAATTTCCCTATCTGAACCTCAGTTCTCCCATATGTCAAAAAAAAAGGTATAAGACCAAATGACTTCTAAGTTTACTCCAAATTCTCAACCTACGGTTCTACTTTGTTCCTATCATATTTATCATGTGATATTGTGTATTAAACAATAGTGTATTTTATATTACTATTATTATTGTATTAGTTGTATTTGTTTCCTTGCTGTGTGTATTTGTCTAATATTCCATTAGATTTCAATAAGAGGTGTACATGTTATCTATAACTAAAATCCTGTTTAGCTCCCAACAAAATCTTCTGTACATAGGAGGCATTTGATGAATATTTTGAAGGAATGAATGACTTATATAACACAGTAATGTGACTCCTATTTCAACATTCTTTCTCCTATACCAAAATCTTATGTTTTGTATTAATTCCAACAAACACCTCTAAAAAGTACTCTCCTTAGATCTAGATATTTTTTTACTTATTCATAACATATACAAACATGTTACCATTTGGATGATGGTTTTTCAGGGCAAAAACATCGCCTATGTTGCTTTCAGTTGCATAATCATGTGATTAATTTTCCCTCCCTCTCTGCATAAAACTATTACTCTCATAATGCACACTCCATGGCTCCATAAACTTCCAATACTTATCTCACTTTATTTCTCAAGAAAGTATTCATGACCAAGATCTCCCATCAAAGCTACTATTAATTTAGATAAGTAAATTCTGTAAAATGTACTATAGTGGTTTTATTAATGGACTTCAGAGTATCATCCAAAGTAATTAGCATGGAATCCATAAACCTAAATTAAATGCATTAAAGGATGCAATTTGATTCTCTATCACATCACATGATTGACAAAACAACTGGAATACTTTGTCATCAAGAACAGCTTCCCATAAACCATCTGAGTATAATCTTACTTTAATTGTGACCAAGAAATGAAGAGGAGGCTTTTTAAAATTTTTCTTTTGGCCAAATGGAATGGCTGTCACTCAAGCTTGTGATATAAAATGAACTATGGAGGGGGGTGTCTACAGTAATGTAGCCTTTTTAAACACATAGAGTCCTAAACTGTTCTTCCTCTATATAGAGTCCTTGGTCAGTTGTTATCTGTTAATCATGTGAATACAAGCAAGCTACAAGTTTTTGGAGTCTCAATTTCCTCATTTGAATTTATACAGGGATAATTATACATACACCAAAGGGAATTGTCTGTTGCTTAATGGATAGAGCTGGCCTTGGAGTGCAGAAAATATGAGTTCAAATTCTGCCTCTTTCATTTATTAGCAATATAAAAGTGCTTGGATACTTTAAACACTTGGCATCAATAAACTTCCTAAGAATATTTACTCATTTATAGCTAATTTATGATGTGATCTGTATCTGTGGAGAGGATTAACATTACCTAAAAAAATATAACTAGGTAGTGCAGTGTATAGAGCACTGGGTCTAGAGTCAGGAAGATCTGATTTTACATCCATCCTCAGACATTTACTAGCTTTGTGACACTGGGAAAGTCATTTAACCCCTATTTATTGCAGTTCCATATCTATAGAATGGAGACATACCAGAGAAGGAAGTGCAAACTGCTTCCATATCTTTGCCAATAAAAATATATGGACAAAAAGTCCTTGAGGTCATGTACAGTTGGGCACAAAGGAACAATTGGACAAAAACAAACCCAATAGACCATTGATGTATTGATGAAATGTTCACAATGCCTATTTTTAGCATTATTCTGAGGCAAGTGTATATACATACAGTATATGTAGCTATATGTTCTACATATAAATATAGGTATGTATAAAATATAGATATGTGAGAGAGCCTTCTAGGTGCCTCAGTGGATAGAGCATTGGACTTGGAAAGAGGAAGACTGATTTTTATGAGTTCAAATCTGACCTTAGAGAGCTGTGTGACCCTAGACATACTTAACCTTGTTTCCCTCAATTTCTTAATGTTAAAAACGATCTGAAGAAAGAAAAGGAAAACCATTGCAGTGTCTTTGCCAAAAACAACAACAACAACTGGAGTTACAGAGTTAGACATGACTGAAAGGACTGAACAACAAAAACATAGACACATGAAGCAATGTATATACACACGGTATGTGTGTGTGCATGTTTCTGTGTCTTCTATGTATATATGCATCTAAGTATATATGTAATTATACTTATTGTTGATCTATTTATGCACACTCCTCTCTCTCCCTCTCTCTCTCTCTCTCTCTCTCTCTCTCTCTCAGTCTCTCTCTCTGTTTCTCTCTGTCTCTGTCTCTCTGTCTCTTTCTCTCTCTCTGTCTCTGTTTCTGTCTTTGTCTCTCTCTCTCTCTGTCTCTTTCTCTATACCCATGTACAAATTTGAGAGGTAAATAGACACAATGGATAAAGGAATAGCATTCCAAAACTGGAGCCCAGATGACCTGGTTTTAAATCCTTCCTCAGACACTTCCTAGCTCTGTAACAATGGACAGCTCATCAACCTCAGTCAGCTTCCGTTCCCTTATTAATAAAATGAGGGTAACTAAACAGATAGTATCTACCTCGTAGATTTTTTCTGAATTTGAAATATAACTGCTTAAAGAAAGCCCTTTGTACATATTAAACCACTATCAAATAGTAACTCTCATTGTTTGATTCTTATCTGATTTTAAATGAAGTTCACACAGAAAAAAAAAATGCCCAAGCAAGTTACTAAGCTACTATTGTTATTTTTAATGTGATACAGACCACTGAATTGGGTAAATAGAATAACTGTTTGTTTAGTTAGCTAAAAGAAATGAAATTTAATTTCATCTTCTGAATGCTTGGTAAAAGTGTCTTTAGAACAATTCTAGTACTAGACAGGATGATGGAGATGGTATGTAACAACTTTTTCCACTTGATTTCAATTTCTTCTAGGTCTCTAGATTTTGAAAGCTGTTGTTGTTACTGTTCTAAGTAGCAAGGGGATTGGATTATGCATATTTGGCCTCAAAATACCTATTTCAAAACAATATGTTGTTCCTTATAAATATTATATCTGGTTGATCATGGGGAAAGGTTAGTGTTCATTTTGGTTGCCATTATTTCATTATCTAGTTACAGGTAGATAGGGAGGTAGGTAGGGAGGTAGGTAGGCAGGTAGGTAAGTAGGTAGGTAGGTAGATAGAGAGAGAGATGGCCAGCCAGATAGATAGATGCAACATATATCAATTGCAACTAACTAATGTTATTATCACAATTATGATGACAAAGCCTTTAAAAATACAAGCTAAGAATTAGGAAACTTTGCATGATTTTAAGAAAGGTAAAAAAGCACATATATACTCATGTGAAAACCTGTATAGAAGTAATGTTTTGGGAGTGGGACAGCAATCTTATTTGAATAGGATGGACAAATAAATATCAAGTCTGACATTTTGTGGCCATTTTGACTTAAGACAGGTAGTAATGGCTCTGAATCTCTATAAACATCTATAGAAAGGGTCATACTGAATTGTGGAATTACCCATTTCAATTTCAAACTCACTTCAATTAAAATGATAAACTCTTTGGTAGTGTAGTTTTTGTATAGCTTTGGGGCAAAATGCCCTATCACCAATCTATTATTACCACGCTTGCAAAATAACTTCAAATTAGAAATAATCAGTCCCCTTCTCCATTGTTTGGTCTTGAAAAAGTCACTAAACCACCATGGACTTTCATGCCCTCCTTTGTGATACAGTAGAGTTGGAAAACATGGTCTCTAAGGTACTTTACAGCTCTAAACTGATGATCCTAAGAACCATTAATTTTTCTTTTGATGAGACTCCAATGAGTGTTTGGATTTTATTACATATCATCCACATATTTAAATCACCCCAGAAATGAAATTAGGGACATTATCATATTCTAAACATAAATAATGTGAGAGACAAGATAGCAGACCACCCAGAGGACCCTTCTGGGGAAAAGCTGGGTGTACGTACAGCCAAAGACACTGCTACTTATTCACCACAGATAATTCTCCAACAAACAATTGCTTGATGTCTGTAAACACTGATAAGAAAGAAAAAGAGAAATTTAGAAAAATTCATTTCACCTCATCGGCTCATAAGAGCCCCATGAATTCAAACTTAGCAGATGTTAAGATTGCCAATAAAGTGAAAGATGGCATTTTATCCCCCAGGAGACTGAGAAATGAATTAGAATTCTACAGGGCAGACTTAACGTTGGTAAACTTTGGTTTTCTCTCCTCATATATGGGATGATAGAATGTTAGTAATGATAAAGAATTTAAAGATTACATAAACCAAACCCTGCCCCAAGCCCCAGAAATGATAAAAATACTTTCCAAAAAGAGAAGATGACTTGGCCAAGATTATATAATTCTAGTTAATTAGGAGAGTTAGGACTGTACAAAATCATGTTCTGAGTCTGTTAGTCAAATGTACCAAATATAAACTAATATATTGGATTGAAAAAAAAATCAACTACAGACAAACTTTCTTAATGGTGTGTTTTTCTTGTGATTATCTTTAATCTATCCCATCTATAGCTTCTTTATGCATAATTGTTTCCATGTTATTTCCCTCAAGGATAATTTTCACCTTTTTTTGTATACTCAACACTTAGCACCTGACACATAATAGGTACTTGTTAAGTATTTACTGACTGGTTGGTTGATGGAGGAAACAGAACTATTCACATGGGTAAAAAGCTGAGGTTTTAAGTTTTACAGGCTATTAGATAGTGAGTTCCATGAAGGTAGGGATTTGTTTTATTGAAATATTTACTTGTCAGTTTCTAACACAGAATCCTGCACACACGAGTAAAGAACTTATTAGATAATTGTTAAATGAGTCAATGATGGAATGAATGGATGAATTAAATGACAAAGTCAATAGACACTTAGGTTTCAAATTGATGGAATTAGCTGAATGGAATTACAATACCTGAAATATCTGACAAATGGGAGGCTGAGTCTTGTGTATTTCATGAGCTCAGGAGTTTTGGGCTTTAGTGATCTAAACTTATCAAGTGTCCACACTAAGTTATAAGGAGAAGAGTCACAAGGACACATCCTCATGATAGTTAAGGAAACTGAGGTTCAGAGAGGTTAGCTACCAAACCAATGTGGCAATGTGCCACTATAGCCCATGGACTTTTTAAAAATTAGTCATCTCAACCTAAGCTTCACATTTCCTTACAAAAATTTCTGGCAGCTAAATGTTTCTGTATCAGTCCTTTCTTATAGAAAGTGACATTCTGCAAACACCCTCTTTGAACATCCCCCAGGATGATTGATTTTGGCTTTTCTTGTTTTCCCTCATGCCCCTAAATGTTATTTCATTTTCTTTCCCCCTCTTCTCCTTCACTTCTTCCTCTTCCTTATCCTCTCTCCTCTTCTCCCTCTCTTCTATTTCTTTTTTTCAATGTGATATTTCCTCCTCTCTGTCCTCCCTTTACTTCCTTCTTGACTTTATTTTACTTCTCTGTTACCATGTTATCCACCTTTTTTTTTCCTTTGAGAAGGCTGTTAGTAACTCAATGAATTACAGGCTACAGAGAAATTCATCTGAGGAGGACAGGAAAAAGCTCAAGAATTAATTTCTAAAGACATGTGAAGCAATTTCAATGAGGTGGAAAATGGAATTTATCTGTAGAGACAAATGCAGCTTCACTAGGAACTCCACAAAAAACTTTCAGATAACAACAGTGATGATGCTGACTTCAACAATGATGACGATGATGATGGTGATGATGATGAAGATGATAGTATATAAGAGCATAGTGTATTGCTAGAAAGGCATCCTCTGGCTTCCTTTTTTTTCTCTTTGAAAAAGCTGCTAGTAACTCTTCCCTTTAGTTTTTGAAAAATAATGTCCTCCCTCTTCCATTTTGCAATTGCACACATCATCAATTAGATATAGCAAAAGCGCTAGATGGTGCAGTGGTTAGACCATTAGACCTGGAGTTAAGACTGATTTCAGATCTTTACTAGTTGTGGAATACTAGGTAACTCACTTAAATTTTATCTGCCCCAGTTTCTTCATCTGTATATGGGGATAAAAATATTGCCTACTTTAAGAATGTTGAGACATTAAAATGAGATATTTATTAAACCCTTTGTAAAGTTTAAAACACTATAGAAATTATTATTATTTATAAAGCAATTGCAACTTCAAGAAAAATCAATTATTTTCTAAGTATGAATATAATGCTAGAAAAACCTATTATTAAAGAAAAGATGTCTTTATGAAGATAATCAAGTTATCAAGTTAGAGCACAGTAAATATTCACAATTGTTTTCATTGTAGTAGTAGTAGTAATAGTAGTAGTAGTAGTAGTAGTAGTAGTAGTAGTAGTAGTAGTAGTAGTAGTAGTAGTAGTAGTGGTGGTGGTGGTGGTAGTGGTGGTGGTGGTGGTGGTGGTAGTGGTAGTAGTAGGAACAACAATAATGAAACTACAATAACATTAAGCATAGTGAGAGGGAAAGGACCTGTGATTTCAATGGTTACATGGAATTCTGACATAAGAAAACTTCCCCTACCAATACAATTTAGCACCTTCGCTGGGATTTATATTTTATAAATCTACCTAGTGAGATTAAATTTAAGACTTGCCCAGTATCTCACATACAACAGGAGTCAGAAACTTATATTGGCATTCATAACATTTACCTTTTAGCTTTAGAGTTTAGCACTCTTCTTCATGTGTGGTGAGTAGAGCAATTGTTATTCCCTTTCTACAGTTCAGAAATCTGAGAATCAGAGAAGTGAAGTGACTTATCCAAGGTCATGGCATTATTGTGTATATGATAATACTAGAATACAAGCCCAGCTTCTTTGACTTAGAGTCCAGTGATTGTGATAACACATAAGACTGCCTCTAGCTGATCCTATGATTTTTAGAGCTAGAAAGAAAGGTAGGATCATGTAATCTAACCTCTTTATTTTTGAGCTGAGGAAATGGAGAGAGGCAAGGTGAATTGATCAAGCTTACACAGATAGAAAGTGTTATTCATTGGTTTTGAATCTAAGTCTTAGTCTATTTCCAGAGTTTTTTTTTTTTTATGATGCTACATTTTCTTCCAAATCAACCTTTTCTTTAGAGGGATATACCTACCAACAGAATGACATTTACATCAAGATTGTGCATTGGTAGAAACACAATGAGTTCTATTTTCCTCATTTTAAATGTATTTCATCCCTTCTGACCAAACAATACCCCCCCTTCTTTATTCTGCCTCACTTTCAGAGGCAATGATAAGCCAGAGAGCACCCAGAGGTAGGTAACCAGAATAGCAAAGGACCTTAAGTTTTATGGCATATGAAGAGTGATTGATGGAATTGGGGATATTTAACATGGAGAGGCAAAGAAATGATGATTGTCTTCAAGTATTTGAAGGGATGTCATGTGAAAGATGGAATTAGATTAATTAGACTTGCCTAGTATGAGGCAAGAACCTAGAGGACAGAACTTTGAGCAATGGAGGAAATTTTGCAACTGTAGGGGGATGATACACACTTCACATAAAGAGGGGGGAGTTGCTAATAATTAGACATGTCCAAAAGTTCAGTGGGTTGCACTGGGTGTATAGGGGGAAGGGATAGCTGTTTCTCTTCTTCACTGGAAGTCTTCAAGTGAAGGCTGAATGATGATATCACAGGTATATTGTACTGAATTTTTTTCAGTTATTACTCAAATTATGGAACCATCAATAATATACCCAACCAAGATTCTTCAATTTGTATTATATTTCCTTTCCCAAAAATTACATATTAATTTAATTATATCATAGATTAGTTATTATGTACTGACATGCTTTACTTTCATTCCATGATGAAGGACTTCTAAATCTCAATGAATGTTTGTATCTGTAAACAATTGGCTTATAGACAGCTAATCTTACACTAGAGGAAGAAGCATAGTGTAGAATTCTGAGGATTTGGGTTCTAGACCCAGATCTGCCTCTACAAAGCTCTGTGACCTTGAACAAATCACTTTCCCTTTTTCATTCTATTTCTTAATCTATAAAATTATGGATAGCAGAGAGCTAAATGTGGTAATAGAAGACAGGGCTGCCTATGCCTTGAGTCAAAGAAACACTGGTCGAGATGAGACATTGGCTTCTATTAGAGGAAGGAGAAAGGATAGATGCTTCATTATATGTTACCAGCCTGACATACCCAAATCTAGGAGTTGACAAAATCATGGTGACCTTGGAATCAGAAGAGACTGTAACAGATTTTAGAATGCCCAAAGAAGAAAAAAGGCCCCCATGCTGCCCACTAAGAGCAGATAGAAAGGATATTGACATTTTTCCTTACGTAGTATATTTTCTCTAGGATATTTTTACTGTAGTATACATCTAAGGTGATGCAGAGGTCTGCATTTGACTGTTTATAGCGCATTGAATATTTCTACCACATGATTTCCTCTTGGAATCTACATTTTCATCTTAATTAAATATTTTTGCCATTAGAGAAACTAAAGAAAAGTAAAAGAGGTAACTGGAGCAGGTGATCTCCACGGTGCATTCCACTCAACCTCTGAAATAATTTGATTCTAAATTTTATGGAATTTATTGGTTTACTTAATTTCAAAAGGTGGCATTTCAGAGCCTTAATGTCTTTTCCTTTGCAGACCTTGCCCTTAGAGCCAGACTCCATCTTACTCTGCATCACATAGCCTTCTCTCCACTCACTTATTAGTCAACTGCTATATCTTTAGTACTGTACTAAACATTGATAGGGATAGAAAGAAATGGAAGAAATAGCTCATTCCCTAAAGGAACTTCCAGTCCAATCGGGGGGCAAGACATGCACATGAAACAATCAAGGCACACCGCCTGCCAGTATCTAATCCAGCACTAGGCTGTGCAGCAAGGTTGACAAACGTTTAAATTCATCTTGATTTCTCTGACTCAAATTGGCTCCTGTTTATTTTTTTTTCTTCCTCTCCTCTTCTCTGTAGTTAAGACCAAACATACGACAGACAGTGTGAACGAAACAGATGTTCTCTAGGGAAACAAAAATCACTGCACAACCGCCCAAACCCAGTTTAGTAGCCCCAAGGATTACGTAGAGCTTGTGGCAAGCAAGAGACGGGAGGTCCCTTGAGGCCCACTTATTATCCAAAGCTCCCTTCCTGAAATTCATACCCTGCTCTGGAGGGTGGTGACTATTGGTCCTTCATTACAGCTATTGGAAAGTGTCTCCTGAAAAAGGGATTGAAAGACGGGGTAGGGAAAAAATAGAAAGAACCTTGAAAACTAGTTAATTATTTTTGTTTGGTTTGTGGTGACTCCATAATTGTAAATTCATTGGCTCCATCTGCTCTGTGCTTTTTTCAATTAACAGGTAACAGCTTTAGTAAGTTGGTTCATTTCTGACATATGTAGGAATGTATTGGGGGTGGTAATTTTTTTCCCATAGTAATCTCTGCCATTTTATTTTGAGCCAACCCCCTTACTCCACATAAGTTATTTCAACTCCTTGTTCTGCTGGTTCAGGCCCCTTGCCATTCAAATCTTCCCCCTGAACTGGTCCATAAATTCTCTTCCTTTTCTATTGCTGTCCATGGTTCATTTATTATATGTTTCCATTGCTAGTCCTGATTAATGGCAGTAATTTTTAAAGCTATGGGTATTTTATTATTATTTTTTTAATTTAAATTTGACTGACTGTTTGATTAAGTTTCCTCCAGCTGGGTTTTTATATTGATGAAGGTTCTTAGTTACAGAGTACCTGGGATAAGTGAATGAGGGAAGGTACAGGAGGGAGAAAAGAGAGGGTCAAGGAAAAAAAACTTCAATTATTTTCACGTGAATACTTGGTGCTATAAATCTATGTGAGAAAACTAACCCTTCAGTGATCATGAGCCTAAGAATATGGCTTCTCGCAGTGCTCAAAAGAGGATTCTTCATTTTCACCATCATCGTAAGTCAGTATAGTAAAATGGAAAGTATGGTGGACATGTGAGGGACCTGGCCTCGAATCCTGCCTTTTATATTTACTAACTGTGTGACTTTGGGCATGTCACTTAAGCTAGGATATTTTTAGTAATTGGGAATAACAATAGCAACTACATCACATGAGGATGGGTGGGCCTGAATAAGGAAGGTACTACAAAGTGATATGTGCACACCAAATATATTCATTGTCATAATCATATATTTGGGACACTTTTGGAATCTAGTTGCTACCTCTGATTCATGGGTTCAATTAATTTATGTCTAGAAGGAACTTTAGAGATTATCTTGTTCAATATTTCCATTTTAAAAATGAGAAAACTTAGATCAATTCATAGCAATTGTGATTTATCCAAGGTTATATAGGTAGCAGTGCTTGGATTGGAACTTAGGCTTCTCAACTACATATTTGTTTCTGTTTCTGTTTTGTTTTCTTTTTTAGATCATGATAAATTATGCTCTCTTCCCTGGAAGAATTTTGGCTACCTGACATAGATGTCCCATGATCAGAGTTGAATTGGAAATTGACAAAAGCTTTGGGAATTTGGATCATCATCAATGCATGTTAATGGAGTAACTCATGTAAACAGGGTACTGTGCTAGGTACAGGGTACTGGCTCTAAGTATACAAGTGTCTCTCATGTACAACTATTTCCACATATTTGTTAATTTTGCTTCATATCATGATTCCTATTCATGCCTAGTTTTCTATTACTGCTGCCAGAACAATAAAATAAGACCTCATTGTCATATGCCTCGAATGGTATTGTTATTTTTCCTCCATTTTTGAGAAGGCTCGATGTCATTGTGGGGTTATGTCTTGACTTGGCTTGTTCATTGTTTAGTTTGGAGAAAATGTGCTTAGGAGGATCATAGGAGGTTTCTTCAGAAAGTCCAAAGGCCATCATGTGGAATATTGATGACACTTATTTCCCTCAGAGGTCAAAACTAGGATCAACGGATGAATAAGAAAAGAGAAAAAAATAGGCTTGGTGATATGGAAAGAAATGGACTAACACTAAGTTGTTAAATAGAGGGTTTGTCTGCCTCAGGAGATCATGGGTCTCCCCCTCCCCTCATTAAAACCTTTGAGGTAAGACTGGTTATTGATTATTAGTCATATTCCTGGGACCTTGTGTGAGCTCATTAAGTGCTTGTTGATTGATTGATTCATAGGTAGGTACTGAAAAGGGCATTCTTTTTCAAGTGTTATGTTGGACTAGGACACCTGTGTGGACCTTTCACACTAGATGATTCTGGATGGCCAGATCTCTGAAGAAAAAAGATTTCTCTGACAATATGTAAATGATGGGTTAGAGGTAGGAGCCAGGCAGCTAAGTGGCTCAGGTAGGTGGCTCAGTAGATAGAATGCTGGGCCTGGAGGCTGTAAGACCTGAATTCAGACGTGACCTCATTTAACCTTTGTTTGTTATAATCCATTAGAGATGGAAATGGAAAATCACTCCAATATATTTGCCAAAAAAACCCCATGGAGGAGATGGCCCATGGGATTTTGAAGAGTCATACATGGCTCAGCAACAACATTTTTTTTTGTTTTGTTTTATTTATTTTTCCTGAGGAGCTAGAAGGCTAAATGGATAGAGCCTTGGGCCTGCAATCAGGAATACTCATCTTCAAGAATTAAAATATGGCCTTAAACAAGTCTTATCTGTGTGACCCTGGACAACTCACTTAACCTCTGTTTGTCTTAATACACTGGAGAAGGAAATGGCAAACTACTCCAGTATCTTTACAAAGAAAACATCATGGACAGTAGGATTCATATGGCCATGAAGTGTTAAACTTTACCAAATGACTGAACAAAAACAAGAAGAAGGAAGACCTGTGGGGAAGCTATTAAAACATTCTAGGGAGTGTATGGGGCATTCAGGGAGGATTTGTCAATCTGGTTTATGGACTTACTGAGCCTTTTTCAGAGTTGCTCATCTATCTTTGTTATCCACCTTTGAACCAACTCTCACATGTGTCTCCAAAAAGCAATAACATGGCAGGGACCACACACCAGTAAAAATATCTCTGGGGGGCGGCTAGGTGGCGCAGTGAATAGAGCGCCGGCCCTGGAATCAGAAGGACCTGAGTTCGGAGCCGGCCTCCGACACTTAATCCATACAAACAACAACAAAAAAAAAAAAACCTAGCCATGTAACCTTGGGCAAGTTACTTAACCCCAATTGCCCTAAAGGGGCGGCTAGGTGGCGCAGTGAGTAAGAGCGCCGGCCTCGGAGTTTGGATGACCCGAGATCAGATCCAGCCTCAGAAAATGAGCACCCATGCATAAATAATGACTAGCCGTGTAACCTTGAGCAAGTTACTTAACCCCAATTGCTTTAAAAAAAAAATATCTCTGCAAATGGGCAAAAGCAGGTTAAGGGTAATCAATAGGGCTAAAACCCATTGGAAAGTTAAGGGAATGTTTAACCCTAACATTTGAACATGTTTCATGGTAGATAAAAATACTTTATTCCAATGGGCCATGAAGGTGACTGAAACAGATGCTTTAAAGAGCTTGTTCACAGTAGTCAAGACATCCCCAGGTGACATAACTGG
Source organism: Gymnobelideus leadbeateri (assembly GCA_011680675.1). Lineage (NCBI taxonomy): Eukaryota > Metazoa > Chordata > Mammalia > Diprotodontia > Petauridae > Gymnobelideus > Gymnobelideus leadbeateri. The sequence goes on from WOXC01010612.1 coordinate 137,650, forward strand.
TCCTCTTCCTATATTAACAAGTAATATCCTGTTTCCATCAGGTGCCATCTGGAGCTTTACATTCAGATCTGCTGCATGTTTTCAGAAGAAGAATATTAGACTGAAAAATTACTAAAGGACAACAAGAATGGCAATGTCTAGAGTTTCTGACATATGTGAAAGAACTGAAAATGTTTTGTTTAGAGGAGTGAAAACTGAAGGGAAAGAAAGGAGTGGAGTGATGATAAGTTGTTTTGAGAACTGGGTTACTGTTTTTAATCTAGGTGGTGCAGTGGAGAGAGCACTGGGACTAGAGTCAGGAAGACCATGGTTCAAATCTAGCTGCACAGATATATTATCTGTCTGACCCTGGGCAAGTCACTTTATCCTGTTTGCCTCAATTTCCTTATCTGTAAAATAAGTTGGAGAAGGAAATGGCAAACTACTCCAATATATTTGCCAAGGAAAACCCACATTTGAATAGGACACAAATGAATAACAACAATAAAAATTCATTATGGGTAGACATTATAACATGATAATGGGTAGAAGCTACAAAGATGAATTTAGACTTCACCTCAGAGACTTTGCTTTAAAAAAATAAAGAATTCTAATAAACGTCCTGGAGCTATATGTAAGTGGAATGGAATGTCTCAGCAGCTGGGTGGTTCCAGTTCAGTTGAAGTCTTTACACAAAGACTACAGGATTAATTGCCAGGTAGGCTGCAGAGAAATTCAGTTTTTGTTTGTTTGTTTGGAATGAATGACCTCTGAAGACACTTCAAACATAGAAATCTTATGATGTTGGGAAACTTTTCTGTACCTCAGTTTACAACTTAATTAAAATAAAGTGTCCTCTAAGGTTCTTCTAGCTCCGATGCTTTGATTCTTCCTGATATATGGGTCCTAAACTTCCTAGATCTACATCTTGTTGCCTCTGAGGATTTGATCAAGTCAATTGTTTCTCTGGATGGATATAAAGGTGTTGAACTCGGGGTCTGTGCATTGTTTTATATATTTTAATGACTGACCTCCATTATAATAATTTTCTTTTTTAATAGTAGATGATTTACCTTATGCATTCACAAACATTCTGAGAAAGGCTCCCTAGACTCCACCAGACTGTCAAAGTGTTATGTGACACAAAAAAGGTATAACAACTCCTGAATGGAACAACTACTATAGTACTATTTAGTAATAATAATTGCTGCTTCTAATGATAATATTCTGTGCTATAATGATCTTTTAGTCTAATATTCTCATCTATATTATTTTTGTTTGTTTGTTTTGCTTTTTGTAGGGTACTGGGGTTAAGTGACTTGCTCAAGGTCACACAGCTAGTTTTTTGTGTTAAGTGTCTGAGCCGGATCTGAACTCAAGTCCTCCTCACTCAGGGCCAGTGCTCTATTCACTGCACCACCATGCTATCCCTCTTCTATATTCTTTATCATAAAGTCCCATTCTGGAAAGAAAGTTGGGAATATAGAAACAGAGTTATCACATTAACTGTAGCCACAGGGGCCTCAGTTAATAGTATCTACTTCCCTTCCAGCTGGTTCACACTGACCTTATTGTCATTGGTAACATAGACCCAAGTAAACACATTTAAATGGGAATGGTCACCAGTGCTTCCTTGATTGGGAAAAATGTACTTTTTGAGGAATGTATTGCCAAAAAAGAGATAGAGAACATTATGAAACAAAATAGAAAATTTTGATGACATTAAATTAAGAAGATTATGCATGAACAAAACCAATTCCATCAAGATTAGAAGGAAGGCAAAAAGCTGGGAAACAATTTTTACAGCAAGTGTTGCTGATAAATGCTTCATTTCTAAAAATATGGAGAACTGAGTCAAATTTAAAAGAATATATGTCTTTCCCCCAGTGAAAAATGGTCAAAGGATATGAACAGGCAGTTTTCAGATGGAGAAATTAAGACTCTCTATAGTCATATAAAAACACTCTAAATCGGGGGGCGGAGCCAAGATGGCGGAGTAGAAACAGCTCAACCAAGCCACTCTGCCCCCAGATTCCCCCCAAACTATGTAAAAGGGGACTCTGAACAACTTCTGGAGCCCCAGCACCCACAGAACGACACAGAGAAGCTAACCTCCTGCTGAGGACAGCCCAGCAGCCCTGCAGGAAGGGCCAGTGCAGCGGTCTGGGACCTGGCAGTGCGCAGCATGCAGAGCGCAGGAGCTGAGCCGAGCCCAGGTCCGCGTGAGCCGAGGTTTTAGCCCCAGGGCGGCAGGGCCAGCAGCTGGCTGGAGGAACCCCAGAACACCAGGAGCTGTGGTGACTCCAGAATTATCAACATAGACTTGCCTAGGACAAAGTAAGAGGTTAGTCTCCTATGGACTTTGGGACCCCTATTTAGGGAATGCGTCAGCTCCCTCCCCTGGGGGCTAGAAGCTACTGAGGACAAACACCATTTTGTAATTTTCAGAGGCAGCTCCAGCTCCTGGCCTGCAAATGTGTAGGGAGATCCAGCGATCAGTCTTGGGGGGTAATCACTCTTGCTTTAACCTCCCTGGATCTGGATTGTGATCTAGGGTGGAAGTCGTGGGTGGGTTTACAGCTTGCCAGAAACGGAAGTTGCCCCCAACACATTCGGGACGAAAAAACACTCTAAATCACTATCAGTTAAAGAAATTCAAATGTAAAGAACTCTGAAATATCACCTCACACCTATAAGATTGACTAATATGACAGAAAAGGAAAATAAGTGTTTGAGAAGATATGGGAAAATTGGAACATTAATGTGTTGTTGGTGGAGTTGGGAACTGATCCAACCATTCTAGAGAACAATTTGGAACTATAATCAAAGTTGTTCATATACTATAATCCAGCAATAGCACTATTAGGTCTGCATTCCAAAGGGATCATAAAAAATAGAAAAGGACCCACAAATACAAAAAAATTATAGCAGCTCTTTTTGTGGTGGCAAAGTTTTGGAAATCGAGGGAATGCCCACCAATTGGGGAAAGCTGAACAAGTTATGGTATATGAATGTAATGGAACATTATTAATCTATAAGAAATGATGAGCAAGTAGATTTCATGAGAAAAAATCTGGAAAGACTTACATGAACTGATATTGAGTAAAATGAGCAGCACCAAGAGAACATTATGTGTGGTAACAGCAACTTTGTGTGATAATGAACTATGATTAGACTTAGCTCTTTTCAGCAATACAATGATCTAAAACAATTCCAAAAGACTTATGATACAAAATCTTGTTCACATCCAGAGAAAGAACTATGGAATCTGAAGGCAGATCAAAGCATGCTATTTTTACTGTTATTTTGTTTTTTCCTCCTTTCTCATATTTTTTCTCCCTTTTCTTCTTAATCTTCTTTTACAGCATGACATTTTGAAAAATGTTTCACATGATCTTAATCAAATCATTGCTGTCTTGGGGATGGGGGAAGGGAAAAGGAGGGAGAAATTGGAAATCAATATCTTATAAAAATGAATGTTGAAAACTATTTTACACATAACTAGAAAAAAAATAAAGTACTATTAAGTGGGGGGAAAGAAATCTATTCCCTTCCTTGTAATTGGCTACCTCTAAAGCTCTTTTAAAAATATGGGAGGCTCTCATTCTCCTACTAAGCCCAAGAGGGCTGGAAAAGTCCATTTCACAAAGCAGAAGAAAATTTGTCACTCATGGCATCTTAAGCACTTGGAAACCTGTGCAGGGAGCCTCATTTGCTAAGGTGGAGATTAGCCAATACAAATATAGAGTGATTATGAGCAAAGACTTACCATCCAATCTAAAAAAACAAATAAATGAACAACAAAAAAGATCATCCAACATCTTCTGGAACACCTCCAGTCAGAGGAGCTCTCCACCCCCCAAGGCAGCCAAATCCATTACTGATGTGGACTTCTTCAATTTTTAAGAAAGTTTGTTTAAAGGGGAGTTGTTTTCTTTCATATTTTATTGGCATCAGAGCAATCTAAGTGCTTGTATGAGGATGAATAAAGATGTGCATCATATTATTATCCAGAAGCTGTTCATCTGGCAGTGGATCATAGATGTAGACCTAGAAGGGTCCTTAAACTTCCTCCTCTCTTTATTTTCTAGATAGCGTAACAGAGAAGGAAAGCAGAGTGCATGAGGGGCAGAGCTAGGATTTCAATGAAAATCTTCAGACTCTGGATCCAGGTCTTGATCTGGTGAATCACAGCTGGCTCCAAAATCTAACATTTTGATATGTTAGATCTAATAGAATAACTGGGGAATGTTTTAGACTTTGCTCAAAATAAATGATGTACCCCAACTCCAATGAGAAAATACCATCTATTAATAAAGTTACATCTATAGAACTTTAGAATTTATAGAGTAATGTTCCTTAAAAGAGCCATAAACTATCCCTTGAAGAATATCCATCCCGGAGTGAATGCTGTCTTGCTTAGTAAATACCAAGCCCATGGCCCATTATATCTGGTAGAAAATAGACATGTTTCATAATTGACCATAGATATATTTTAGGAATAGCAAGGTGGTGCAGTGGATAGAGCACTGGTCTTGAAATCAGGAAGAATTATTTTCACGAATTCAAATCTACCCTCAGAAATTTATTTGCTGTGCCTCCCTAGGCAAGTCACTTAATCCTGTTTATCTCACCTGTAAAATGGAATGATGAAGAAAACTGCAAAACACTCCAAAATCTCTAGCAAGAATATACACCACAAATGGGGTAATGAAGAGTCAAACACAACTAAAACCACTGGACAACAAATCTTCTTAATCACACAACTGCATACATACTGCCTTGCCACATTCCTTCTTTCTCTGGACCCACTATCAAATCAATATTGTCATTGATGATAGAAATCAGTTTTCCTGTGTATTCATGATCCATTTTCTGTTTTCTCTGACCATAAAACGATCACAGCACTCTACTCACATATACGCACATATGTAGGCATATATGTGTAGACACAGTACATATATGTACATATGTGTACATATGTGCGTGCCTATGCCAAACATTTATATTTGCACACACACACACACACACACACACACACACACACACACACACACACACATATATATATATACTTACTCTATTAAGATGTAAGCTCCTTGAGGACAGGGAATGTCTCACATTTGCATTTGCCTCCTTAGTGAACTTGGCAAACAACTGAAACAGTATCCTGGAGCTTGGGAGCTGGGAAGGGCTTCAAGAACCATCTAATTCAACCTCCATACTTCAGTAATGAGGAAACTGAGGCTCCAGAAATTTAAGTGAACTAAGTGTATACATCATCAAAGGTGAGGTTTGAAGCTAAGCCCTTTAATCTCTGAGTCATTTCCTTTTCACTTTACCACATTTACCCATTTCATTCATTCATTAGTATCATCATTTTACAGTTAGGAAAACTGAAACTCAGCCAAATGTAATGATTTGCCAAGGTTTCTGAGATGCCTGCCATGAGAGGCAGGGCTCTAGCCCAGATCTCTTGGCTTCAAATCTAGCTCTCTTTTTTTCTTTTTGATATCATATTTTCTTACTACTACAGATAATGATGATCTGGATATCTGTGGAGGGAACATATGGAGGACAATATTTTGGGGGGCATCATTGAGTTTTAATCTTGGTTTTGATATTTAAAAATTGGGTGATTGCAGGCAAGTCATTTCATCTCTCTCCTCCTCGGTTTACATTAGTAAAATGGGTATAATACCTGAACTGCCTACCTCACAGGGTTGTTTTGAGGAAAGCAGTTGTAAGCCTTCATACCTTTAGAAATGAAAGTTATAATTCTCTCTCTGGAAGCCTATAGTATTTCTTGGGTTTGATCAGTGGTGAATATCATGGTAAGGGCAGCTAGGTGGCATGGTGTGCCTGGCCTGGAGCCAAGAAGACACATTTTTCTGAGTTCAAATATAGCCTCAGACAGTTCCTAGCTGTGTAACTCTGGAAAAGTCACTTAACCTGTTTGCCCCAGTTTCCTCCTCTGTAATATGAGATGGAGAAGAAAATGGCAAACCACTCCAGTATCTTTGCCAAGAAAACAGGGTCATGAGAAGTTGGAAATGAAAGAAAATGACTGAACAACAACAGGGATATCATGGTTTATAAAATCTCAAAGAATGTTATAAAATGTTTTTCTATGTCTTGTGTATTGGACTTGCAGTTTGCCATGAGTTCAAATCCTGCCCTGCCACTTATGTATGACTTTGAACAACGTATCCCCTTTCTCTTGGCCTTATTTCCCCTGTCTTTCAAATAAAAAGTTTTCACTAAATGCGCTCCTGGGGCTTTTGCAGGTCAGGATCCCATGATTATCATTTCAATGATCTTTCTATTCTGCCATGTTGTAATGGACTCAGGTCTTCCTGACTCATATCTGCTATTCCCAGTCTCCTTTATAAAAGTAAATAGTTTATTCCATTATGATGGATGGGAAGGAGGGCAGTTCTTGGTATCCTTATTACATCAGGATCATATTACTCATCCTTTTTTTTTAATTCTGATTTTTGCTTAGCCAATTTTTTTTGTATTAAATGCTTTATTAGCTTCTAGTTTACATCATTCATTTACACAAGATTTTGAGATACAAATTTTCTTCCCATTTTCCCCCTACTCTCCACCCCAAAAGAGTGATCTCTCTGGATATCCCCTCCTCCAAACTGCTCTCTCCCATATCTTCTCCTATACACCCTTTGACTTTCCTCCGACGATGGATCCGACGATGGATCTCTATGCCCCAGTGCCTGTATATATTATTTCCCAGTAAAAAGTAAAATAATATTAATAACATGATATATATTAAAAACATTTGGTTTTAAAGCTTTGAATTCAAGATTCATTCCCGTCCTCCCTTTTCACCAACCCTTACTGGGAAGATAAGCAATTTAATATAGGCTGTACATGTGTAGCTATGCAAAATAATTCCATAGTGGATATATTATAAAAGATTGACTATATTTCCCTCCCTCCTATCCCACCTCCCACTTGTTCTATTCTCGACTTCGATCCTGTCCCTCTTCAAAAGGGTGTGCTTCCAACTTCCCTCCCCCCAAGCCTGCCCTCCCTTCCATCATCCCCCTCCTCATCCCCTTTCCCCTTACCTTCCTGAGGGTGAGATACCCTATTTAATGTTTATGTCATTCCCTCCCTAAGCCAAATTCAATGAGAATAAGTTTGACCCATTCCGTTTTACCTCCCTGTTCTTCCCCTCCATTGTGAGCATTATCCCTTGCCTCTTCTATATGAAATAGTTTACCCCAATCTGTCTCTCCCCATATCCTCTCATTATATTCCTCTCTCACCTCTTAATTTCACCTTTTAGGTATCAGCCCTTCTTATTAAATTGGTCCTGTGCCCTCTATCTATGTATACCTGTACACATATATACACACATTTACATATGTATTAATACGTCCATATACCCTCGTATATAGACATATATGTATGTATAGACACACACGAACACATATACACACACACATACACACACATATATACATTTCTATTCCCTTTGACTATTCTCATACTGAGAAAAGTTTCATCAGTTACAATTACCATTTTTCCATGTAGGGGTGTAAATAATTCAACTTTGAAAAGTTTCTTATGATTTCTTTTCCCTGTTTACCTTCTCATGCTTCTTGCTTCTTATATCCGAATGTCAAATTTTCTATTCAACTCTAGTTTTTTCATCAAGAATGCTTGAAAGTCCTCTATTCCACTGAATGACTATATTTTCCCCTGAAACATGATACTCAGTTTTTCTGGGTAGGTGATTCTTGGTTTTAATCCCACCTGGAATACTGGGAAATAATTTTTATGACCAGTATCTCTGATAAAGGATTAATTTCTAAAATATACAAAGAAATGTGTCAAATTTATAAGGATACAAGTCATTCCGCAACTGATAAATGTCAAAGAATATGAACAGGCAGTTTTCAGAGGAAGAAATTAAAGATAATTATAAGCATATGAAAAAATTCTCTAAATCACCATTATTAGAGAAACGCAAATCAAAACAACTCTGAGAAACCACATCTCACTGGCCAGATCAGCTAAGATGACAAAAAAGGAAAATGATAAATACTAGAGAGGAAGTGGAAAAATTGAAACACTAATGCATTGTTGGTGGAGTTGTGAACTGATCCAACCATTATGGAAAGCAGGCTGGAACTATGCCCAAAAGGCTATAAAAATGTGCATACCCTTTGACCCAGCAATTCCATTTCTAGGGCTGTATCCCAAAGAGATCATATAAGTGGGAGGAGGACCCATATGTACAAAAATATTTATATTATCTCTTTTTGTGGTGGCAAAGAATTGGAAATCAAGGGGATGCCTTTCAATTGGGGAATGACTAAACAAATTGGGGCATATTAATGTAATAGAATACTATTATGCTATAAGAAATGAGGAGCAGACAGACTTCATAATAACCTGGAGACTTATATAAACTGATGCTGAGTGAAGAGAGCAAAACCAGGAGAACTTTGTACACAATTACAAATACATCGAATATGTAATTACTAATTTTGATAGGATGGGCTCCTCTCAGCAATGCAAGGTTATAAGACAACTCCAAAAGACTCATGATGGAAAGGAATATCCACATTCAAAGAAATGAACTACATAGTCTGAATTAAGATTGAAGCAAATTACTTGCTCTCTCTCTTTTCTGTTTTGTTTTGTTTTGTTCCTTTTTTCTTGTTGTTCACTCCATTGGTCATAATTCTTTTTTACAACTTGACTAATCTTTAATGCAAAGTTATTTGTAGAACCTATATCAGATTGCATGGTGCCATGGGGTGGGGAGGGGAAGAAAATTTGGAATTCCAGGGATTATGGAACCGAATTTGTAAACTAAAAGTAAATAAAGAAAAATTTTAACCAAAAAATGTTTCCTTTCTAGTCTATGGTGATTTAGGGGTGATAGAAGGTGATAAAATTTAGAATTTTAATATGCTATCTGAATGTCTAAGAGAGGTATGCAGAGACAAAAACTTGGCCTCAAATACATGCCCATAAAAGAAATATCATGGCTTCCTTCAAGCATGTGATTTCCTGGGCAAAGGGCCAATGGAATTCCTTACTTCATATCTTTGATTATAATGACTAATGTTAATTTTAACCAAAAATATGTTTTGTTTGCTTTAAAAAAATAACATATGCAAACAAGCTCCCTGTTTTCAAGGATCCCTGTGGTCTTGGCTGTTTATGAATAAAGAACAGATTTTAGGATAAACAAAAACATGCACCCATCCCATTTATTCACATTGAAAGCAAGAAGGGGGAAAATGAAAAATACTACAGATCTGTATCATGACAAAAGGAAGGTCTATCAAGTCTCAGGGGGTCTACATCATATTGGTCATAACCCACACCCTTTGGCAGAAAAATGCTCCCCTTGTCAATTAAAATTCCCAAGGTTAAGGTACTTAGAATAAGTGAGAAAACTCTTTAGGGAGTTATCATGTAGAAAGAAATGTTGCTCAGGTCTCTTTACATTTAAAGGGTTTTCCAAAATCTTAGCATATTTTTAATCTTTAATAGATTAAAACTGCACTAAGTCATTTTGAGAAACCCTGTACCAACAAACTGGTTTTAAAGAAACCACAATTCTAAGAGGTTACCATTACCTTTTCCCCACTCAGTTTCATGCTGTAGTGGAATTAGTGAGGTGCCCTGCATTCTTGTCCTGCCCCTGATATTATGAAGCTTGATGGCCTTAATCATCTCACCTTGTTTCTCTAGACTTCAGTTGCCTTATCTGGACAAGGAGGGTTTTGGACTAAATAATCCCCAAGCCCATTTCAGTTCAAATATGTCGTGGCACAATCAAACAATAATCATGTACTACTTATCCAGTATATGCCAGGTATGGTGATAAGTTCTGGGAATAAAAAGAAAAAAATGAGAACAGCCCCTGCCCTCAAGAAGATGATATTACATCTTTCACATACTATATTCTATATTCTGTGGTCCCTTCCAGCACTGGCATACTATGTTCTATTTTCCCAAGTCCATTCCAGCCCTGTCATTCTATATTCTGGATTCTAACATATTTTTGAGGTTTAATATTTTTATTCTATATTTTATGTTTACTCATATAGTATCTATATGTCTATTTATCTGTCTATCTATCTATCTATCTATCTATCTATCTATCTATCTACCTACCTATCTATCATCTATCATCTAGACTTCTAGCTATGATATTCTTTTTTGTTAGACGTTCCAGCTCTAACATTTTATTGTGCTATGATTTTAGGGAGCTCAATCAACCAAGTTTGATAATTATTAATGACTTAAACCCTCAAGGAACATCAGAATTGATGAGCATTAGCTCTTTATCCAAGTTTTCCTCAAGTTTTAATTTGAATAAAAAAACACATATTGTCCAGATTATCACATACAGCTGATGATACAGTTTGTCAGATTTCAACATCATTATGTGCACAAGGGTTGGAGATGGTAAAGGAATGCTGCATTTGGAAATTGCAAAAACTTTTAATTATGTTAAATTGCTTTGATGCTTTACTTTGGATATCAGAGCAAAATTCTAGATAGACAATATTTAGTTACTGAACTATTGCCATTAGAAACTAGACTCTTTTGGTGATGTTTTTCTTGTCCTGCAAAACCCATAACTTAGACTTGTGAGAATAACTCCCTTCTCTCATCTACTTTCCCCTTTTCTCAGAAAAATTTCCTGATTTTTTTCATCTTTAAAGTTCTGGTTTTGCTTTGAAGTTTTAATGATACATGATAAAAATTCACATTTTGTCTGCAGGTTTTCTCTATACTTAGTCTCAATGGAATATAAATTAGATACCCAGGAGGTAGATTGTTGGAGCCCTCAGGTGGGCACCAAAAACAGAAAACCGTAGCACCAACGTTGCTAAAGATATAACTGCTTCTGTTGGTGTACAAATTCTGTTCTGTATTTAATCCACTGAAAATGCTTAGAAGAAACACTTAAAATGGGTCTTTATAAAACGTGAATTTGCTTTTATCTGTCTCTGGAAATATTGGGTTGTTTTATTTTAGGGGTCAATAAAAATATTCTATATCATCTTCTGAATATTAATAAAGACAGATAGCACCTTATACCAGAGAAAAGAAAATATACAAATGGATATCTCCATTTAAGGGTCATTTTTCTTTCCAAATGGGAGTATGTATTCTTTTACTTTGAAACCAATCCTTTTCCTTCTTTGTTCTATTTGTAAGGCAAATGATATCTGTTGAAAATCTCCTATGAAATAATAACCTGTCATTTCAGAGGAATTGAAGAATTGTTCTAAAATATAACCATTTCTTATTCAGTTCTCATCATGATGGTGTGAAGCCCACAACTTATGGTTCTTTAATTCTATTACTGGGAATGATGAAATGTTAGGGAAAGGACCCTAGGGATCATGTGGTGATGCACATATTATATAAATGAGGAAACTGATCCTCAGGAAAGTGCAATAGCATGCCTAAACTCACAAAATTAATGAATAATAAAGCAGATCGAGAGCCTAAGATACCCAGTTCCTAAATTAATTAACTTTCTACTGTCACAGTTTTATTTTTATTCCAAAGAGATAACGTGTTGACCAATTCCCTTTCTCTTTAGGGAACTATTATGTAGAAAGAAATGTTGCTTATCTTTAGGGTGTTTTAAAATAGTTTGTTGTGAATTTTTTTTCTGGTAGAATCCCAACAAATTTCAATATGGTTCCCAAGTGTATAGTTACTCTCTAGTTCTTTGTTTAATCCATGTTTTAATTCACCTACCCACCGCCAATCCACCCCCCTCAAAAAAGGGGTTATTTTATACCCGTACACAAAAAAAAGTCTATAGAGCCATCATATGGAAAAATTATTTTCCTAGTATCATTTCTTTGTGAAATATACAAACAAGAAGTTTTTGTAATTCTCTAAAACACCTATATTCATAATCTTATTTAGGATACCAGATCTAAGATCAAGTAGGTACAAGATGATAGATTCATCAATCTAGGAATCTTCAAGGGACATTTAATGTAACCACATCATTAGGTTGTTGTTGTTGAGCCATTTTTTAGTCATGTCTGACTCTTCATAATCACATGTGGGGCTTTCATGGCAAAGATAGTGGAGTGATTTGCCATTTCATTCTCTAGTTCACTTTACAATTGATGAAACTGAGTCAAATGGGGTTAAGTGATTTGCTCAGTGTCACACAGCGGCTGGCGAGATGGCACAGTGAAAAGAGTACCAGCCCTGGAGTCAGGAGGACCTGAGTTCAAATTTGGCTTCAAGACACTTAACACTTACTAGCTGTGTGACCTTGGGCAACTAACTCTCCCCTCCATAAAGCCAAAAAAAAAAAAAAAGGAATTTCTTTGACTCCAGATTCAATGATGTTTTGCTGTGCCATGCTGTCTTGATGCTGACTAAATAGAAGAGAAGAAAGGGCAGAGTGAAAATCAAGGAATTTTCCATATAGCACCATAACTAGCTATTCTATAGCCCTGAGGCATATACCACAAAATTTACCTGGGAATATTAAATCTCTTGTTATATTGGGGAGTGGGAAAAACTCAAAACACCATGTCAAAAGAACTTAACAAGGGGAGGAAGAATACATCTGCTAGCTACCTATTTTAATAAATTATTCATGCCAAATAGGTATTTAGTTTAGTTGTTTCTGCTTTTTGAAGTGATATATGTTGCCAGGGCCCTTTAAATAGTGGCATCCTCAGGTCAAGCTCCAGATGACCTGCCCTACATAAAATTCTAGTTAGAGCTGGAATGGATTACACAAGCATCTAGTCCAATGTCCTAATTTTAGATATAATTAAAGATGCAGTGATTTGCCCATTGACATGTTGTTAATTGAGTGGATATTTAAGTTAGAGATCTAAGTCCAATGTTGTTTCCTTTATACAAATCCCCCCCAGAGGGTACAAGAATAAAATATCATGAAATAGTAGCTAGGCAATTCTTTATTAATGAACTTCAACACTGGGGGCAAAAAAAAAAAATGAACCATGGTCACACAGGCTGTCAAAGCAGCTGCTCTAAGCACTTGTCCTTGGCATTAGACTTTAGAGTTGGTATACATGTCAGAAATCTGAAGGCAGTGACCCATATATGGTTTAGCTTTCTCATCCTCCTCAGGCACCTCCTTTCTTCTTCACCAAGTTTCAGTTGGGAGATGCACTGCACATTTTGGAAATGAAGTGATGTTTTTTCCCCACAGGGACCTTTTCTCTACTGTCTGAATGCTCTCCAACTCCTGCCAGTTTTGCTTTTTGCTCATTAAAATTCCCCATTTCTCAGCTCTGATATCAGAAAGGATTAAATGTGGCTTGACTTCTAAAACTATTCAGTTTTCAAATGGAGAATAAAATACACTTTGGTGTTTTTGTTGATAAACCCATTAGATAGAAAACCCTCTTTTATTTGCGAGGTGTGGAAGCTAGTTAAAGAACTGATAAATCATTTAAGGAGGAAATAAGGGGATTGAGACATGTTTCCTTCAAAATAGTGCCTTACTTTTTCCTTCCAAAACAAGGGGGCACAATCTTTTTCATTAGTACGGAACATGTGTCACTGTTAATATTTATTATTCATACAAAACTCCTCCAATATATAATACTATACGATGAGTAGTTTCAAAATTTTCATATCAACTATTTAAATATTCAAATGGATCTGAAATGTTATTGATTCCTAAATCTCCTACAATGATATAAACTATGTCCCATCCATATCTGTCCATGCCATGTGACTCTAATCTGTATCTCCCAAAAGTTAGCTACAAGGAAAGTGACAACCCATGCTTCCTTGCTTTCTGCCAATATCATGAGGGAAATAATACAACAATCTTTTGTATGTGTGGTTCATCACTCCAGGCATTTATATAGCCCATTTTCTTTTTCAATAACAAGATTCCTTGATGATGTCCTTTACTCCTGGTTTTCTTCAGAGTTCTTCCTGGGGTAGTTGTTGTTTGCTGATAACATTCACTGTGGACCTTATACCCATTATTCTCTATCTAATGCTCTTGAATTTTTCACAAACAATGGTACTCCAGGTTTCTCTACCATATGGAAACATAAGGGAAAATGTTTGTATTAACAAAGATTGACTTCTGTCAGATGAATATTCATCAAAAATATTCACCACTATGATGAAGGAAACACAGGAAAGATTTGAGGTTGAGCAAGAAATCTTGATAGAAGATGATGTAATTCATATGCTTGGGTTGGTGGATGACATTGTCTTGACTGCATCAATCTCCAAGATATTGTATAGTGTCTTGTAAGAGACTGTTGATGATTCAAAGGAGTTTGGAATATCCACTAATACAGAAAAAAATAAATGAACAAAAATATCTATTACCCAGATTTCAACATGTTCCTTAAATCAAATCCTAGAATACTGCCTAACGCTATCAATATTTGGCAGAGATGATGCAGATAAACACACACAAAAAAAAATGAACCAGAGTAGAAAAGAAGGAAGAGAGAAGCCTAGATTACTTTTGGAAAATATTGAAGTGCTTTCACTTATTGAAATCTTCATCTAATAGCAAAGGCACCTCCTCTCCCAATGAAATTGAGAGATGAGTAAGCATTTTGGAGGCATCTATTACATGTCAAATGCTAGAATTATCCCTCTTTTTAAACAGAAAGGTTAAAGGTTGAAGTCTCAAATCTTTTTAACTAAATGTGTAATTGAGCATATTATATTCTCTTTCTTGGTAGCAATTTTGCCTATGATGACGTTATAGATGGATTCAAAGATTGGGTAGGAATCAGACCAGTAAACCTATGATATCTCTTCCAACTCTTTCATTCTATGAAGGAAAATGCTTAGGACAAAGGCATAAAGCATGAGCCTTTATGCAGCCTACAATACTACCATACCTGGAACCAGGTTGAAAAATATTTGGGAAATATTTAACAAAATAAATAAAAATACAATAAATCAAAGATAATGTTAATAGGTGGTTTTCAAAGTCTATATGCAGTCTTTAGGAATATCTATGTATGGTTCAGTGTCCCCATATCTGTATGAGCTTGACACAACTGCTTTAGCGGACAGATATGGAGTTTAGTGACCAGAAGTCTGACAGAGTATTAAAAAAAAAAATTAGAATCTGAGTGGAGAATGTGCTAAAATTGGAAGAGAGTTGAAGCTTTGATGGTCTCCTTCAAGTCTCAGCTAAAATCTCACCTTTTCCAAGATGCCTTTCTCAGATTTCCTAATGCTCAAGCTTTCCCTCAGAGATTGCTTCCAATATATCCTGTACATATTTTGTTTCTATAGCTCTTTGCATGTTGCCTCCCCCATAACTTTGTAAGTTCCTTGAGGTCAGGAACTACTTTCATCTTTCTTTGTTTCATGTAATTAGTATGGTTCCTAGTATATAGTAAATCTTTAATCCATAAAATGATAAGATATAGGGTAGGGGAAGGAGACCCCAAAAGACCAACACACCAAGTTCTGTGAAATGAATTCAACTCAAGTCTTTTTGATTTGAGACAAAGAGGCCAGTTAGAATGATAGGACAATAATCCAGGAAAGAGATGACTAACTAGGAAGCTAGCTACTTGAACAGAAAATGAGTGTGGGGACATATCCGTTAATTAGGGAATGGCTGAATATATTGTGGTACATGATTGTGATATAATACTTGTGTGCCATGATGATAAGGGAGATAGTCTCAGAAAATCCCAGGAAGCCTTTTATGAACTGATGCAAAGTAAAGTGAGTATAACCAGGAGAACATTGTACAGAGTAATGTCAATCTTATAATTATGATGAACTGTGGAAGACAACTACACATTAATCAATAGCTTGATCTACTTGCCTAGGGTTACCCAGATACTGAGTATATGTGGTTGGTCATTTAAGTTCAGTTCTTTCTGATACCAATACAATGGTCCCAAACAACTTCTAAGGACCCAGGATAAAAAAAAAATGCTAGCTACTTCCAAAGAAAGAACTAATAAACTATGAGAATAGATTGAATCATGTTTTTTCACTGTTTATTTTTCTTCTTTTCTGTGTACTTTATTTTACAACATGGCTAATATGGAAATATTTTTTCTGACTTCAAATGTATAAAAGATATCATAATGCTTGTCTTCTCAAGAGTTGGTGGAGTGGTGGGAGGAAGAGAAATTAGAATTCAACAGTTAAAAATGAATATTAGAGAATTTTTAAATTGTAATTGGTAAATGTTTAATGAAACAAATAAAATATATTAGAAAATGGAAAGAATAGAAAATAGAAATTGTCAAAGTAGAAAATAAATAGCAATGGACTATATCTGTAGGTTGAGGGAGAGTGAAGTATCAAAGGTGCTGAAAACATACACATAGAAAACTGGGAAGATGGCTAGCTCACCATAGCTAAATACCTCAGGCCCCTTAAAAAGTGCTCTGATCACTTCCTTTCCTTTATTACTATTATTATTATTATTATTATTATTATTATTATTATTATTGCTGTCATATGCATACTAATCACAATCCTTCTCATCTCATTCTCTGTGAACAATTTTACTTAAATAAGTACCCCCATTCCAAGAGTCCTCTCAACTTCATGGAAATCCTTTCATTCATTTTTGTCATATCCTCTTATTATTCTTCCCCTCATCCCTGTTGCTATGCAAACCTGATCTTAAAGATTTCCCTCTCCCACAGTTTCCTTCCCCTTCAGAGATGACCAAGTTTCTTACTTTATTGAAAGGACTGAATTTACCACATAATAGCTGCCTCATCTAAGACTCTATAAGAAATGTGTCAAATACCTAGCAGTTGACCAGCCCATTGCTGCTGACAACACTGCAGTACAACCAAACCAGTAAAATGTAATTGAAATATTAAATGAACAAATGCAAATACAATAGAACACAGATAATGTTAATATGTGGTTTTCTAAGTCAATATACTGCCTGAAGGGATTCTTATGTGTGATTTGGTACTATCTCTCTTTCTTTTTGAGCTTGATTCTACTTCCTTACAAGTCTCAACTCTTCTCATTAATACCAGCCTTCTCTTTTCCTCTGGTTTTAGAGTGGAAGGTTTTTTTTTTCCCCATTGTTTGCCTATGAAACCAATACTATGCTAGGAAGCTAAATCACTTGCATGTGCATTGCCTTAGAAAGATTTTGAAGATCCCCCGGCAGGATAAGATAGTAGACATTGAAGTCCTTTCTTAAACTAATTGACCAATAATTCAAGCTACTGCAGAAAGCACAACTAAGATGAGCTAACTATGTTGTTCAAATGTCAAATGTGGATTGTCAAAAAGGCTAATTTAAAGAGAATTCATACAGGGAAAGCACTCACATAGTGGTCAGAAGAAGTTATACAAGGACCTTCTCAAGGTCTCTCTTAAGAACTGTGAAAATTAAAGTATGACATGGGGGATACTGGCACAGGATTTTCCAGCATGGCCTGCCCTTATCAGAGAAGGTCTGATTTGCAAAGCAAAATTGAAGCAGCTCAAAAGAAATGCAACATGGGCAGATTTAGAGAATCTACCCCAACGTCTACATTAACTATGTGTGTCTGACCTGTGGCAGAGCACTGAAATCCCATATTCATCTGATCAGCCACAGTTTTGCACACTGTAACTTGCCTCAATCATAGTGATGTCATTTTTGGTCCTCTTCAAGAATGAAGGACAACAAACAATTTTCCATGTAAAAGCTAACCCATTCACCTATCCCTTCTTGTTTCTGCCATGGTCTTTCTCCATCTATCATTCATGCCAATTCAATTTGGATTGAATATTTATAAGGATATCCCACTTTATTAAGGCTTTTTTTAGAAGAAAAACCTGGGGTGACAGGGAGATAATAGTGTATTTCATAGAGGAAATATCCTCCACCAAGGTAGAATAAAGCTGTTAACTTAGAATCTGAGAATTTTCTAAAGAATTGAATTGATTTTCTTGTCCAGGGTTACCCAACCATTGAGTGTCAGCAGCTGGTCATTTAAAATTCAGGACTTTCTGAAACCAAGACAAACTCTCTTCCCCACAACTATGAGGTTCACACTTTACAGGCTGACACATGTAAATAGAAAACAATTTGAAGAGGAATGGGACACTAAATATAAGAGAAACCTGGTGCTATTCTTCTTTTCTCTCATTTTCTATCAAACAATCCACCTATAAATCTGAGAATCTAAAAGTTGGAAAGGAACTGGTTGGCCATGGAATCCAACCTATATAAGAAAGCATTTAATTTTAAGGTGTTTCTCAATTCAATAGGGGTGTTCTATGGTTTCAGATAAGAGATATTTTAACATGAGCTTTCCTGTTTCTAAGCTCAACACATGCAATTTGGAGCACCACCACCACTACCAGTCCCTGATTCTCTGATGGAGATACCTCAGGACCCTAAGCTCAGTAGCCACAGGAATTGAATTACTTCTCTCACTCTTCAAAGATTGGCCCTCCACCCACCTTAGGCCCCATTTGCCAGAAAAAAAAAATTTGTGGAGTGTCCATCTATGGAGTTTTGTGGGGTTTCCACCTAGTCCCCCCACTGCCTCAACAGACAAACACTTGGAAAAAATAAAATCTCACCACTAGCATGTTTGGCATTGTCAAATGTCTCAATGTGATAAAAATAATTAATATTGGTTTACTAGTAGAACTAATATCAAAGAATATATGTGTATATATATATATATATATATATATATATATATATATATATATATATATATATATATAAACTGTTTTTGTTATAACAGAAGAAACGGGGGGGGGGGGGAGGTGGAGCCAAGATGGCAGACTAGAAGCACAAACTTGTAGTGGGCTTCCACTCCAATCAATTCCAATACATATGAAAAAGTGACTCTAAATAAACTTTAGAGCTACAGCACCCACAATGTGAAAGAGAGAAACAAACCCCCACTGAAGTGAGCCTAAATGGAATGAAAGATCTATCACACGAGGCTAGGACCTGAGCAGAGCCCCCTGTAAGTCTCATGGTTCTAGCCCCAGGTCAGCCCTGATCAGTGGTGGCCAGAGCAGACTTCAGGAGAGTGAATCATCAGCAGCTGTGGTGGTTTCCAGACTTCTCAACCCATAAACACCAAAGATAAAGTAAAAGGTCAGTGTGGAGCTTTGTTGGAATGGTGGGGAGGAGGAGGAAGACAGAAGAGAACATGGTCTGGCCCCTGCCCCCAAGGGCAAGAAGTGGTGAAGGCATGGTGGTAGAAGCAGCCACAGCCTGGCTGCCTCAGGAGCTCCTGGCATGCAGAATATAAGGGGACCAAGCAACCATTCAGAGGGTAATTACTCTTGTTTTAACCTGCTTGGATCTGGATCACTGTCTTGGTTGGTGGCCATGGGGTGTGTGACCAATAAGCCAGAGTTTGAAGGGACTGTACAGAGGGTGCCCTCCTAATAGCTCCAGCAGCTATGAAAAGTCCAGCAACTTGGGACAAAGCTCTCTCCATCCTGGAAGCAGAGTTCTATTGTGTCAAAGAATTCAAAAGTCAGGTAATCAGCTGGCAATATGAGCAAGCAGAGGAAGCACAATCAGAATATAGAATCCTATTCTGGGGACAAAACAAAGCAATACATGGAGTGGGAGGAGGACAGTGAAGTCAGAACTCCTGCATGAAAAACCTCCAAGAAAAATATGAACTAGTTTCAGGCCATGTGGGAGCTCAGAAGGATTTTGAAATCAAGTAAAAGAAGTAGAGGAAAAATGGGGAAGAAAAATGAGAATGATATAAGTAAATCATGAAAAGCAAGTTAGCAGCCTGCTAAAGGAGACCCAAAAATACACTGAAGAAAATAATACCTTAATAAATAGACTAACTTGGGGTGGTTAGGTGGCGCAGTGAATAAGAGCGCTGGCCTCGGAGTTGGGATGACCCGAGATCGAATCCAGCCTCAGAAAATGAGCACCCACACATAAATCATGATTAGCCATGTAACCTTGAGCAAGTTACTTAACCCCAATTGTTTAAAAAAAAAATAGACTAATGGCAAAAGAGGCCCAAAAAGCCATTGAGGAGAAGAATGCCTTAAAAAGCAAAATTTGCCAGATGGAAACAGAATGTCAAAAACTCACTGAAGAGAATAACTCCTTCAAAATTAGATTGGAGCAATTTGAAGATAATGACTATGAGAAATCAAGATACAATAAAACAGATCTAAATAAATGAAAAATAAAAGGAAATGTGAAATATCTCATTGGAAAAATCATTGACCTGGAAAATAGATCCAGGAGAGATCACTTAAAAATTATTGAACTACCTGAAAACCATGCTCAGAAAAAGAGCCTAGACACCATCTTTCAAGAAATTGTCAAGAAAAATTGCTCTGATATTCTAGAACCAGAGGGAAAAATAAAAATTGAAAGAATCCAAAGATGACCTCTTATAAAAGATCCCAAAAAGAAAACTCCTAGGAATATCATAGCCAAATTCCAGAGTTCACAGGTCAAGGAGAAAATATTGCAAGGAATCAGGAAGAAACGATTTGAGTATTGTGGAAACACAATCAGGATCACACAAGATCTAGCAGCTTCTACATTAAGGAATCAAAGGACTTGGAATATGATATTTTGGAGGTCAAAGGAGCTAGGACTAAACCAAGAATCACCTACCCAGCAAAACTGAGTATAATGCTACAGGAGAAAATATGGTCATTCAATGAAATAGAAAATTTTCTACATCTTTTTTTTTGGAGGGGGAAAGGCAGGACAATTAGGGTTAAGTTGCTTTCCCAAGGTCACAGGCTAGTTTTGAGTAAAGTGTCTGAGGCCACATTTGAACTCAGGTACTCTGACTCAAGGGCCAGTGCTCTATTCACTGCATAAATAGAGGATTTTCAAGCATTTTTGATGAAAAAATCAGAGATGAACAGAAAATTTGACTTTCAAATACAAGAAGCAAAAGAAGCTTGAGAAAGTAAACAGGAAAAATAAATCATTAGGAACTTATTAAATGTGAACTCTTTACACTCCTGCATGGAAGAATGGTAATTGTAACTCATAAGACATTTCTCAGCATGAGGATAGTTGAAGGGAATTTGTGTGTGTGTGTATGTGTGTGTGTGTGTGTGTGTGTGTGTGTGTGTGTGATTATTCTTCTCCTCTATAGATAGATAGATAATTGTGGACATATGCATGTTTATGTACACATATACTGAGAGCACAGGATAAGCTGAATATGAAGGGATGATAACTAAAAAATAAAATCAAAAATGAGAGACGAATTCATTGGGAGAAGGAGAAAGGGAGAGATGGACCAGGGTAAATTATCTCATATAAAAGAGGCAAGAGAAACCTGTTACAATGGAGGGGAAGAACAGGAAGGTGAAAGGGAATGGGACAAACTTGTTCTCATGGAATTTGGCTTAAGAAGGGAATAACATACATACTTAATTTGGTATCTTACCCAACAGAAAAATGGGGAATTAGGGGACAAGAGGGGGGATGCTAGAAGGGAGGGCAGAATGGGGAGAGGGTAGTTAGAAGCAAAAATGTTTGTAAAGTTATAGGGTCAAAGGAGAAAATAGAATAAATGAGGGGTGGCTTAGGATGGAGGGACATATAATTAGTCTTTCACAATATAAACACTATGTAAATGTACACATGTACAATTTATATGAATTGCTTATCTTCCTAGTGGGGTTGGGTGAGGAGGAAAGAAGGGAAAAAATCTGGAACTCAAGGTTTTAAAAACAAATGCTTAAAAATATTTGTTTTTTTACATGCAACTGGGAAATAAGATACACTGGCACTGGGGTATAGAAACCCATCTTGCCCCACTAGGAAGTTAGGGGGGCGATGGGGGAGGATATAAGATATAGCAGATTGAGAGAAGGGGTATCCAGTAGTCTTGCTATTTTGGGGTGGGGTAGGAGAAAGACAGCATTCTTGTGGAAATGAATGTTAAAAATTAAAAATAATTAAATATTTAAAAAAATATTTAAAAAGGAGACCTCTCCTTCTGACTTGCTCTAAAATGTACTAAATGTGCTGTCCCTTCACATTACTGGGCTTTTTAACCTGGGGTCCATAGGGAACTCAAGGGTCTGTGGAAATATTTCTGCGTTAACATGAACTTGAATGAGAAAAAGTTATATCTTAATTTTCATTAATTTCTAATTTAAATTTGGCATTTCCTTCCATTATTCAAAAATATTATTCTGAGAAGAGGTCATAAGACTGAAAAGAGTCCTATGAAACAAATGTTTTATAACAAAACCAATGTTAAGAACCCCTGGCTTATTTGAATGTGATATCCTTGAGAGAAGGGACTATGCTATGTTCATTTTCTTTGTATCCCCAGAGCTTAGTATAGTGCTTTAGCTCAGTAATTATTTAATAACTGCTTCATTCATTCATTGACTCTATCCACTATGACACACTGCCTCTCTATGGAGCATTAACCATTCTCAGAATTCCAGTAATCAGAGTAAGAACTGTTTGCATTTCCCTGAGGCTTCTCAACTCTAGTATCAGCTTCTGCATCTGGTAGTCCTTCCAGTCTCCATACTGACAGTGTGTTTATGATGACATGTTTGTCAGGCACACTCCATCCCAAAGGATCCCAAAGTGTTTCACCATCCATGTCATTATCCATAACAGCGGCTGAATATTTCTATGGCACTTTTCATCTTTGCAGCCCTCTACAAACATCAACTAATTAATCTTTACAATGCCCTTGTGGAAAAGGTATCATTATCCCCATTTTCTGGATGGTAGCATTCAAGTGGTAGCTCTTAGATAACTCCTTCAAAGGCCAAGGGTAAGTTGAGAAAGAAGGTAAAACACAGGGGGACACAGCTCCCAAGTCTCAGTGCTACATTTTATCATCAACCCTATGTGGCATATTCAGCCTGACAATTTCCCTTCCCTCTTCTCAGAATTCTTTAGTGGAGAAGAGTGTAATTGAAGGAAAACCCTTTCTGAACTCCACACTCAGGAGATACCAAGAAAGAATGAATGGTGAATATGAAGCTGTTAACAGGTAGAGAGGTCTATCTATAGACATTTTGGGAT
Organism: Gymnobelideus leadbeateri; assembly: GCA_011680675.1. Lineage (NCBI taxonomy): Eukaryota > Metazoa > Chordata > Mammalia > Diprotodontia > Petauridae > Gymnobelideus > Gymnobelideus leadbeateri. The sequence goes on from WOXC01010612.1 coordinate 160,643, forward strand.
GAGACTTATTATTACTCTAGGCTGATAACAAACAGATTGAATGTGACTCTTCTTAAATGAGACCCTGAATGCAAGATAATTCCCCCTGTCAATCTTCTTTCCTGAACTCCTCAAGCACTAATGATTTAATTTGTGAAATCAATCATTCCAGCAATGCTACTTATACCTAGTCAAGGCCTTAGTAGATCATCCCCATGAGTTATTACACCTGGGAAAATATAATAATCACTAGAGAGCTGAACTTATGGTCAGGCACCTATCTGAATTTAACTGTGTCAGAGAGACATCATGGTATTGTAAAAAAGATCACTGACCTGGCTCAGTGTCACCATCTGTAAAATGAGTATGTTGGAAAGGATGATTTCAAAGGACCCTTGCCATTCTACATCTGTCAGTATAGTAACTGGTTCAAATCCTACTGCCATGTATTAGCTACACAATTTTAGGAAATTTTTTTCATATCTCTGACTTCCTTTACCTTAGAGAGTTTGAATGGTTTACTGGAAAGTGTAGTGGAGTTTGAGGAAGGAAAGGTCAGGTTTTGAATCTTACCTCTGACATTTAGTAGCTGTATGACCACAGATAAATCCTTTAATATCTCTGGGCCATACTTGTTTTTATCTGTAGAATGGCTGAATGGTCAGATGAGAAGATGCTATAAAGCAGTGGATTTGATGCCCCACCCCCATAAATAAATATTTTCTTGTCCCAGGCCCCATTTCCTTGTATGAGATAATATAGGTTGAGATGATTGTTACTCATCTTGTCATAAGGAAATGGAACCCACTACCTTGAACTACATGCCCTATAATAAATAATTACAGGTCACACTCTCAAGTAAAAAGTCTGATAGAGTATGATGTAGTAGACAGAATATTAAACTAGAATTCAGAAGACCTAGATTCAAATCTCACCTAAGACATGTATGATCTGTGTGGTTTAGGAAAATCATTTAATCTCTTGCAATCTTGGTTTCTTAATCTGTGAAATTAAAATAATTATAGCATTGAAATGACAAGGTTGTTTTTAGGAGTAAATGAGATAAAGTATGTTGCAAACCAGAAAGGAATCTCTCTCTCTTCCTCATTCTTTTCTTCTCCCTCTCTCCCTTCCCCTGTTAGCAAACACAGTTACCTCCTCCAAGATATGAGACACAATGACACACTGGAGAAACCAATCCTTCTGTCTAGCAAAAAAAGTCAAACTCATATTTATATTTCCCAGTTAAAGATGACCACATAGACAATGGAATCATAAACAAAGTAGAAGTGTATAAATGTGGGTCAGAAGATGTGAGTTTATATTCTAGTTTCACTATTTATTAGTTATTGAATAAATAAATCAAAAAGCCTTTGTTTCAATTAATCAAAACTCTTCCTTAAGTGAGTTTTTTTCAATATCAATTCATTGAAAAAAATCAATATTCATTATAAAAATAGATGTAAACAAATAGATTATACTAAGGTGAACAATGATTCCTTTAGAAGGTAAGGTCCTCCATATGTCCCTATTTGTAGATGATTTTCTTCCGGTTGTATTATTTCCTATAATATTGAAAAATCTTCTGTAAATAATCTTTAATGATTCAAAAGAGTTTGGTCTGACCATTCATACAGGGGAAGAAAAACAAGCAGATGATTATGAATATTGGATTATGCTTGATCATGGGAGGCATTTGGATGTACAACCTATAATACTCTTTAATAAGTTCATATATGTGTGGCAGAGAGTACAGATGGTGAGGTCTTATAAACTGAATTTCTTTTAATAATGTTAAACTTTTGAAAGGTCTATATATTTTCCTCTTCTTTTTTTTAGCCAAGATTCTACTGTACTGTTGTGCGACAAGACATGGAATACATAAATCTCTGAAGAACTGAAAATAAATTTCACAGAGAGTGCACTGCAGAAGAAAAGTAGATATGTGACCAGTTAGCAACATACAACTAGTGACAACATTGAGGAATGATAATAGTGGATGATAGGAAGAGAATATCGGCTAGTCATAAAGTGAAGGCAATAGACAAATGGAGGAATGGATAATTCAATGAACAAGACAATGTATGCTTGGGCTAATGAGCACTTACTATGTGCCAAGTATAATCCTCAGTGCTGCTCATACAAATTATAAACATGGAGGGAGTTCATGGTTTTAAATGTCTTATATTGAAATAGAGGAAAACAACATCTATAGGTTAGTAGTGGCAAGAGAAAAGAGTTTTGTCTGGAGAGTTGTGGAGATGGGATGTTAATGTAGACGACATGTCTTTTCCTGATGTAATGATAGTGTTAATTTGAGTACTGTGCCCTTAATAAAAAGGAAGAAAATGAGGGATATGGAAGAGACAATAAATTGTTAAATGATCTGGGTGAATAAGTAGGTGACTAGATACTTGGAAAGCAAGATGTATTATGAAACTGAAGCATGCTCTGGTGTCTAAGTTCAACTGCTAAATATAGTGTACTCAATGGGGTACTTTGCATTCACTCAATCACCAGTCTTCTGGGTTGAGCTCTTGTCCAGGAACTGCAAAGATGAATAAATTAACTTTCCCAAGGAAGGGGTGGGGATGTAGATTCTGGAAGTCCTGCATGCTGGGGTCCAAGTCTATTTCCTCCTATTTGACTCCTCCTTTAACAGCTTGGATGCTATACCATTTAGTGCATATATTTAGTACTGATATACTTCATTGTCTATGGCATCATTTAACAAGATATAGTTTCCTTCCTTATCTCTTTTAATTGGATCATTTAAAAAAACTTTTGCTTTCTCTAAGATCATAATTGCCCCCCTCTTTTTTCACTTCAGCTGAGGTATAATATATTCTGTTCCAGTCCCTTGCCTTTACTCTATGTGCCTCTGCTTCAGAGTCATTTCTTATAAACAACATGATGTAGAATTCTCTTTTTTTAATCCACTCTGCTATACACTTCCATTCTATGGGTAAATCAATTCCATTCACATTCACAGTTACAATTATTGTGTATTTCTCTCTATCTATTCTCTCTCCATCATCCCCCTACAATTTATCCTTTTATTTCTCTCCTTTCACCCTATCTCTCCTCACAAGTGTTTTGCTTCTGACCACTGCTTCCCATAATTTAGCCTTCTTTATATTCGTCCTTTACCCCTTCTCTCATTCCCTTCCTCTCCTCATTCCGTACATTATAAGAAAACTTTCCACACCTTACTGAGTATGCATGTTATTCTGTCTTTGAGCCAATTCTTATGTTTAAAGTTTAAGTGTTGCTAACCACCACCACCCTCATCCTCTCCTCCCCTGCAACTCTTTTGCGTCTCTTTTATGTGAGATAATTTACCCTACTCTCTTCTCCCTTCTCTCCTTTCCCACTGTATCTTTTTCTCATTGTAATTTTGGTGATTTTTTTGGATATCATCAAATTGTAACCAAGTCACATCCATGCCCTCTGTCTTTGTACACTCCTTCTAACAGTCCTAATGTTGATGAGTTTCTTAAAAGTTACAAGTATCATCTTGTATAGGAATATAAACAGCTTAACCTTATTGAATATCCTATGTTTTCTTTCCTGTTTATCTTTGTATGCTTCTCTTGAGTCTTCTATTTAAAAATCAAATTTTCTATTCAGCTCTGGTCTTTTCATCAGGAATGCTTGAAAGTCTTCTCTTTCATTCAATGTCCATCTTCCCTTCTGAAGAATTATTTTCAGTTTTTGTGAGCATATGATTCTTGGTTCTAACACTAACTCCCTTGCCTTTCAGAGTATTATATTCCAGTTCCTCTGATTTTTTAATGCAGAAGCTGATAAATTTGTACTTCTGACTGTGGCTTCATAGTATTTGAATCATTTCTTTCTGACTGATTGCAGTATTTTCTTCTTGTCATGGGAGTTCTGAAATCTGGTTTTAATGTCAAAGGGAGTTTTCATTATGAGATCTCTTTCAGGAAGTAATTAATAATTTTTTTTCAATTTCTATTGAAATTCTCTGCTCCTAGAATCTCAGGAAAGGTTTTATTGAAAATTTCTTGAAATATTATTTAGACTCTTTTAAAAAATCATGATTTTCAGGTACTCAAAAATTCTTTAATTATTTCTTTTTTGATATATTTTCCAGGGAAGTTGTTTTTCCAATAAGATATTTCACATTTTCTTCTGTTTTTTAATCATTCTTTTGATTTTCTTTTATTATTATTGTTATTATTTTTATTTATTTATTTATTTTGCAGGGCAATTGGGGTTAAGTAACTTGCCCAAGGTCATACAGCTAGGTTTTTGTTTGTGTGTGTTAAGTGTCTGAGGCCAGATCCATACTCAGGTCCTTCTGATTCCAGGGCCGGCGCTCTACTAACTGGGCCACCTAGCCGCCCCTTCTTTTATTATTTCTTGATGCCTAATGGAGTCAGCGTCCACTTGCCCAGTTCTAATTTTTAAAGAATTATTCCCTTCAGTGACATTTTTGTACCTCTTTTCCAATTTGCCCAGTTCTCTTTAAGAAGTTGTTTTCTTAAGTGAATTTCTATACCTCATTTTCTATTTCAGCCAGCCTTCTTTTTAAGGAGCTGCTTTACAGTGAATTTTTATACCACCTTTTCCATTATTTGTGTTTCTGTTGACTCTTTTGTTCATTATTTTCTTGCATCATTTTAATTTTATTTTCCTATTTTTTCTTCTACATCTCTTATTTGATTTTTAGTATCTTTTTTGAACACTTCTATGAGTTCTCCTGGGGGCTGACACCAGGAGAGTGAGTTTTCATATGTAGCACTTTTGACATTGTTGTCCCTTTCTGAGTTTCTGTTTTGATCTTTCCTATAACTATAACTTTTTGTATTCAAGTTCTCTATTTATTAGTTTGTTTCTGCTATTGCTTTTGCTCATTTTTTTTTGCTCATGTTCCCAGCCTATTTTTTGACTTTTCATTTTATATTAATATTGAACTCTGCTCCTGGGATGGAGGGGACATGGTCCCAAGCTTCAGGTTTCTTTGTTTTTCTGTTGCTGTTTTCAGAGCTAATTCTAGGGACCTGCGAATTTTTGGTTCTTCCAAGAAGAGGTGCTGTCATTGTTCTTCTGCCCTGTGCTCTTAACTATGAATGACGATAAACTTTCTTTTCCACCTTGGATCTGTGACCAGTATCCCTCTCACCCATGATTGCTCACTATAGTCTGCTAGTGTTCCTCCTCAACCTATGTCTGTGCCCTTGGTCTGTGAGCCAGATACCTATCTAAGCAATGTAACAGAGTCCTGCACTCAGTGCCAGAAAAGTGTCCCCTGTAATCTCCTTCTGACCAGTTCCCCAGTGCTGTTATTATCTGTGGTCTGAGGGCCACAGGAATTACTGCCGCTGATGCAGTTGCCTCCAAGGTCTGAACTAATTTACTGGTTCAGGGCCTGCTGCTGGCTGTCCTGGCCTATTGTTGGCTTGCCTGGGTCTCCTCTGATGAACTATATTCCACTCTTACCTCAGTGAGCCAGACTTTTTCTGTCAACCTTTTGTTTTGGGAGGGAAATTTTTCCCCCTATCCTATTGTTGGTTCTGCCACTCCAGAATTTGTTCTGAGGCATTATTTTAAAGCTGTTCAGAGAGGAATTTGGAAAGCTCAATTGAGTTCCTGTCTTACTCTAAAATTTGGCTCTGATAATCCTGAGGAGTTTTTAAGAGTTACAACAAGATATTGTATGCAAAGGACTTGCCAGATAAAATGATTCATATGATTAATGTTATTAATTCTTAATAATTATTTTATTAATTTTATGCAAGAATTAGCGTGTCAAATGAAATTCTGAGAGATAGAACTATGTGTATGATTTTATCAATTAATTAATGAGACTGACAAATCACCAAGAAATTCAGGTCATTCATCTCTCTCAGTGACCAAAGTTGACAAGAGAGCATACTGGGTCATTTTAAATCCAGGTCTCTTCTTTTTTGACAGTACATCATTGGAAAACCTCTGACAAGCAAAAAGCAATCTTGATTGGTGGACATTTAATGAAGAGGAAAACTAAGAGTTCTCAGTTTGGGGGGAGAGGTCTGGCCTTGGGATTCACGCCAACTGTAGCTATCTGGATTAGGAAAGTCAGTCTAATCAGGATCACCTCAACTTCATTTCCTCTTTGGAGACCTGGTTGAAGCTAAATTTGATTAGAAGAAAGCAAGGATACAAAGGTCACTCTTTGGCAGTGGGGACAGATTCAGACTGGTCTTTTGTGCTGATGGAAGAAACATAGAGGCCCAGCCCAAGTCTTGTCAAGGGCTGGAATGTGATTACATTCCTTAGTAGAAGAGGAAAGGTTTCTATAAAAGCTAGACTGAAAGGAAGGGGTTCAGGAAAGGGAATATTACATTTTAATATTAATAATCAAGTGACACAGAATTAAAATAAATTTTCCTCAGGGGTGAGAAAGTCTCTTTATGAATGAAGTGTATAGCCTATTACTAGACAGATAGATAAATAGATGGATAGACAGATAGAATGAGAACATTATTTATTGCTTACCAATCATTGTTCTAAATGCTGGAAATTTCAATCTAAATAAGTCAAGACAGCTGCTGCCCCTTTTTATGGAGCTTACATTCTGTTAGACTGAGACAAAATATAAAGCAAAGCAAGAAAGGGAAGGAGGATAGGAAAGGATAATCTTGTTACAGCAAAGCTGATGGTAATGAAATAGGGAAATCTGGTGAGTAAGAAGTGAAACTGACATTGAAATTAACATGGCCCGGGTGTCTCATGAAAGAAGTTCTGGATTAGGGACTCCTCAACCACAAAAGTGAGGTACACTTTATTTGACTATGTGCCTGCGGTTAATTGGCTTCCAGGGTCATAGAACTAGTTAGTGTGAGAAATTAAATATAAAAACAAATCTGTAATACAAGCTCAACACTTTATCTCCTGTGCCACTATTTAGTATAATAATATATTATTACAAATATATATATTAATATATACATATCATAAACATTACCCTATTTAATTTTATACACCCTCACTCATTTTGGGAATAGAATAATCATAGGATCATTGTTTTTTCAGGAGGTCTTAATGCCAATTTTTACTCTGGTACTTACTAGTTACTTAACCTTGGACAAATACCATAAATACCCTGAACCTGATTTATCATTTGTAAAACAGAACTAATTATACAATATTTGAACTAATAATCATTGAGAAAAACATTTTGCAAACTTCTGACAATTTCCCTGCTCTCTCTGGACCCATTTTTTCATCTGTAAAATTAAGGAGCTGAACTAGATGACTGTATGGTCCTTTCCCATTATCTATCTATGATCCTTTCCCCTAAGATAAATTCATACTGTGCATTTCATTAACTAAGAAATATTGGGTAAGTCACTTGAAACTCTCTGGACCTTAGTTTTCTCATCTGTAAAACAAGGAGGCTGACATCTAAATTTCATCCCTCTTTATCTATAACTCAATTGATAGGTATACAGTGCCTGAAAGTACAATATAAATAAGACTAATATGAGTAAATAAATATCATTATTTTCTTAATGTTTATATAATCATATTGTAGTGATTGTTTAGTTATTTCAATCATATCTTCCTGACCCAATTTGGTTTGTATTCGTTTAATTTTGGCAAATAGTAGAGTCATTTGCCATTTCCATCTCTGACTAATTTATGGATGAGGAAACTGAGGCAAACAGGGTTAAACAACCTGGCCAGGGTCACAACTAGTAGGTATCTGAAGTCAGATTTGAATGCCGGTCTTTCTGACTTTGAGCTCTCTCCACTGTGCCACCTAGTTTCCTTATATAGCCATTAATCACAGAAGTTTAGATTTTAAAGATACTTCAGATGCTGCACTAGTTCGAACTTGTACTTGAACAAGAATACTTAACAGAGTCTACTGAAAGTTGTCACCCAGTCTTTTCCTAAAGACTTTCAATTAAAGGGACACTAGCTCTGGAGGCAGCCCATTGTATTATGGTGTAGTTCTAAAAGTTTTCATGATATCAAGCATAAATTTGCAACAATCAAATTGTCATCACAACTCCAAAAGTAGACTTGGAAAAAATAAGTCTCTATTCTCTATCGAATACATGATCATGTATCAGTCCCTTTTCCCCAGATCAGTAAATTTAAAACTCAAGAAGAAATATGGCTGTAATTACTTCAGTATTGTCTCCATAGAAAGAGACTATGTTATCGTTAATGTGGTATGACCACAACTTCACTGATCATAGGGAACAGGATGATTAGACTAAACAGGGTGGGAAGGCCAAACTTAGGACCCCTTCTCTATTAGGCCTGTGACTATGTGTTCTAGTTATTTACTTCCACAGCTTGACTAGAACTGAGAAGCAGTCCAAGCCATACATAAGTAAAGGATATTATTTAAAGTCCAAGTAACTTTGATAGTAACCACTGCACATAAGGCAGAATTGGCCAGGGAAATTGCTTTTTGAATAATTGTTTTTATTGCATTTCCCTTCATTGTTGGTAATAAATACCTCTCTGGTGGAAACACACACACAGTCCTAGATCCTGAACTTTTCCATAAATCATTAGGGTCTCCACGGCACAAGGGGCTCACTTACTTGGCACACTTGACTGCAACACAGCAGGTTTGTAGGGGATTAATGGCAGCTTCTGGTGACTGTATATTTTGTAACTCATTGTACCAATGTGCACCAAAGTATGTTTCCTGAAATGCCTCCCTCCCCTTTTGAGCCAACGAAAATGGTCAGAATTTTTATCTGGGAAATCTCTCTGGGAGAAGAATAATATTTTTACAATCCATAGGGTTGGAATGCATACTCATGAGGACAAGGCCATTTCAAAAAGAATTATTTCAGAGAAGTCCCATTTTGATTATATGGGAGTACTGAGAAAGGAAATAATTACTTTAAAATAGGGAGAGCAAAGAAGACTTCAAATAGTAGAAGGTACCTGAGATAGGGTCAGAGGGACAGAATGATAGAGAGGATACAGTGGTAAAGTTGAAATCAAAAGATTTGGAGTCTAATTACTGCCTCTGACCCTGCATTTCTCTGAATAAGGTATTTAATCTCTCTGTGCCTTGGTTTCCTCAACTGTAAATGAGAGTGGGGGAAGTAATGAACTCAAAGTCCGTATCCAGTTCCGAATCTTGATCCATTGATTATTATCTCACATTCTTCATGTGCGCCATTATCCCTAATCTTCACTATTTTATGCATCAAGGATTTGTATTTCATTGATATGGTCGTTCATATAACTGACACAGATCACAACTTAGTTATAATCTTTATGACTGGAGATTTACCTGAAATTCAGAATGGTTAAGTAATTTACAAATCACCAGGTAATAAACAGTGTTATAAATTTAATGATAGAAGGGATGTTAAGAGGTCATCTTGTTTAAATTGCTTAATTTACAGATGAAGAAACTGACACACAAAAAGGTTAAATGGGTCATCCAACTTCACACAACTAGGCATTATCTGAGGCAGTATTTGAATCCCATTCTTCATAATCCCAAATCTAATAGCTGACTGACTATTGTCAAACTGGGAGCAGTCATTGACAGCAATCAAGATCCAAAATTAAGTATACTTGACTTAATCAACTGCTCAATATAAATATACCAGTCTGCACTCTACCCTAACACCACCTTATTCATGACTTAGTGGATTACTTCCGAGGAGATGATTTGAGACTCATGATGGTTTCATTACTCTCCTAAAAATCATCCAGCTAGAAATTTTGAGAGCCAAGATTCAAACTCAGGATTTTCTTACTCAAAATTCAATCATCTATTCACCCACCATATTGCCTAACCCATATCAGATTATAAAATACAGCATAAAAAGGAAGAATTATGGTACAGTTGAAAAAGGACTAAATGAAAAAGAACTTGAGTGAAAACCCTACCCTTTTACTTCTAATGTGCATGAGGGTGGGCAAGTCACTTAACCTCTCTTGAACCCCATTTCTTTATCTGTAGAATGAAGGGAATTAAATATTTGGTTCCCAAAGTCCCTTGTAGCTTTAAAACGCTGTATGAGACAAAGGAAAAGACAACAGGACTAAATTCTATGTTCACAAAATCTACACTGAAGTTAACTTCATGGTTAACCTAGTAACCATGATCATGATGATGAAAATGATGATGAAGATGATGGTGGTGATGGTGATGATATCGTCATACTTATGACTAGCTGTTCAAAAGTAGCTACAAATCAAACTATGTTTTGTTACTCATTATACAAATGTATACCAAAGTATGCTTCCTAAAATTTAACCCACCCCTTCAACCATTGAAAATAATGTCAGCATCTCTGTTAATCTCTTTGGTAGAAAAGTACTGGCTTCTCAGTTCGTAGCATTGAAATGCACACTCATGACTGTAAGACAACTTCAAAAATGTGTCTAGATGTGATTTTTCTTTCAGACCCAATTCTAGGATTAGTTCCTTTGTCAATCCCTTTCTTCTACTTATCATATTCTGCTTTAAATTGCGCTTATGTATAAGATCACAGATATAGAGCTAGAAGGGCTCTTAGAAGCCATTTATTTAAAAAGATAGAATTGGAACTATGATTTCATTGGTACAAGGAAGTTTTTCTTTCAATGCTAATTTCAATGCTGCACCTTCTCTGCAAAAAAATGTTCTTCTGATGTTGTGACAAGGTATGGGAAAGTATGCTTCAGGACTGGGATTGTGGGAGATGGGAGGGAAAGTTTGGTACCTAATGTTCTTGGGGTACTGAGTAAATGCCTTTGTTCAGGTCTGTGTTTGCTGGATGACCATTAAAGGTGAATGGACTGATAGAAAGTCATCAATTATAGTTGTAGGAGGATAGACTCATAAAGTACTTTGAATGTTCGGTAGTCATGTCATGAAGATTCCAACCTATTATTTCAAATTGGGTGGGGGGGGGAGAGAATCAAGAGTGACATGAACAAGTCTTGTGAAAAGCAGATAAAAGGTGACCAAATGTCCTGATCTCTCCTCCCCCTTCTCTCTTTCTCTGATCCTCCTTCCCTCTGCCACTCCTTGCCTCCTCTTATTCACTGAAGGAAACCTGAGTTAGGATAATTTACTCATTTAAAGCCATATTCTTTTGTAACTTCCCCTGTAGAATATAAATAAAATGTAAGTTCTTTGAGGTCAAGTACTATTCAATTTGTTGTTCAGTCATGTCTAACTCTTCATGGCTTCATATACCATAGCTGTTCATGGTGTTTTCTTAGCAAAGATACTGGAGTGGTTTGCCATTTCCATCTCTAGTGGACTCTTTAGTCAAGCAATCAAAGGGTAAGTGAATTGTCCAGAGGCACACATCTAGGAAGTATCTGAGACCATATTTGAACTCAGGTCTTCCAGTTCAAATCCAGCCTCAGATACTTCCAATATGTGTGACCCTGGGCAATTCACTTATCCTTTGTTTACCTTGGTTTCCTTATCTATAAAATGAGCTGGAGAAGAAAATGGCAAACCACTTTAGTATCTTTGCCAAGACAATCTCAAAAGTGGTCATGAAAAATCAGAAAAAACTGAAAATTTTTAAATTTGGTTTTCTCAGAGCAGCTAGGTGGATCAGTGAATAGACCACCAGCCCTGTAATCAGGAGGTCCTAAGTTCAAATCTGGCCTCAGACACTTCACACGCTTACTAGCTGTGTGATTTTAGGCAAGTCACTTAACCCCAATTGCCCTCCAAAAAGCAAAAAAAAAATTATGGTTTTCTCAGTGTCAATAGCTATAGCATCTAGTACAGAACAGGAACTTAACAAGAATTTGTTAGATAAAAGTGACAATTTCATAAAGAGGGAGGTACTAATTTCATCAGATTTTACTTCCTATTTTGCAACGATGCATCCATTTTGTGTTTGACTCTGGTCTGGAGGAAAGGTCTTAAGGGGGGTGGCTAGGTGGTGCCTTGGAGGCAGAAGGACCCGAGTTTGGATCCGGCTGCAGGCAATGCACACACAAACAAAAACATAGCCGTGTGATCTTGGGCAAGTTACTTAACCCCAATTGCCCTCCAAAAAAAAAAAAAAAAGATATCCGTCTTAAAAAAAAAAAAAAGTCTTAAGGACAAGGATCATCTCTGTGATAGCTTCTCTTTTTGGTTGTTTAAAAAGGAACAATGAAAGAATCCTTTTTCTGTTTTGTTGTCACTTCCTGATGACACCTCCCTCTTTAATATGTCCCTCCTTTTTTAACACATATCATAGTTAAATAGAACATGGTAGCATATTGGTCATGTCTGATAATGTATGCCTCATTCTGAGTCTAATCCATTTCCAATGTCTATGGAGGTCCATCCATACTGCTTGTTGCTCTCTTCTGCATTGGCAGTAGCCATCCCAAATGCTGCATTTGGAATTCTTTCAAATCTCCCCAAATGTGACTACACCAGAGAACAATGTGTCACTTTTCAACAACGTTCCCTTTACCAGGTTGTTAGGCTTCAGATTTAAGTCTTTTTAAAGGAAGAAATGATAATGTCACTTATTTTGGATCCCCTGGGATCCACTACTATATCTGCCATATGCTAGTCTAATAATCAGATGTGAAATACAGGTGATAGTTTTAGTTCTTCTTTGTTTCTGCCTCCATAGGAGTCCCTGGAATCTTGTACCTCTCTTTCAACTTCAGCCCCATGCCCTGTTCTTGGTAGGAATTCAGAACTAGGATTAGAAAAAGGTAAGAAGTTTTGCTATGACTGATATTCCATAGGGCCCTTAGAGTTTTTTAAAATGGTATGAAAATGTAAACAAAAACCCAAATGTTTGGAATGCATGGAAACCTCAGAAGGTATGTAGGCACTGATACAGGGTGAACTAAGCAGAACCAAGAAAAAATGCAACAATAGTTACCAAAAAATAGTTTTTGAAATCCGAATACTATATAATTGTAATTAACAGCATTGTCTTAAGCAAAGATATGAGGAAATCCATCCCCCTCCCTTACTTGGAGAGGTAAGAAGAGCTACGGAGATGGAATTTTGCTTACATTGTCACTAGTAATCACTCAGCCAGTGTTTTTTTCTTAGCTCATTTTTTCCCTGTTAAAAGAGAATGGTCTAGAATATCGAGGGAATTAATGAAAAGAAATGCTAAGGAAGGTGGACTAGCTATATCAGATTTAATCTGTATTATACAGCAGCAATCATCAAAACTGCTTGGTAATGGCAGATGAGTAGAGTAGTGGATCAATGGAATAGATTGGGCACACGAGACCCAGCAGTTAATGAATATAGTAATCTATTGTCTGATAAACCCAAAGACCCCAGTTTTGGGGATAAGGGTGCACTATTTGACAAAAACTGCTGGGAAAACTAGGATATAGTATGGCAGAAACTGTGGATAGACCATTATCTAACACCATATACCATAATCAAGTCTAAATGGGTGTATGATCTAGGTATAAAGGATGATACTGCAAGCAATCTGGGAAAGCAAGGAATAGATAACCTGTCAGATTTATGGAGAGGGGAAGACTTTAGGACCAAACAAGAATTAGAGAGTATTATAAAATGCAAAATGGATAATTTTGATTACATTAAATTGAAAAGCTTCTGTACAAAGAAAGCCAATGTAACCAAAATCAAGAGGGAGGTGGGAAATTGGGGAAATAATTTTTACAACCTATATCTCTGATAAAGGGCTCATTTCTAAAATATACAGAGAATTGAGTCAAATCTATAAGAATACAAGTCATTCCCCAATTGATAAATTGTCAAAGGATATGAACAGACAGTTTTCAGAGAAAGAAATTAAAGATATCTATAAGCATATGAAGAAATGCTCTAAATCAATATTGATTAGAGAAAAGCAAATCAAAACAACTCTGAGATACCACATCTCTCCAGTCAGATTGGCTAAGATGTCAAAACAGGAAAATGACAAATGCTGGAGGGGATGTGGGCAAATTGGAACACTAATGCATTACTGGTGAAGTTGTGAACTTATCCAACCATTCTGGAGAGCAATCTGGAATTATGCCCAAAGGGCTATAAATAATTTCATACCCTTGGAATTGGAAATTAAAGGGGTGCCCTTCAATCGGGGAATGCCTAAACAAGTTGTGCTATATGCATGTAATGGAATATTATTGTGCTATAAAAAATGAGGAGGAGACGGTTTTCATATTTACCTGGAGAGACTTATACAAACTGATGCTGAGTGAGAAGAGTAGAACCAGGAGAAATTTGTATACAATCACAGACACAAAATATGTGTGATGACCAACTATGACAGACTGATTTCTTTTCAGCAATGCAGTGATATAAGTCAATCTCAAAAGACTCATGGAGGCGATAGATGCAACATCCCAAGAAATAACTAGAAAGAACTGAGCTTGAATCCTGATGGAAGCAAACTAATTGATTTTTTTTCTTTTCATTGTTTGGTTTTATTTCTCCTTTACCATTTTTCATCCTACCTAATACAATATACCTTTGTAATTGGACTAATGTCTAATATGAAAGCATTTGCAGATCCTATACTGGACTATATGCTGTCGTGGGGGCTGAGGGGAGGGACTGAAAGGAAATTTGAAACTCAAGGAACTATGGAATTGAATCTTGTTAACTAAAAATAAACAAATAAATTAATAACAAAATTAAAAAATAAATTTTCCTAAAAAAAAAAGAGAGAATGTTCACTTGTGACTGGTGTAGAGGGCCACAGTGGGTATGAAGGTGAGGTGTACATAGAAAAGAATGCTTTATAAACTAAAGACATTAATGTTTGCTTTGTTTCGATGATGTGGGTGCCACATTTGATGTGGAACCTAATTTGGAGAGAAACATGGACTTCTTGAGGTTAGTTGGTTAGGCAGATAGCCAGCATCACTTCTGGATAGCGTCCCTTCCACCTCATACCTTGGGAAGAATGCTGAACTAAACAATGCCACTATAAAAGAGGTTGAAGACATAACACATGCTCCCCAAATAGCAAACTCAGGGCTCACTAAGCAAAGAAAGAATGAGCATAAAAAAGGCAAAGGGCAAATGATCTGTGCCAGGGGAGCACCAATGATTTAGTTTCAAATTCCACCATCTTCAAGCTTCTGACTGTCTGGATTTCTGACCCCTATGCACCTTTACAGCTGCAATCAGTTTGCTTCATCCTCACTTGTTTGGCTTCCCATCTTTTTGCTTTGTCACTGAGTACTGAGACCAGCAGTCTCTCTGACCTCAATTCATGCTACCTATTTTTTTTTAATCTCAAGTCTCAGGGACTTAACCCTTAATCTACCTTTCCACAAATCTTCCAGAGTGTCTCCACTACTAGATCTATACAAGATTATTAGTCCTGACAATACCACTGGACACAGTAGGAAACCAGGAAAGCTCATTGATTTTTGACTAACCATAGATAAGCAATATTTTCCATTTTATTTGTTTTATTACATTTTTCGATGTACTAGAACCCGTATGAATTATTCCTCTCTTAATATTTGACACATGTTGAAAGGAGATTTAATAAAATTCCAAATCAATCAGAAAACATTTAATTAATTTAATGAAATAGGGACAGCTAGGTGGCACATTAAATGGATCCTTGTGCCTAAAGTCAGGAAGACCTGAGTTCAATTCCATTTTAGGATACTTACTAGCTTTTTTACTATGGATAAATCATTTAACCTCTGTTTGCCTAGTAATAATAATAGCACTTATCTCCCAGGGTTGCTGTGAGGATCTCATGAGATAATAATTTTAAAGTAATTAGCACGGTGCCTGGCACATAGTAGGTACTACATAAATGTTGGCTATCACCATTGTCATCATTATTATACACCTACTATTTTTCAGTTACTGTGTTGGGCTCTGGAGATGGAAAGATAAAGAAAACCCTTAAAGGATAGCAATATATATGAAGTCTGAAAAAGTAGACTGAGGACAGATTTTAAAGGGTTTTTAACGTCAAACACTCATTTGTATTTCACTTTAGAGACTACAGAAACCAATGGACTGTCTTGAGCAGGGGAATATCAGTTAATGGAGAATCACTGGCAGAACTGTGTGGAGGACTTGGTAAATCCCTATAATACACCAGAATTATACTAGGCACTAAGAATCAAAATACAAAAGATGACCCTAGCTAAAAGACATTAGATGGATTTGGGTGAAGATTCAATATGGAAACCCAAGTCAATACAGAATGATTTGAACAGAAACAAGGACTAAAATTAGGGAAATCAATGTAGATTTCCTATAAGAAGTGAATCTTGATCAAAGCCTGAACTTCAGGGCTAGAGAACGAAAGTGAGATGCAGGTGTTTTCCTTTCCAACAAGAATGATGCCATTTTCAGTGTCCTTGTGTTTCAACAATTCAGAGGATATGGAACAACTGGGAGACAAGAAGACCCTACAGCTTTCTGAACAGAGTGAGGATGGGTCACGGAAAATAGTAACACAGAAAAACCGATACCAAGTTGTTATTTTTTTTCTAGTCTAGGAAGGTTTACATGATACATATTACAATGAATAAATGACCTTAGTTTAGCTGAATGAGAGTTTCAAATCTGGGCAACATTGAATATTTGCTTATTTCTGTGTAGAGTCACCATAATAATGAAATTCTTGACAGGCCTGAAGAATCCACAGTGATAGACATTCAGTCCAATTCATTTTCAATCAATTCCATTCCATGCAATTTAATATACATTTATCAAGTGACTGTTATATATAACTAGGGATACATGTGTAATATTCCCCCACCCTCAAGGAGTTTCCTTTCTATCACAACAGCATGTAAAATAAATAGAAAATTAAATATAAAGAAAATTCTGCATACATGCAGAACTGGCCTGGGACTCTGGAAGACCTGACTACAAGTCCAATTTGCAACACTTACTTCCTGTGCACCATGGACAATTCACAAAATCTCAGTATTCTGGACAAATCTCTAATATTCTAGCTTGCAGAGAAGACAGATGTAGTTTCCTCTACCAAGAGTTCTTCAAGCCAATAAAATTGTAATTTATTCCCATCTCTAAATATAAGAAAAAATTGTGGAAGGGGAGAGGTTGAAGACCTGGTAAAGTCATGAAAGGTCTCTTGTAGTGTGTGACTTAGCCTCAACTTTGAAGTAAGATACAGTTTACAAGATATAAGGATGTTGAGAAAGGAGTCCATTAGAGGAATGGGATATAAGCATGTATATAGATATGGACATAGCAGCTGGAATATTGAGTTAAGAGAAGAGGCAGGTAACAAGTTTGCTTGACATGTATGTAGGGGAATGATAATCATTAATTCATCCAAGTGTAGTAGAAAGAGACTCAGAAAAAATCACAAGGGAGTAATATGAAATTACAAATGGAATAATGTCAACTATGGCTAGAAATATCTGCTTCAACTAGTTTCTGTAGAGTGATATAAAGCTGAAGAATTTGTAGTTGCTCCAGCTCAATAGGCAGCCATTGAAGATCACTGTTTATAACCATTCTTTAAAAAATATCTATTTCACTGTAAATTCATCACACACCTATAGATTTCATAATTACACAAATCAATCTGTTTTCTGACTGTCCTATTTCTTCAAGGAATAATTTTCTTAAGACTTCAAAGTCTAAATAATTCTTCTAACTGGGTAAAGATGTTGGATTAAATTAGATCACATATGGAAAACACCCTAGTTGCGATATAAATGCTAGTTGCAGTACTAGTTATTATTGTGGTGGTGATAGTGGTGGTGGTAGTAGTAACAGTATCAGTAGTAGCAGCAATGGCAGTGGTGGTAGTGGAAGAGGAGGAGGTGGTACACTGAGTAGAATTCTAGGCCTAGAGTTAGAAAGATTCATCATCCTGAATTCAAATCTTGCCTCAGATACTTACACACTATATGACCCTGGGCAAATCATTTATCCAAGTTTGCCTTACTTTCTCTTCTATAGAATGAGCTGAAGAAGGAAATGGTAAACTACTATAGTCTCTTTGCAAAGAAAATCCCAAATTGAGACGTTAAAAACTGGACATGGGTAGAAACAGCATGTCCAAGCCACTCTGCCCCCAGATTACCTCCAAACTATGTAAAAAGGGACTCTGAACAACTTCTGGAGCCCCAGCACCCACAGAACAACACAGAGAAGCTAACATCCCACTGAGGACAGCCCAGCAGCCCTGTAGGAAGACCAGGGCAGCTGTCTGGGAGCCAGCAGCGCGCAGAGTGCAGGGAGCCGAGCACAGCTGAGCACCTGAGTTGTGGTTTTAGCCCCAAGGAGGGCTGGCCAGCAGCTGGCTCAAGGGACCCCAGAACACCAGCAGCTGTGGCGATTCCAGAATTATCAACATAGACATGCCTAGGACAAAGTGAGAGGTTAGTGCCCTATGGACTTTAGGACCAGTATTTGGGGAACACTTTGGCTTCCTCCCCTGGGGGCTAGAAGCCGCTGAGGAGACATGCCATTTTGTAGTTTTCAGAGGCAGCTCCAGCTCCTGGCCTGTGAACTGTAGGGAGATCCAGCGACCAGTCTTGGGGGGTAATCCCTCTTGCTTTAACCTCCCTGGATCTGGATTGTGATCTGGGGTGGAGGTCGTGGGTGGGTTTCCAGCTTGCCAGAAATGGAAGTTGCCCCCCCCACACATTTGGGATGAATATTCCCCTATCAGGCCACAAAGCCATACTGTGGCAACAAGCCCAAAAGTCAAGTAATTAAGTGGCAACATGCCAAGGCAAAGGAAACAAATTAAACAGGAAAATGTAACCCTAGACTCCTACTTTGGGGGCAAAGAGGGTCAAAGCATAGGGGAAGAGGACTATGAGGTCAGAAGTCCTGCTCCAAAAGCCCCAGGGGAAAACATGAGCAGGTTGCAGACCATAGAGGACCTTAAAAAGGACTTTAAAAATCAAATAAGAGAAGTGGAAGAAAAATTGGGAAGAGAAATGAGAAGGATGCAGGAAAAGTAGGAAATGAGGGTCAACAGCCTGACTGAGGAAAACAACACCTTAAAAATAGACTAACTCAAATGGCAAAGAAGGCCCAAAAGGGCAATGAGGAGAAGAATGCCTTAAAAAGTCGAATATGCCAGATGGAAAAAGAATCTAAAAAGTTCACTGAGGAGATTCATTCCTTCAGAGTTAGACTGGAGCAAATGGAAGCTAATGACTTTATGAGAAATCAAGATGCTGTTAAGTAGATCCAAACAAATGAAAGATTAGAAGGCAATATGAAATATCTCATGGGAAAAACCACTGACCTGGAAAATAGATCCAGGAGAGACAATTTAAAAATTATTGTACTACCCGAAAGCCATGATCAAAGAAAGAACCTAGAAATCACCCTTCAACAAATTCTCAAGGAAAATTGCCCTGATGTTTTATATATAGAGGACAAAATAGAGTTTGAAAGAATCCACCGATCACCTCCTGAAAAAGATCTCAAAAAGAAAACTGCCAGGAATATTATAGCCAGGTTCCAGAATCCCCAGATAAAGGAGAAAATACTACAAGCAGCCAGGAAGAAACAATTTCAATATTGTGGAAACACAATCAGAATAGCCCAGGACCTGGCAGCTTCTACACTGAGGGATTGAAGGACATGGAATCAGATATTCCAGAGGGCAAAAGAGTTGGGAATGAACTCAAGGGTCACCTACCCAGCAAAACTGAGTATTTTGTTTCAGGGGAAAATATGGTCATTCAGTGGAATAGAGGACTTTCAAGCATTCTTGAGGAAAAAACCAGAATTCAATAGAAAATTTGACATCCAGATGAAAGAAGCAAGAGATGCCTGAGAAGGTAATCAGGGAAAAGAAATCAAAAGGAACTTATCAAAGTTGAACTATTTACATTCCTACATGGAAAAACAATAACTGTGACTGAGGAAATCTGTCTCACTATGAAAATAATGGAAGAAGGGGGTGTGGTCATATGAATACATATGTGAATGTGTGTGTATATGGTTACACTTATACATGGATAGAGGGCATAGGTTGAATCTGTTGGGAAGGGAGGATACTCAAGGGGTGAAATTATGAGGTGAGAGAGGAAAGTGGCAAGAGGAGATGGGGAGAGACAGGGTAGGGTAAACTATCCCATGTAGAAGAAGCAAGGGGAAATAGTTGCAAGGGAGGGGAAGAAGAGGAAGGCAAAAAGGCAAAACCACATTCTCATTGAATTTGGTTCAGGGAGAGAATGACATACAAACTAAATGGGATATCTCAACCTGCAGCAGGATAGGGGGAAGGGGGATGGGAGGAGGGATGATGGATGGGATGGCATCCTTGGGGTGAGGAGAGGTGGGAAGTACCCACTATAGAAGAGGGACAGGATCGAGTGGGGAATGGACCAGGTGGGGGGTGAGGGAATTATAAGCAGCCTTGTACAATATATCTACTATGATAATGTTTTGCATAGCTAGACTTGTACAACATATACTGAATTACTTATCACCCCAGAGGGAATGGGTGACAAGGGAGGAAGGAAATGGATCTGAAATTCAAGGTCTTAAGATTAAATGTTTCAAATATACATAAATACTGTTATTAATACTCTTTTGCTTGTAATGGGGAGATAAGATGTGCAAGCATTGGGACACAAAGATTCACCTTCCTCTAATGGAAAAGTCAAAGGGGGTATGCGAGATGATATGGGAGAGAGCAGATTGGAGGAAGTGATATCTTGTGGGACTGCTATTGGGGGAGGGTGGGTAGGGGAAAAACAGGGGGGGAAATGATTGTAACTCAAAATCTGGCAGAAATGAATGATGTAAAACAGAAGTTAATAAAGCATTTGTTTAAACTTAAAAAAAACTGGACATGACTGAAACAACTGAACAAACTAAAATTTATTAGTAGCTGTAGCAGCAGCATTATTACTAATAATTTGTTAGTTTACTAATAAATTGCTAATAATTACTAATAAAATAGAAGCTACTGCCTTTTAAGCTGGGAATACTCTTCATGTAGGTAAGACTGGCTCTAATTTCATATTGAAAGACAAGGTCAAAACGTCACTACTATAATATTTTAAGTCTTTTTTCATCTTTCAGGGGTGCCTAAGTGGCAAACCAGCCCTAGAGTCAGGAGGAACTGAGTTCAAATCCGGCCTCAGACATTTAACACTTACTAGTAGTGTGACCTTGGACAAGTTGCTTAGCCCCATTTGTCCTGCCTTTCCCCTCCAAAAGGAAGGAATTTTATTAAGCTTTAAGTGCCAGGTGTGTGTGTATATATATACACACACACACACACACACACACACACACACACACACACATATATATATATATATATATATATATATATATATATATATATATATATATACATACACATATATATGTGTGTGTGTGTGTGTGTGTGTGTGTGTGTGTGTGTGTGTGATCATCCCACCGTCTATGTCAGGTAGACTTCAAAGATCTCCTGAGTTCATCCTGTCTTCTTTTGCCTTAAGAATATATTCATGTGATACTCATTCCTTTCTATTCCTGAACCCCAATCCTTACTTTTCTTAGGCTGTTAATTTATTTTCTCCCTCCTAGATCTATCTTCTGTGAATTCCTCCTTTTTATCCCCAGCTTGAAACACCTTTGTCCTTACCCAGTTTTCTTCGAGCCCTTTGTGTCGCATTCTCTGTTCTCTCTATCCTATCCTTCTTTAAGGGCATCTCCATGCCATGAAACCTGCTCTCTAATTATCATCCCTATCATCCTTTTCCATCCTCAACCATGGTCCCAATTAGGCACTCATTAGTTAGCTTTTGTCTCATCTTGAGAAGCAATAGGCTTCCATTCCAGCTCCTGGACAGTTCGATACCATGGTGCTCCCCCAGTTTTTCCCAGATGCCCTTTATGTGCTGTCCATCAACATTTGAATAAGACTTTATTGAAAGCAAGAACATTCTTGCTTGTAGGTGTATCTTCAGCAAGGAAGGCAGTTTGGCATAAAATAAGTACTCAATGAATGTTCCATCTATCTAAGCATTTAGTTACATGTTTATCTTCCCGCATTTAGTTACATGTTTATCTTCCCCTTGTTAGACTAGAAGCTACAAGAAGACATGAACAATGTAATTTGCTTAGAATTTCCAAATCCATAGTTCTTAAAAGAGAGATGTGCAGATATTTCTTACCTAATAAATACATGTTAAATTGAATTAGTCCTATTATTAGAGAAAAATGTGGCTATAAAAACTAGATATAGGGGATATCTCAGGCACCACATCCTACATTTTAATATAGAAGGAAACTCAGAGGTCATTAAGTCCAACATTTTGACTTTGCAGAGGAGGAAATTCAGGCATAGGTAAGGGTGAATGGATGTGCCTAAGGTCAAAGTAGTAGTAATTAGTATAATTAAAATTCAAGTCCAATCTTTTTTCCATTACAGGCGAGAGGAAAGCTGATGGGGAGGGAAGAGAACCCCAGAAGGATTGTCTCACCCTATTGGAAAAAAAGCTCACTGAGGCAGAAAGAGCAGAATGGTTTGTTCCCCCTTCACATTGTTTGAAAGTCTGCAGGTGGGCTGGTCTCAGATGAGCCAATTAGGCAGTACTTACCAGTTTTAAGAAGCAAAATCATTTCACACATTATTACCAGCTCAAGGGAGGTGCATAGATCCAGGGAACATGATGCATTGGTGCACTGGGCAAAATGGGTGCATTCCAGGCAAATGTCCAAGCTCAGCAGGTGTCAACTGCACCTCAGGTTCAGAACAGAGTTAAGAAGATGCCCTCTGCGGTATTTTCTTTCCAGTCCAGTGCTCTTAATCACTGCCTCCTTCTGACTAGGATAATGTGCTAGAGTCATAACATCTGGGATGCATTTGAAGATGCATTTTCATCCTTTCCTCCATAATTTGACACTGTATGAGATAAGCCTCTCTATCAGAGATGACATTTTAATCTCTGCTGCCCAGTTTATATTGAAATTTTATTCTCATCTGAGGTTCATTTTGTTAGACAGCTTTGGACATCATCTCATCTCTGTCCAACAGCCTTTACTCCATCCCTGGAAAGTAGGGAGCACTTAATCTCTTATTATTATTTTAATATTAATATAATGACTTCATATAGTGCCAGTCATCACATTATTGCTTCCATGCTTATGCACATTTATCTCAATCCTAAGTTGTACAAATTCAGTCACTGCTGGGGCAACTTTTTTTCTGAAGTTGTTAAATTATATTAAAACTATGACTTTTTTTTTCTCCTGGGAATACAGCCTGGGAGGGGAGAATTTCTTTACCTTCAGTATCGTCTTGCTTTTCAGTAAAGGCAAGTCTACTTCAGAACATTATGAAACAAAATGATAGGTGCCCAAGTCCTGAACACCCTTTTTTCCTCTTATAAGATTTTTTTTTAATGTATGGAATAGATCAGGTATTTACATAACATAATATAATAAAAAAGGATTGCACATGAAACTGCAAATCTATGGTGTATAATGTGATATTCTCTTTAAATATGTAATAAAGTTTTATGTAAATTTATTTTTCTTTTCCATTTTTTTCTTTTGTATTGTGGCCTTTCTTATCTTATGTTTCTCTTCTTTAGGAACTCCCTTTCCTCCTCAGGCAAAAAGTTCATTCTTCTAACTCCTTGGCCTTTATATATGGGATTCCCCACACTATGAAATACATTCCTTTCTGACATATACTGCTCATGCTTCCTACATTCCTCCCAGAAGCAGTGTGCTATAGTGGAAGACACACTACTGATGGAATCAAAGGACCTTGATTCAAATGCTACTTCTTTTTTAAAAAAAATTATTTTTAGTTTACAAGATTCAGTTTCAAAATCCCTTGAATTCCAAATTTTCTCCCCATTCCTCTCCTCACCCCTTCTTCCCACTCCATGGCAGCATGCAATCCATCAAATGCTACTTCTGAAATCTCCAGCTAACATGCCTTTGGGCAAGGCATTTATTCTCCCAAGGTCTGGGTTTCCTAATCTATAAAATGAAGGAGGTTGAACTAGATATATTTTAAGGTTCTTTCTGACTCTCTGATCTAATTATCCCAAACACATTTTTGAGGTCAACTCCTACATGGATAAGGTCTTTCCTCATCTTCCCCAGCTGCTGCTGTTATGTCTTTTAAAATTATCTTACTAGTTCTTAATTGCATTCATTTTGAATTAAGACAATAGAATGAAAGTTCCTTAAAGCCTGAGAACATATTTTTTTTACTTTGTATACTTGTGGCCTAGCATTCTTCCTTGCATATAGAATGTGATTAAAACACGTTGAATTGAATGGGAAATTCAGTTTTCCAATATTTCTTGGGCTAAGTAATCACAGTTGTTTCATGTTCATGTAACAGCATATGCCTCTGCTGTGCAATGGAGCCAAGGCTGTGTAATAGCTAAGAGGATCTTGTGTGACTGGGAGCCTAGGTTCTTATCTGTTCCTCTCTTTGTCTTCTAAGTTGGAAAAATGGTCAATCAATAAAATACTTTTACAATGTCTAGTCTTGACAAGACAAAAATGCACTGAATATAACAGCAGAATTGGAGGGCTTAAAGGTCCTTTGGTATACCATCTGTGTTGCTGCTGATTTTAACAAGTACTTATCTAGATTCTGTTTGAACATACAAAGTGATGGAGAAACCACATTCTCTTGAGTTAGTTCACCCCTCTTATGATCATCTCTATGAAGTTAAAAAACAAACAAAAAATGTTCCAACTCATATCATGCTTAACTCAGCCTAACTCTAATTTCTGTTCATTGCTCCCAGTTCTGAATTTCTAGAGTCAAACAGAGTGTTAATCACTCAGCCCCTTTCATCCATTTGATAAGCTTTCAACTGCCTCCCAAGTCTTTCATTATCCACTTTTGATGCTCTCAGTTGCTTTATGACATAATATAAAAAGGAAAAAGAAGAAAAAGGGAAGAGAAGGGGAGAAAAGTGGAAAGGAGGAGAGGAGATGGGAGCAAAGGGGAGGGGAAAGGTAAGGGAAAGGAGAGGAAAAAGAAAAGAGAAACAGAAACGTTGACTAAAATGTATATACATAATTGCTAAGTGAATGAAGAAACTGAATGGCATAGTGGGGTGGGGTTATTCCAAAAATAGTTCCAAGAGGTAGTGAATATTCTTTAGTCACTATAGGTAGTAGATATTTGATGGAAGGAGTTACAGGCCAGGGTGGACTGATGAAGGTGATTAGAGCAGCAGTTTCAGGTAAAGAGAGTGTGAAAGTGTGGAAGGGATCAGGTGGAGGATAGCAAACTTTGCCAAATGTTCTGAGTTTTTTAATGATCAATATCACAAGATCCTGAATGTAGAGACTGAAGAGAGATTAGAGGTTTTGGATCTGATTCATTCATTTTAAAGACAAAAAAACCCCAGTCTTAATGAAGTTCTGTGACTAGTCCAAGGGCACAGCTGTGGTAGGTGGCATGGCAGAAGCAGGATTCTTGCCCAGGACCTCTGAAGCCAGAAACAGTATTCTGTCCACTACATCACTATCCCCCTCTGTCAAAAGGTCTTTATAAAATATGCACATTAATTACAAGGCACATGTGAAAAATGGATGTTTCCAATTGATGGAATAACTGAACCATGTTTGCATAGGATCATAGGTCAAGAGTTAAAAGTACCAACACAAAATTTCAGACCATATTAGAAATTGGTAGGCATCAAAACCATCTGGCCATAATCTAATGTTTGATAACTCCAAAGATCCAAGCTTTGGAGGTTAGAACTGTCCATCTGACAAAAAATTTATGGGAAAGAATAGTAGGCATTTAATGTTTTTTTGTCTTTTACACACACACACACATACACACACACACACACACACACACACACACACACACACTACACGTTCCTGATTTCTAGCCATTTTAGTTCTGAGCTCATTTCCTTGCTCCATATTCCAATTATATAACAAAACTCCTTGAAGAGAAGAAGGGAAGAGAAAAGAAATAGCATATGCCTGGAATTCTGAGTTGGGTTAGTTCAGTATAAATCATCCCTACCTCTCTTGGATTTATTTTTTTTTTGCCTTTTTGGAGAGCAATTGGGGTTAAGTAACTTGTCCAAGGTCACATGGCTAGGTTTTTGTCTGTGTGTGTGCGTGTTAAGTGTCTGAGGCCAGATCTGAACTCAGGTCCTTCTGACTCCATGGCCAATGCTCTACTCACTGCGCCACCTACCCGCCCCCAACTCTTGGATTTATTAAATGATAATTTCATTAACAACCATCCTATGGCTTCTGGATCTAGAGGTCAGTATTTGATACATAAGAACTTTCTGTTGGTTAATGGAAGAGAAAGATAACGGTAACATGAATGAATGAATGAATGAATGAATGAATGAATGAATGGAAATCAGTTTTAAAATTTAAGACAAAACAAAATGTGCAACCTAGTTTTTTACCCAATATATCTTACAAAGGAGGCATAGGACTTACTTCTTGAATTGCTTTATATATTTATTTTGCCTCTTGAGCAAGACTGTATTTCTGATGTCTGGAAGTATGGTAGTCAGCAGTCACATCATAGTGCCTTGAGCTGATTTGAAACATCAAAGTCCTTTACTAACCCCACTGCATCCTGTGTGGTAGTCAGATATTCATGTCTTGAGATTGGATTTCCTACTTAAATTTCTGTTTTCTGGGAAATTAGCTCATGTTCTACTTTCCCCACCAAATGTAGAGCAGGTATGTAAAACAGTTTCCTTCCTTCCTTTCAGGTTTCCTTCCTTTCCAATAATGGGTACTTAAAACAGTAAGGAGCATCCTGACTACACCAAGCACTTTGTTACTCTGTTCATTTGTTTCTTTGTGTTGTAAACCTAATTTGTTTCACTTAGTTTTTATTTTTAACCATTTCCCAATAGTTCTGATAATGATTGCTTTGTAGTATTGTCTAAATGTTTACTGTTACAACCCCTCATTCATGAGGGGAATCTAAAAGCTCAATCTTGTCTGTACTTGTCTAGTTTCTATAATAACCTATATTTGTATACTTAGTACTTTGCGTTTGTTATTTCATTTGACCCTGACAATAATACAGACACGTAGGCACGACTAGTATTTTCATCTTACATGAAGATTCTGAGGCTCCCAATTAGTAATATATTTAACCATGATCAGAAAACTAGGCTTTGCTGGAAGACTTCATTGCTGTAAGCCCATCAGTTTCTCCACTCTAACCCAGTGTCTCTTAAAATAAAGTTGGTTTTGAATTTAATCATCTGGACCTTGCATGACCTAGAAGAGAAATACTATGGCCAAAGTAGATAAAGAAGTGGCCTCAGAGGAAGGAGGACCTCAGTTCAAGTCCTGCCATTGATATATACTGACTTGGGTCACAGTCTTACTCAAACCCTTGGCATTCCTAGGCAAATGCCAAGATTATAAACTGCAGAGCCGGTCATCATTTGGATTAATAGCCTAATAAACAGTTCAGAAAATATTTAGTAATCCCCTATTCTGTGTCAGGCACTGTGCTAAGAACTGGAGTTATTTTAATAGAAATATTTTCCTCTTATGGAATTCCCTATAGTATATCAGTGAAATCTCAATTTTGTCCCCATCCCAACTCTAGATGGAACCACATCAGACCTAAATTATTTTATGTTCATGCACATTACTGAAGTCATTGCAGTTTTTCTGCCCCTTTTAGGTCTATATTTTTCCCTCTGTGTCCGTTCATACAAGTTTTCCAAAGAGTGCAGTCTCAGGCATCAAAGCTGATTTTTTCCTGGCTAAGATACAGTGGCCATAGAACTACAGACCTCTCTGGGGAGGGTAAGAAGCTCGGATGATTACAACACAATTTCTCTGGTTTATTTTCAACCTTGACTTGCAAGTACAAAAAAAGACCTTGGCAAATAAGAATGGCATGAGAGTTGTGCTGCTAGGTTTCTGGTTTAAAACCAAGCACCAGAGGACAGAGGCAATCAGAGAGAAAAGGGAAATGGCAAATATCCAACTGAGAATTCACATGAGTATTGTTGAGGAATTCATCGAAAAAGCCTTTTCTGTCCCCAAGAGGAATCCTTTACCTAGTGAGTTGTTCTCTGAGCTATGTCTCTTGCCTTGATGTCAAGCAGAGAAGTAAAGACTGCAACACAAGGAGAAAATGGAACAGAGTAGTAAGGTTCTGTTTACCAGAAACCTAAGTGTGAGGGTAGCTTACCAACAGACTAAAAAACACACTGTTGGGGAGTGAACAAGGCTCTTACCCAACAAACTGTTGTCATTTTTTATTTGTTTATTTTTTCCTTAGGCAAGAAATCTGTTAATCCGATGTCCACAGGGCCAAACTCCAAACTGGTCTACTGTTGCTATGGTAGGGTAACATTTGCAGCAGCACTTAGACCTCTTTAAGCCCAAATATTTTCCCCTCACTCAACTATCAGTATCCAAAATTCTACCATTGAGAGAATTTTCAGGAATTCAGTAACACCTCCCCCCCAAAAGAAACTCCCTCAGGTTTGCTAAAAAAAAACATTGAAACATCCTGTCACAGTGAGACCAGCAATAACAGTCTGAAGCTGTTTTCCCACATGGAGATATTTAACTGAATTGACATTGAATATCAGTGTCAAATGTCCTTCAGTGCCCCAGTAATCTTCCCTTCTCCCACTAATATGAATCAGAATGAGTCATTTGGTTAAGGCTCCTTGTTCCCTTTCCCCAAAGCCTTATCCTGATGAAGAAAATCAAAATCCACCATATTTTACTGGTCTAGGAGAAGATGGCTAACCTAACACCCTGGGTTGCCGGTAGAGTGTATAATTCAACCAGGTCCCACTGCACCTGATCAGGTTGAGCCATTTTCACTTACTGTGAAGCATTTTGTAAATATCTCCCTGCAATAGAATTAGCTTGCTCTTCTATCTTGTAAGCTCTATGTTTCCTTGTTCTGGTCTTTGGTATTTCTGAACTTTACTGAATCGGTGTCAAGACAAAGGGTCATTTATACAACCCAAGAGTTAGAAGGAATCTTAGAGCTTATATTGTCCAATCTACCCCCTTTTAAAGATGAGGAAGCTAAGGACTAAGGTAGTAACTTATCAAAGATAGCATAGATAGATAGGAACAGAATTCTAATTAGAATGTCTTAATTCTGCCTACTGTGTCATGTAGTACTTGAGACTTCAGGAAATTTCTTTATTCTTTTTATACTATTTCTTTCATTGAGAAGCTTTTCCAGTGTAAAGTTCAAATGGATACTGAATTTTGGAGAGGATTAAGATATTGGTCTATTGGAAGTTCATTCTCTCTCTTTCTCCCTCTCTCTCTCTCTCTCTCTCTCTCTCTCTCTCTCTCTCTCTCTCTCTCTCTCTCTCCCTCTCCCTCTCTCTTCTCTCTCTCTCTCTCTCTCCCTCTCTCCCTCTCTCCCCTCTCCCTTCTCTCTCTTCCTCTCTCCTCTCTCCCTCTCTCCTCTCTCCCTCTCTCTCTCTCCCTCCCTCTCTCTCTCTCTCTTCCTCCCTCTCCTTTCTCTCTCTCTCTCTCTCTCTCTCTCTCTCTCTCTCTCTCTCTCTCTCTCTTTCTTCTCTCTCCCCCTCTCTCCTCTCTCTCTTCTCTTCTCTCTCTCTCTCTTCTCTCTTCTTTCTCTCTCTCTCTCTCCCTCCCTCCCTCTCTCTCCCTCTCTCTCCCTCTCCCCCCCCATCCAATTTAAAATGAACCTTCATCAAGTTGCGCCCTCTCTACAGCGTGATCAACATTTTCTCCTTGAACATTGTAGAAGACGAGATACTCATGGCTATCCATGACCCTTTTCCAAAATTCAAATTGCTAAGTTTTTTTTTTTCCATCAAACCTAACCCTTCTTCTCCATGACATCTATACATTGGTTTTATTTCTCCCCTCAGGGACTAATTCCTTTCAGCTGTGAGTTCCCAAAAGAAACAGTATGATTAGGAATAGTAACAAAGAGTAAGCCCATATTCAATTGAGTTTATTGAATTCTATATTTATGTACGTGTTTACTTCTCAATGTTTCTATGTCCAGAACAATGCTAGTTATGACTAAAGGAAGGAAGATGATAAAACTTGCCATGAGAGAATTTGGGATGACACTCAGAAGAGCTGAATTTCCATGCCAACTCAGTCATTAGTTGATAGCAGGACCTTGTGTCAGTCACTTACCTTTATTCTAAGTGTTTTGTTCTGTAGAATGAGTGATTTAAATGAAATGAATACTAAGATTCCTTCCATCTCTAATACTTCACCTACTAGGTCCTAATGTTCTTTTCAGCTATAATATCCTATATTATATGTATCTTCCATCCCTAACATTCTATATGCCAAGGTTTGTTCCAGCACTGACATACTATCTTCTATGTTCTAAGGTTCCTAATATAATGACATTCTGTGATTGATATCGCAGCATCCCTTATGCTCTGACCTTCTATGTGCCAGGGGCTTTTTCAGCTTTGATATTCAAAGTTACAGAAACTCTACTCACTGAAATCTTTTCTTTCCTTCCATATTATTTTCTAATGTCTCCAATGTGTCTGAAATTTAATGTAATTTATTCTAGGTAACTTACAACTCTAATTTCCTAGGATTTTTAATATATGTAGGTACCTAATTTTTTTTAATCCAAAAGACACCAAAGGAAGCCTATTAGTTGGTGTGTGGTACTCATTTTACCCACATTTTTACTCATACCACTAGCATAAGAACCTCAGTCTTTTTTTTTTTTTAGATATTTGAAATACAACTTTATTATGATCTAAACGAAAAGGGAATGGGAATGACAGTAACAAACAAGATTCACCACTGAACATTGTGATGGGACTGCAGCAGTCTTATATTTGAAACTCAAGGGGACGTAATTGCGGTCCAAAACAGCTAAATACACAGGTCCAAAATATGAATTATATTTTTTTAAACTGCTACATTCACTCCGAAGCCCATTCATTTCCTTCAGCATCCCAGAGATTAAGCACATGTTCTGCTCAGCTATATAATAAAGTGGCAAACACGCTACACCAATGACATCACAGGACAGTTGCCTATAAAACTAGACCTCTGACGCTGGGCTCTAGCTTCATTCTCTTACAGGTCATCATCTTCATCAGGGAGCGCAGTTGTCTGAGCAATCTGTAAGTCCTGCTCATACTGTGCAGCCAGTGCTGGGTCCATGA
Organism: Gymnobelideus leadbeateri; assembly: GCA_011680675.1. Classification (NCBI taxonomy): domain Eukaryota; kingdom Metazoa; phylum Chordata; class Mammalia; order Diprotodontia; family Petauridae; genus Gymnobelideus; species Gymnobelideus leadbeateri. Next base: position 191,645 of record WOXC01010612.1, read on the forward strand.
CAACCTCTGGAGGTGAAAGAGCAGGCATGGCAACGAACTCCAAATTAGGGTCTCCAATAAGTTTTCTAGCAAGCCAAAGGAAGGGCTTCTCAAAGTTGTAGTTACTTTTGGCTGAGATGTCAGTACTGGAGATTCTTCTTCCTGTGGAAGACAACTGATTTCGCCTTGACACTATGGGGATATTTTCACATACTCGTACCAGATCTCTATGCCAGTTAGGTACATTCTTGTAAGTAACTCTTGATGTTACATCAAACATTATAATGGCACACTGAGCTGGGATGTAATAACCATCTCTCAGACCACCAAATTTCTCTTGGCCAGCTGTATCCCATACGTTGAATTTAATAGGACCTCTGTTAGTATGGAACACCAGATGATGGACCTCAACACCCAGGGTGGCTACATACTTCTCAAATTCACCAGTCAAGTGACGTTTTACAAATGTGGTTTTTCCAGTACCTCCATCTCCAACTAACACAAGTTTGAACTGCACTTGGGGTTCTCCTTGGGTGGCCATCGCGATGGTTCTTCCAGAAGTGTCTCCATCTCCACCTGACTATGGCAGAAGCGCGATTCAAATACCCGGAGACGCAGCCGACGCTGCCGCGTGCACGGAATAGGGAGGGGTCCAGGGGAGGGGAAGGGGTTCAGAACCTCAGTCTTAAAAGAAATATCAGTAAATTCTAAGGCAATCATAAATTTGAGAGTTCTGAGGAAGAACACATAAACTTTTGTTCTCTTTTGGGGGGAAATCATGCTACCTAAAGTTAAACAATAGCCATGAAACACAACTTTGAATTTTGTTTGTTCGGATACTTCTGTTCCAAAACTAATTTATCTTTTATCTGATCTCATAAAAGTCTAATTACTTGGGATGTTAAAATGCCCAATTGGTTTTGGCATACCTCCTCCCTCTTAAAGAGTCCAGTTTATTCTGCTATTAATCTCAACAAATATGCATTTGATGTGCTCACAATCCCTAATAAGGATAGCTGCCATCATTAAAATAGACAAAACACTAGATGGAAAATGGAAGTGTCAGCATAGGGACAATCTGTATATGTGCTGATTTTTCATGGATTTTAGTTGGGCATAAATATAAAATGTGACTATTGATAGGGTGGGGAAATTAATAAATATTTCTAAACACTAATAAAAACTGAGTATTGTAACTGATTATAATGAAAACATAAACATTTAGAAATACCAAGTGTTCTCAGTTTGCATTTTTTTCTTGTTCAGTAGAACTCATTACAATACTGTTTACTGTGAATAATTCATATGAGGTAAGTATACACTTGAAACTTGTTCAGACTTCATAAGTCTGGTCACTGGATCATCACCATTTAATATAGATTATTCCATGATCTCCCTAAATAATTTAAGGCCCCTCCAGTATTCAATGGAGTCTCCAATCAAAGGCAATGTCTAAAAAGCATCTGACAAAGCCTTCTATGCTACTCATTTGGACAACATCATTGTATTAGATTTAAATGAATGTAGGACTGGGTGAATGACTAAATATCCTCCTCCAAATACCAACAATAGCAACAACAATAATAATAAACTAGCATTTATAGAGTGCCCACTATGTTTCAGACATCACTAAGCACATTATAAATGTCATCACATTTGTTATTCACAACAACTCTGGGATATAAATGCTATTATTAGTTGTATTTTACAGATGAGGAAACTGAGGCGAAAAGAGGAGGTTAAGTATTTTCTCAAGGTAAGACATCTATTCACTGGTCATTTTTAAATTCAGGTTTGCCTCTGTCCAGACACAACACTCTATCTACAGTGCCCCCTAATGGAGATAACAAAGACAACTAAGCCTTAAAGTCACCTTGGAGGGAGGTCTTTAGCAAAACTCTCCATGAATCTGTCTATTCCTCACATTCTGTTATTCTATTCAATATTTTGGTCTATTACATATATACACAAACTATGACTTATGTATACTATATGTAATTATATATGACACATATGGGCATATATATATATATATACATATATATATATATATACTCATGCTTGTATGCATGTGTGTGTACACACATATGTAATGTCTAATGCTTAAGTTCCAAATAGAATAGGCATGGATTTTGTGAAGACCTGGGTCTAAATGAATACAATATAAATCAATATGACAACACCCTAGACTTAGAAGTGGAAATGACCTTAATGGCCACTGAGTCCAACTACTTTATTTTACAGGTGAGGAAACTAAAACTCATAAAGGTTAAGTGATTTGGCCAGGATCATACATCTAGTAATTAACTGAGAAAGAATTCAAACTCAGGATAATGTAGCCCCAATTCCAGTATTCTTTCTACTATGCCATATAGTTAGCTAGCTGCAGTAACATCTAACTTTCCTTTAGAAACCAAAAAAAAAAAAAAAAGTAAGAAATATTTCATCCAAAGAAAGATAATAATCATGGACATACCATAGCTAAAGAATTGTGTTCATTTCTGCTACCTCATTTTAGGCAGCTAGATGGCTCAGTGGATATAGTTCTGGGCCTTGACTCGGGAAGATTTATCTTCCAGAGTTATAATCTGGCCTCAAACACTTCCTAATCATGCAATCCTAGGCAAGTCACTTCATCCCATTTGGCTCAGTTTCCTCATCTGTAAAATGAACTGGCAACAAACCATTCTAGTTTCTTTGTTAAGAAAACCCCAAATGATATCACAAAAAGTTGGACATGACTGAAACTGCTTAACAACAAAAATTTTAGGAAAAAATTATCAAACTAGAGGATATCAAGCCAAGAATGACTATGCTGGTGAGGGTACTAGAAATCAAGAGCCTAGGGATATTTAGTATGGAAAAAAAAAAACTTTGTGGGATGGGGTCATGATAACTTTGTAAAACATAAGCTACTACTGATATTTTCCTAATAAAAACATGATTTTCCCAGTATTTCTCTCTTCCCCATGAATATAGCTATCATATAAAAGAGTTTAAAGGAAAATAGGAGAAAAATTGGCATAACTGATCAATATATCAGTCTGAAAAAATTTTGAGATATGTGCAATATACCACACTCATAAATCTCTTGTTCTTGTAGAGAGGTAGAGTTGGAATGTTTTCTCATGTCTCTTTTTTGGATCTGTGCTGGTTCATTTCAAAATGGTTCTAACATTTCACACCTTCACCAATAATGCACCACTTTGTGTCTTATCTCACAACTCTTTTGATATTAACTACGACATCTTTATTTCCACAGTTTTTATTTCTCTTTTATACTATTTTAAACATCTTTTTGGATCCTACAGGGCCCCCTGCTTTATTAGGGGTTGATTCATTTCCCTTTGTCTTTCAGTATTTATTCATAGATGTCAAGATTAATTTAGATGATTTAGAGGTAATATTCTATTGAATTAGCAATATCTAGTTTATTAGGTTATCTACTTTTTATGCTTAAGGGGTTTAACTGAGTTTCCTTATTCCTGAAAACTTTTGTAATTTTCCATTTTTTATTCCCTTACGTTGCCCTATTGCTCATTTTCTAACTCCTTCCTTTTTGATTATGTTTTTCCTGAAGATTAGACTTCAAATGCGTCAGCTTCTTCCCATGATGAACCATTCATATTTTGCCAGTCTTGGTGTCTGCCTTAAATGACTTCCAGGGAGATAGGATTATGTTTTCCCTGAGGATTAGACTTCAAATGTCTCAGTCTCTTCCCACGATGAACAATTCATATTTTGCCAGTCTTGGTGTCTGCCTTAAATGGCTTGCAGGGGGATAGGACAGGGATCATCTAGATGTCTGCCCATTTTTTCCTCAGGCTAAGTGGAAGGCCAAATATATATTATGGTCTGGCATCTTGCCCTAGTTTCCTATGTTTCTCAGATCTCTCTCTCTCAATAAGATTACAGCACAGGACAGTAAAACCCTGCAGTCCTAGCCAGAGTATATTTCTGAATAGTGATTTTCTGGAGCACTGGGAGAAATGGGTTTGAGATGAGGTTTTGTCACAGAACCTAACGTGTGTCAACTTGTGTAACCCTGTCAAATCTTACTGTCCTATGTGAGTTGAGGTGCTGAATTAAAGTATTAGGGCCTAGGGATTAGCTTTACCTGCTATTAATTCTTCATTTTTTTTTCCTTTGTAAGGGTTCATGGTTTCTTAGACTCTGGAAAAGGATGAAATTATTTTATTTCTTTCATATAATTCCCCCTTTAAAGAAAATCGAGAGGTCATGAGAATTGAAAAAGTGTCTAGAACTACATTCTTTTTGTCACAGAGAGATAATTTCTTTCTTCATGGATCTCTGTAGTTATCATGAGCTTAAATGGATGTTGGACCTATTCTGTCTAGTTCTAGAGACCAGAAATAATCCTTTTTAGGAGGTAGTAAGAGGCAGATTCTATCATAACATACGGATTGATTCCTAATAATTAGAACTATCAAAAAGTGAATTGGAATGCCTTGAAATGAATGCATTCCCATCACTGGGGCCTAAATGATAGAGCAGGAAATGTTATAAACAGTTTCTTTGGAGGTGATGGGTTGGGCTAGATGGTGCCTGGAGTTTCTTCCAATGTTGTAATTTCATTAAATAAATTGAATGGTACTATAAAAATAATGTTTCACTTAGAACCATGGAACCTAAGTTTAAAAGCCAGCTCTAATAATTGCCTATGTGACTTCAAGCATCCTTATGAATCATTTTCCCTTGTATGAAATAAAGATTATAGCAGATGCCTTCTAAAGTCCCCTCCATTCTTAGAATTATGATCAAACCCTTCTCTGGACTTTCATGCAATGGTATGGATTGAGACCAAGTGGTCACTCAGTGCCACTGGATAATCACAGGAAGTGATCTGTTTCATCTTTTTATAGGAAACAGAGCTGATGCTTTGCTATATCTGAAAGCAAATAGGGTTTGCTTTTGTTTTGTTACTTCGTAGCATCAGGTTAGTTTTTCTTTTTCCTCATATATTCCTCTTCTCCCTCACCACCCTCTCCTCTACATGCACTTTTGTTATTGCTGAAAATAGGAGAAAGCTTTCACTTTCCTTATTGTCATGCAGTACTTCAGACTGAGCTTGGGCATTATATAGGTCTGCAAAGAGCACAAAAATGTTTTTTCTCAATCCTTACCAGTGAATTCCCCAGTGTGTCTGAGATAGAATTAAACCATCTGAAAAGGTTAGGCTAGCTCTCTCACTCTTCCCTTTTCTCTCTTTCATTCTTTATCACTCTTTCTCATTTTCTCAATTTCTTTTCCTCAGTTTGATATTTCCATCATAAGTACACCCCCCCCACACACACACACACAGACACAGAGGCTTAACAGATGTTTTTTGTGGGGGGAGAAGCAAGATAAATAATTTTTCTATCTATGGGAAAGGATACATAGTACATAGACCCGTTTGTCATTTGAATCCTGGTATTAATATTAATAGCAATCACAACAACAAAAATAATAGCATTTTCTGTATCACTCTAGGGTTTGCAAAGTGATTTGCATAGACTACCTTATTTGAACCTTGTAACAAACCTCTAAGGTATGTGATATTATAATCGCTATATTGTAGATATGAGAATGAGGCTAAGAGAGCTTTATGATTTGCTTAGTCACATGGTTAATTAGTGAATTAGCCACAGTTCAAAGTCATATTTTCCTGTCTCCAAATCCAGCACAATTTTCCCTATTCTATATGTGTGTATGTATACACACACACATATGCTCATATATCTAGTTATATATGAATATACACACATATGAGGATATAGCTCTCTTCTCCTTGGGATGACAATGATGGGTCTTCATCTTCAAATTACCTGAACCCTATTTTCCTCCTTCCTAGCAATAGTCTCTCCTTTCTTATGTCTTTCTCTGACAATAAATAATTTTTTTTGGAAAGGGAATGTTAATGGACTACTCTAAAGTTCTACTCACTATCTTTATAACATCTCAGATTGTAACACATTTCCCTTGCCACCAATGCTTGTTTGTTGACTCACCCATTGGACTATATGCTTATATAAGTTGAATTATATACAGAAGTGATGCTTCTATTAAATCACATTCATGCATAAACTTTAAACTTGAAAGAGAAATCACACAAACACACACACACACACACACACACACACACACACAGACACACACATTCTCTTCAGCCTCCAAAGATTTAAATATGAGTATCACTCAAAAGACAAAGGAGACTGAATGTGACCAAAAAGAGAACTTTGAGAAAGATGTAGAATAAACTATGTCAAAGAACATCATGAGCAGAAATGACAGAAGCATCTTTGGCTAGCACCACTCTGTGATGGTAGAAGGAAGGTCAGAATGTAGTCATGGGATGGTTTCCATGCCTTAGAATCAAACGTCACTTAGGATCAACGTGTCTTTATAAATTATGTTCTCTAAACTCATTTTAGCTTTCTTTCTTTTTTTTAATTAAACAAATGCTTTATTAACTTCAGGTTTACATCATTCATTTCCACCAGATTATGAGTTACATTTTTCCCCCATTTTTTCCCTACCCACCACCCCAGAGTAGCAGTCCCACTAGATATCCCCTCATCCAATCTGCTCTCTCCCATATCTTCTCCCATACCCCCTTCGACTTTGCCATTAGAGCAAGGTGAATCTCTGAGCCCCACTGCCTGGACATCTTATGAAACATTTAATTTTAAAACTTTGATTTTCAGATCCATTTCCCTTCTCCCTTGTCACCCACTCCCTCTGAGAAGATAAGCAATTCAGTATGTGTTGTACATGTATATCTATGCAAAACATTACCATAGTAGATATATTGTAAATGACTGCTTATATTTCCCTCCCACCTGTCTCACCTCCCACCTGGTCCATTCCCTACTTTGATCCTGTCCCTCTTTGATAGTGGGTACTTCTAACCTCCCCTCTCCCCAGAATGCCCTCCCCTCCATCATCCCCCTTTCCCCTACTCAGGAGAGTGAGTGAGGGTAAGATATTCCATTTAGTATGTATGTGTTTCTCTCCTTGAGCCAACTTCAATGAGAATATGCTTTTGCCTTTTGCCTTCCTGTTCTTCCCCTCCCCTGCAACTACTTCCCCTTGCCTCTTCTACATGAGATAGTTTACCCTACCCTGTCTCTCTCCATCTCCTCTTGCCACTTTCCTCTCTCACCTCTTGACTTCACCCCTTAAGAATCATCCCTTCCTTGGGGCGGCTAGGTGGCACAGCAAGCAGAGAGCCAGCCCTGGAGCCAGAAGGACCTGAGCTCGGATCCGGCCCCAGACACCCAACACACAAACAAAAACCCAGCCACGTGAACCTGGGCAAGTCACCCAACCCCAATTGCCCTCCAAAAAAAAATAATCATCCCTTCCCATCAAATTCAACCTGTGCCCTCTATCCATGTATACCTGTGAACATATGCCATGTACCCTTCTTCAATTATTTTCATAATGAGAAAGGTTTCATCAAACACAGTTATTGTTTTTCCATGTAGGACTGTAAATAGTCCAACTTTGATAAGTTCCTTTTGATTTCTTTTCCTTGATTACCTTCTCAAGCATCTCTTGCTTCTTGTGTCTGAATGTCAAATTTTCTATTCAACTCTGGTTTTTTCATCAAGAATGCTTGAAAGTCCTCTATTCCACTGAATGACCATATTTTCCCCTGAAACAAGATACTCAGTTTTGCTGGGTAGGTGACCCTTGGCTTCAATCCCAGCTCTTTTGCCTTCTGGAGTATCATATTCCATGCCCTTCTATCCCTAAATGTAAAAGCTGCCAGGTCCTGGGCTATTCTGATTGTGTTTCCACAATATTGAAATTGTTTCTTCCTGGCTGCTTGTAGTATTTTCTCCTTGATCTGGGGATTCTGGAACCTGGCTATAATATTCCTGGGAGTTTTCTTTTTGGGATCTTTTTCAGGAGGTGATCTGTGGATTCTTTCAACCTCTATTTTGCCCTCTGGGTCTAAAACATCAGGGCAATTTTCCTTGAGAATTTCTTGAAGGGTGATTTCTAGGTTCTTTCTTTGATCATGGCTTTCAGGTAGTCCAATAATTTTTAAATTGTCTCTCCTGGATCTATTTTCCAGGTCAGTGGTTTTTCCCATGAGATATTTCACATTGCCTTCTATTCTTTCATTTGTTTGGATCTGTTTAACAGTATCTTGATTTCTCATAAAGTCACTAGCTTCCATTTGCTCCAGTCTAACTCTGAAGGAATGAATCTCCTCAGTGAGCTTTTGAGATTCTTTTTCCACCTGGCAAATTTGACTTTTTAAGGCATTCTTCTCCTCATTGCCTTTCTGAGCCTCTTTTGCCATTTGAGTTAGTCTATTTTTTAAGGTGTTATTTTCCTCAGTCAGGCTGTTGACTGTCATTTCATACTTTTCTTGCATCTTTTTCATTTCTCTTCCCAAATTTTCCCCCACTTCTCTTATCTGCTTCTTAAGGTCCTCTGTGGCCTGTAGCCAGCTTGTATTTTCATTTGGGGCTTTTGGTGCAGGAGTTCTGACCTCACAGTCCTCCTCCATGCTTTGAGCCTCTTTGCCCCTAAAATAGGAGTCCAATGTTAAACTTTTCTGTTTATTTTGTTTCGTTTGCCTAGGCATATTTCCACTTAATTACTTGATTTTGGGGCTTGTTGCCACAGTAGGACTCTGCCACCAGACAGGGGAGCTTCCGCCCAAACGTGGGGTCTTCACAACTTCTGCCAGTTGGGTGGCCTCTGTAAAGCCTCCACCTACTCTGGCAAGTTGGATAGCCTCCCCAAACTTCCCCCCAGACCACAATCCAGATCCAGGCAGTTTAAAGCAAAAGAGATTAACCCCCAGACTGATTGCTGGATCTTCCTACAGTTCGCAGACCAGGAGCTAGAGCCACTGCTGACGCTGCAAAATGGCTTCTGTGCAGCAGTTTCTTCAGCAGCTTTTTGCCCCCAGGGTAGGAAGCCAGCATTCCCCAAATACAAGTCCCAAAGTCCATAGGGCACTAACCTCTCACTTTGTCCTAGGCATATCTGTGCTGATAATTCTGGAATTGCCACAATTGCTGGTGTTCTGGGGTTCCACCAGCTGGCTGAAGGCCCGGCCACCCTGGGGCTAAAACCGCGGACCTGGGCTCAGCTCTGCATGCTGTGCTGTTGGTTCCCAGTGCGCTGGGCTGCCTGCTCTCAGAGCGCTGCACTGGCCGCTCCCTGCAGGGCTGCTGGGCTGTCCTCAGCAGGAGGTTAGCTTCTCTGTGCCGTTCTGTGGGTGCTGTGGCTCCAGAATTTGTTAGGAGCTCCCTTTCACATTGTCTGAAATTTGTGTGGGGCAGAGCACATTGGAAATGCTGTTTCTACTCCGCCATCTTGGCTCCACCCCTCCTCAACTCATTTTAAAAATAAGAAATCTGAGCCACAGATTATTTCATTCCACAGTTGCAGAGTCAATACCAGTTCCCAAATGTTCTGATTCTAAGGCCAGTGTCCTTCCTTTTATGTCGTTCTTTTTCTTTCATCACTGAACATCTGTGGGATGGGAAAGAACTTCAAGATAGCAATTGCACTGATCACATAAAGAAAGATCCAAAACAAAACCAAAAAAAAGCAACAAAAAAACCCCAACAGAACCAAAATAGGTAACATTATTTTACTGCCCAGCAACATGAAGCACAGACAGGAGGAAGCTGGCTACACAAAGTCACCATCTGCCAATCACTGCCAACTAAAAATGTTAGAACGAACCTTCAAGGTATGCCAGACCCTAGTGAGGGAAGATGCAATGTGAAAGGGATGGGGAGAATGAGAGAGACTCCAGCAGTAAAATCTCAACATGAATTTGGGGCTCTGAAGAGCACAGTAGCAGGTAAAATGTGTGGGAAGAAAAGAGTTCTTCCTATTTTCTACATATTTCAATTAGTTGTGTGCCCAGAGCATGAAGAATCTGTTTGATATCAAGTTTTCAACTGGTATTTTTAGCCCAAGGGTAAACTTTATTTACTTTTTTTTAATTTTTAAGACATTTTAAGGAACGAATAAAAAGTTACCAATTCTCATTAGATTAGCAAGTGGCTAGGGTGAATGCATTAGTTTAAGGCATATACTTATGATGAAAGGAGGAGGCACAGACTGTTAGCTCATAGGATGAGAGGGCTCAAAGGAACATTAGAAATTAACCAGTCCTGTCACCTGAACTATTTTACTGGTGAGAATTAGGGGACCCAAAATTGTATTCATGTAATATCTGTGTGTATCTTGACTCCAAAATATCTTATTCATTCTGAATTTATGCTAAAATACTTTTTTTTCTTTGTATCTCTTTTGGTTGGGTTTTATTGTTAAAGTACAAAATTACTGATAATTTATATATATTTATATTATATCCTATCACTTTGCTAAAGTTATTGTTTCAATCTATTTTGGTAAACTCTCAAGAGTTAACTGTGCAAGACATCCTGTTGTCTGCAAAAACAACCACAAAATGTTTGTCTTTGCTTAGAGACGCGATCATATTTTCTTTTCATTGCTATAGCTAGCAATCCTAATGCTCTATCAAATAGTAGTGGTAGTAATGGACTTTTTTTGCTTTATTCCTGATATTATTGGAAAAACCTGTATTTATCCACTTACACATGATGGTTTGGAGGTTTTAAGGAAAAGTGCATTTATTTCTATGTTTCTGAATGTTTTTTTTTTAAACACAATTGATATATCTTGTTAAAAGCTTTTTATTTTAATCTGTGGATAGAATTGTATGACTTTTGATGTGCTTATCAATACGATCTATTATGGCTATAATTTTTCCTTATATTTAACTATCCTAAACTCATGGTATGAATCAAACCTATCATAATAGATAATTTTGTCATATGTTGCAATACCTTTTTTGCTAACATTTTACTTCATATTTTTGCATTACATATCTGCTCATTATAGAAATAAGTCTATAAATTTCTTTGTTTTAACTCTTGACAATTCAAGTTTCAATACCATATTTTTGTTAGCATAGAAAGACTTAGGTGGGGCCCCTAATATTCTTATTCTTACAAGCTTTTTATGTGAATTAGAATAGTTTTTTTGTTTTACCCCCATCTGATCCCCTCTTTTTGTTGGTTTTGCTATGTTGATACCCCCCTTTCTGAGTTGATTCATAGTTTGTTCTTTTTTCCCCTTGAGATTGAATTCTTTAACATTTCTATACTTGTTTTGATAATTTCATCTTTTTGTAAATATCCATCTATTGAAGCTGTTTTGCCTAAGACTAATCTCTACCTGAACATATCTTCTTCTTACTTACTTCTATTTCCCTTTCTTTTTCCATATTTAGTTGAATGCATTTCTACACTAAACTATGTGTTCATATATTTTATAGTCCACTGACCAGTTCAGATGAAAGTGAAGGTTCAACTCATCCCAGTTCCCCTGATCCTATCATTTTTGTTTATATACTTGAATACCACTGATTTTTGTACTAAAGTCATCAACATATAACTAAACCCTTCCCAGAATCTCTATCTTATTCACTCTATGATGACATCAGCTTTCTGAAGAGCACTTTTAGCAAATTATTCATTTATTCCTCATTCATATATAACTTTTCTCATTTGACTCTTTAATCCTGTATTTCTATTTTTTTATTTTTTGATAAAATAATATTTTATTTATTTTATCAAATATTTCTCAATTACACTTAAAATTAATATTAATTTTTGAAATTTTGAGTTTCAAATTTTCCCTCCCTCCCATCCTTTACTCATTCATTGAGATAGCATTATAATATGTTAGACATGTGAAGTCATGCAAAACATATTAACATAGCAGCTATCTTGCAAAAGAAAAAAAAAACACAGAAAAAAAGAAAAAGAAAGTTATAAAAGATGGATACCCTCCCACCACCAGAATACATATTCCCTTTCCTTGGCTCTAGCATTCCTTCTAAATGCCCAAGAAAGAAGAGCAAACTGAACTCACTTTTGAGTTTTCTTTTAGAAAGTCCAGAAAGGGTCAGTTTTGATGAAAGTCCATGCTCAGGAGCTCTAGCCAGACAAGTATCATGAAATTTCTGTGTCCTAGCAAGAAGATGTCAGTGGGTATACCTATGGACCACACAGAATTATCATTTAGCTGGTTCCTAAGGACTAATCCTTTTGATTCCATCAGACTGATCTAGGACCCTTCCATGGCTGACACTGTTTTCTAAGCCTTCATTAGTATTATCATCATTATCATTATTATTGGTTATTATTAATTCAAGAAAGCAAAAAGTATGTATATACCTATTTGTAAAGAAGAGAATCACACATGACTCCACAGAAGTCCACTTAATAGAGTTTTTACTTTTAAATACATAAATTCCACATGGTAGCTCTGATATTTCTCCACTCCTGTTTCCTTCTGACCACCTTCTTTTCTTGCATGGGCATTGATTTTAAAATACTTCATAAATAGTCTTGCTTTGGTAATGGGAAAGACCATAAGTATCGCTATACCTCCAATTCTATCTTCGCTTCCCCCAATAGTTTCTATATTATAACATATAGGCATAGTCAAGCAAAATGCATATATATGTATTTGAAAATGCACACTTTATTCAAGTTTCTCTGATCTATATCATCTCCATCAAAAGTCTGGGAGCATACTTCATTATCTGTAGCTATGGTTGGTGTTTCATTGATAAGCATTCTTAAGTCTTTCAGCATGGTTTTCTTTTACAATGTTATCATGTTGTATAAATTACTCTCTTGCTCCCTTCATTTTGTATCAGTTCACATAATTCTTAAAAGAGTCTCTAAACCTGTCTCTTTTATCAAATCCTGTGGCACAGTGGAGAGAGTGTCAGGCTTGGAATGAAGAAGACTCATCTTCCCCAGTTCAAATCTAGCCTCAGAAACTGACTTGTTTGTAACTTAGCCTTGTTTAACTCAGTTTCTTCATCAGTAAAATGAGCTGGAGAAGGAAATGGCAAACCACTCCAGTATCTCTGCTAAGAAAATCTTAAATTGTGTCACAAAAAGTCATACATGACTGAAAATAGCTAAACAATAACAATAAAACATTTATATCCCATAGTTAATTCAACCATTCTCCATGATGGAAATTCCTGTAATTTCTAGTCTTTCTGAAAGAAAAATTCCACTATAAATAATTTAAATGTATTTGCCTCTCTCTCTCTCTCTCTCTCTCTCTCTCTCTCTTATATACACCCTTGCATGTTTATATATGCATATACGCACTAATGCATGCATTTGTATATGTACATAAGTATGTTTTCATACACACATGAGATCTTCACCTTTTTCTCTTATGTATTTTGTATATATACCTAATGATGGTGTCTGGTATCTCTATAGGTCAAAAGGAATAGTTAATTGATTTTTGAGGCATCATTTCAAATTATTTTATAGAGTAATGTGTTTGAGTAATTCTGGTGTGAAAAAAAAATTAATGACTTGTCCATTTTCATATAGTTTATCACATTAAAAAAATTCCCTTTGTCATTTTTACCAATCTGTTAAGTGTTCATTGGGACATCAGAGTTGCTTTCATATGCATTTCTCTAATTAATGGTAATTAGAAATTTTTCATACGTTTACTAAAAGATTGAATTTCTTCCATTCAAAACCTCTTCTTCATATGTTGTGACACAATTTATCTATTGAGCAATGCTTCTTATTCTTATAAAATTGAATCATTTATTTATATTAGAAATTAAGCCTTTATCACAAAAAAATCTACTAGGAGGATCTTTTCCCCTAGAATTATTTGTTTCTATTTAAATATTTCTTGGTTCTCTGTGTCCAAATAATAATTTTATGTAATTAAAATTCACTATTATGTCCTATTTAACTTTCTCTATCTCTCATTTGGTCATGAACATTTCCTTCATTCACAATTGCCAAAGGTATTTACTTCCCTGTTCCTCTAATTTGTTTATGATGTAACCTTTTCTATCTATGTCATTTATCCATTTGAAGTTAATTGTAGCATACAATATGAGATGTTAGTCTATAATGTGTTTCCCAGAGAACAAAATGGACCCAGGAGAATATAAGATTGTGAGAGTATAACCTGCTTTTATCCCCAGTGATAACACAGTGAAAATAATAAGTGCCCCCAGTAAGCACTTAATGTTCATTGAATTGAATTCTCTTTTAACCCTTTATTTAGCTTGTTGTAGTATTATTAAACCACAAGAATTTATTGAAAAGCTAGGCAATTGTGAAGAGCCCTGAGGACTTAGCTTGATTTAGGAAGGTCAATGTCCTAATAATATGCTAAAACCCTAGGGTGACTAGGTGGCACAGTGAGTAGAGTGTTGGCCCTATAGTCAGAAGGACCTGAGTTCAGATCCGGCCTCAGACACTTAATGCACACACAAATAAAAACCTAGCCATGTGACCTTGGCCAAGTTACTTAACCCCAATTGCCCTCCAAAAGGCAAAAAAAAAAAATGCTAAAACCCTTGATTTACAAGCTCATGGACTATTGACAGAATGCAGTAGATATTTACTCTGCCCCCAGTATAATGTCAGCTTTTTGAGGGCAGGTATTTTGTGCTTGACTGGAATCAAAAAGAATGTCTTGTATTTTTTTTATTCATATCTTCATTCATTTATTTTCTACTTGTTAATAGGTATAGTCATTCATTTTCTTTTTTCATTTGTTTCTTAATTTGTTTGTTTATTGTGTGTGTGATTTAATTCTGTGCTTTCATCAGTGTGGGGAACTCAAGTTGAAGAAACTCCCTATACCAGTGGATACAAGTAACTGTCCAGCAACTTCTTAGAGAGTCACTGGGAAGAAAAGGGTCACAAAGTCAGTATGAATTAGAAGCATCACTTGAATTCTGACTGTTTTATCTCTGAAGTCTTGTAAGTAGGAGACACCTAACTACTGCTGGGACATTTTAAATCTAACACTAGGTGGCACAAGAGATAGAGGGCCTAGCCTAGAATTGGGAAGATGACTTCATGAGTTCAAATCTGGCTTCATATACTTATTAGCTGTCTGACCATAAGTCATTTTACCAATTTTGCCTCAGTTTCCTCATCTGTAAAATTAATTATAGAAGGAAATCTTTATTAAAGGAAAACCCCAAATAAGGCCACAAAGAATTAGATATGACTGAAAATGATTGAAATAAGCTAGATTCAAAGATAGTTCACACTTCCAGTACAAAATCTCTTTGAAAGACATAGATGCACATGTATAGATGTATATGCATACAAATATATACATTTATTTATATATGTGTTTTTATATACATGTATATGTTTATATACATGTGTATACCTATATACACATGCCTGTATACATATATGTGTATGTATGTGTTTGTGTGTGTGTGTGTGTGTGTGTGTATGCGTGTGTCTACAATTTTTTCCAGCTTAGGTAGGTCTGGCCTGTCAGACATGAAGAGCTGGGTTTCCTACCTCTGACATATACTGGCTATATGACTGTAGGAAGTAATTTAATCTTTCAGGGATTGAGTCAGCTAGCAATATAATGGATAGAGCCCAGGGTCTAGAGTCAGTAAGGACCTGAGTTCAAAAATGACTTCATATACTTACTAGTCACATGATTTTTGGCAAGTCATGTAACTTCTGTCTACCTCAACTTCTTCATCTATAGATTAAGGATCAGAATAGTTTCTAACCACTTAGAATTGTATTGAGGGTCAAAGGAGATAATATTTGCAAAATAAAAATTTTAAAAGGCACTTTGCAAAGGAGGCGGGGAAGGGAAAGAGACTGAATGAGATTGGATTCAAAAGACCAGAGCATTAAGTGTTTACAACTATATTTCTCTTCCAATCTTCCTTTTTCTCTGATAATAAAATGACAATTGACAGTTCACAACAATCAGGAAATTGGCTTGATACCATGGGTACAGGACCAGAATGATATGAGGAAAACCAATGGTATTAAGATATTTACTATAAGCTCTGGTCAGGTTTTAGCCAGTTCAGACTGAGGACAGGGAGGAGGGAAAGGAAACCTATATTTGACAATAAGACAAATATGAATAATATAATATAATGGACTTGCAATGAGAATTATAGGCTTTTGTGGGATTGAATTTATAAGCTTTAGGATTTAAATACATTCATTCCCTGGTCCAAACTAAAAGCACAAAATGCCCCCAACTCTACCTACCTCTTAAAGCTGCTAAAATTCCTGATGTCAGTTGATTTGAGGGTCTATAAATGTGAATCTCCTTCCATGAAGACTATATGTATGATATGTTCTCTGATGATTAAAAGTAGAAAACAAATCAGATAACTTTTGTCTAAACTTACTTGCAAGAGTGGGGAAGCTACCTGAGGAAAGTAATTTTCAAAGAACAAAGCATCTCCCCTCCTTAATCACTAGCAAGGAATGGGGCTATTGTTAGCTCAGGGTTTATACTAAGCCCTACATGGAAGAGTAAGATAGAAAACCCCAGAAAGCAAGAACAGAAGGGTGATGTCAAGAGTGAAAAAGATGGAACAGCTGGAACTTTTCACTGATGTGATGAGTTTGTTCACAACAGAAGATGTTTGGCTGCCTTCCTATAATCTCAGTTTTATTTTATATATTCCTTTAGGAGATGAAAAGCGTGCATCCCACCCTGAACTTGGACAGTTTACTTTGTGTAGACAATCTTGGAAAACATGCACTAAAAGTAATATTAAAAATCACACTACATTTTACAAGTTGACTCCAATGGGGTAGCATTAATTTGGACCATAGAGGTAATTATCTCTAGTCAAGTAGGAAAAAAAATGTTTCCTTAATATTCTAATAGAAATATCAATGATAATAATAGCAATAATAAATATGACTAGCCTTTAATTTAATTTAATTTAAAGTTTGCATGATATTTTATATATATATATATAGATATAGATATAGATATAGATATAGATATAGATATAGATATATATCATATAGCTAGGTAGCAGAGTAGATTGTGCCCCATGACCTGAGTTCAAATGCAGCATCAGACATTACTAGCTGTGACCCATGGCAAGTCCCATAATCCTGTCTGCCTTACTTTCCTCATCTATAAAATGAATTTGAGAAGGTTGTGGCAAACCATTCCAGGATCTTTGCCAAGTAAACCCTAAATGGGGTCATGGAGAATAAGATGCAACTAGGAAAATGGCTGAAGAACAAAATACAATTTTAGCCAGGTAATTTTCTTGGTACAGTCAGATGGTACACAACTAGTTTTACTAAAGATGCAAATGAAAACTAATTCATAAGAGTTAACAAGGATGATTTGTTGTTGTCAAAATTCAAAACTGAATCTAGTAGAATAAGGAAGATGATTATTTATAGTTAAAACTTGGTGGGGTGGTGGAGCCAAGATGGCATCATAGAAGCAAGAAAATGTGAGCTCCCCCTATAACCACCTCAAATACCAATAATATGTGACTCTAAACAAACTTTAGAGCTACAGAACCCAAAAAGTGACAGAAACAAATCTCCTACTGAAGGAAGCCTGGAAGACTAGCAAGAAGGATCCATCACAGCACTGGGAGCCAAGCCAAACCCCATGTGAGAGCTCATGGTTTTAGGCCCAGGGTGGCCCTGACCAGCAGTGGCTAGAATAGACTTCGGGAGAGTGGATCACCAACAGACATGGTGGTTTCCAGAAATATCAACCCATAAATGCCAAAGACAACGTAAAAGGTCAGTGTAGAACTCTGTTGGAACTGGGTGGGATGGAGGCATGGTCTGGCCTCTGTCTAGCCCAGAAGTGGTGGAGGCAAAGCAGCCATGCAGCTGCCTTAACATGGCTGCTTCTGAGCTCCCAACCTGCAGATGGTAGCAGGGCCAAGGGAACATTCAGAGGGTAATCACACTTGCTTTAACCTGCCTGGATCTGTATCATTGTCTTGGGTAATGGTCCTGAGGTGTGTGACCAGTGAGCCAGAGCATATAGGTGCTGTAGAGACGGTACCCTCCTAATAGCCCCGGCAGCTGTGAAAATGCTAGCCATTTGGGACAAAGCTCTCTTGTTCTGGAATCAAAGTTCTACTGTGGCAAAGAGCGCAAAACTCAAGTAATTGAGTGGCAAAATGAGCAAGCAAAGAAAGTACAACAATCCAACTTTAGACCCTATTTTGGGGACAAAAAAGGATCAAAGCATGGAATGGGAGAAGACAACAAAGTCAGAGCTCCTACACCAAAATCTTCTAAGAAAAATATAAACTTTTGGAGGCTAGGTGGCGCAGTGAGTAGAGTGTTGGCCCTGGAGTCAGAAGGACCTGAGTTCGGATCCGACCTCAGACACTTAATGCATACACAAACAAAAACCTGGCCGTTTGACCTTGGGCAAGTTACTTAACCCCAATTGCCCTCCAAAAAAAAAAAAAATAGAAAAAGAAAAATATGAACTAGTTACAGGCCACAGAGGAGGTCAAGAAAGATTTTGAAAACCAAGTAAGAGAAGTGGAGGGAAAATTGGGAAGAGAAATGATAATGATGCAAGAAATGCATGACAACAGTCAATGGCCTAACTGAAGAAAATAACACCTTAAAAACAGATAACTCATATTGCAAAAGAGGCCCAAAAAGCCAATGAGGAGAAGAATGCCTTAAAAAGCTGAATCTGTTAGATGGAAAAAGAATTTCAAAAGCTCACTGAAGAGAATAATTCCTTCAGAATTAGATTGGAACAAAAGGAAGTTAGCAACATTGTGAGAAATCAAGATACTATAAAACAGATACAAAAATTGAAAAAAAAATATAAGGCAATGTGAAATATCACATTGGAAAAACCAGACCCAGCCACCACCATATGGCAGCTTCAGCTCCTGGTCTACAGACTATAGGGGGACCAAGCAACCACTCTGAGGGGTAATCACTCTTGCTTTAACCTGCTTAGATCTGGATTGCAGTCTAGGGTGTAGGCGCTAGGGTGTGTGACCAGCTTGCCAGAATTTGTGGAGGCTTCCGAGGGGGCACCCAACTAATAATTTCAGCAGGTGAGAAAACCCCAGCATTTGGTACAAAGCTCCCCTGTCTGTTAGCAGAGTCCTACTGTGGCAAAAAGCACAAAAGTCAAGAAATTGAATGGCAACATGAGTAAATGAGGGGAAACAAAGCAAACAGAGGACAAAAAGAATCAAAGCATGGAACAGGAAGAAGACAGTGAAATCAGAACTCCTGCACCAACAGGTTCCAAGAAAAATATAAGATGGTAACAAGCCGCAGAGAAGCTTAAAAAGGATTTTGAAAACCAAATAAGAGAAGTGGAGGAAAAATTGGGAAGAGAAATGAGAAAGATGCAAGAAAATTATGAAATGAGAGTCAACAACCTGACTGAAGAAAAGAACACCTTAAAAAGTAGACTAACTCAAATGGCAAAAGAGGCTCAAAAAGGCAATGAGGAGAAGAATGCCTTAAAAAGCTGAATTTGCCAGATGGAAAAAGAATCTCAAAAGCTCACTGAAGAGAATCATTCATTGAGAATTAGACTGGAGCAAATGGAAGCTAATGTATTTCTGATAAATCAAGATACTATTAAACAGGTACAAACAAATGAAAAAAATAGCAGGCAATGTGAAATATCTCATTGGGAAAATCACTGACACGGAAAATAGATCCAAGAGAAATAATTTAAAAATTATTGGACTATCAAAAAGAGAACCTAAAAGTAATCCTTCAAGAAATTCTCAAGGGAAATTGCCCTGATATTTTAGAATGAGAGGGTAAAATGGAAATTGATAGAATTCACCAACTGCCTCTTGAAAAAGATCCAAAAAATGAAACTCCCAGAAATAGTATAGTCAGGTTCCAGAGTTCCCAAATCAAGGAGAAAATATTACAAGGAGCCAAGAAGAAACAATTTGAATAATGAGGAAACACAATCAGGATAATACAGGACCTTGTAGCTTCTACATTAAGGAATTGAAGGGCTTGAAATATCATATTGTGGAGGTCAAAGGAGCTAGGATTAAAACCAAAAATCACATACCCAACAAAACTGACTATAATTTTTCAGGGGAAAATATATTCATTCAGTGAAATAGAGTACTTTTAAGCATTCTTGATTAAAAAAAACAGAGTTGAATAGAAAATTTGACATTCACATACAAGTAGCAAGAAAAGCATGAGAAGGTAAACAGGGGAAAGAAGGCATAAAGAACTTATCAAAGTTGAACTATTTACATTCCTACATGTAAAAATGATAATTGCTAACTTATGAAACTTTTTCTCAGTATGAGGATAGTTGAAGGGAATATAAATGTGTGTGTGCATATATATATATATATATATATATACATATATATATATATATGAGGGTATATGTGCATATGAATACATATGTGTATATATGTGTACAGGTATATATAGACAGAGGGCAAAGGATCAATTGAATAGGCAAGGATGATGAGTAAAAGGTGAAATTGAAGGGGGAGAGTGTAACATAATGAGAGGAGATGGGGAGAGAAAGAATGGGGTAAATTATCTAATATAGAAGAAGCAAGGGAAAACTGTTACAATGAAGGGGAAGAACAAGAAGGCAAAAGGGAATGGGTCAGCCTTACTCTCATTGAATTTGGCTTAGGGAGGGAATGACATACACTAAATTGGATATCTTGCCCTACTGGAGAAGAGGGGGGATGGGGATGAGAGGGGGAATGATGGAGGGGAGGGCAGGTTGGGGGTAGGGAAGTTAGAAGCACACACTTTAGAACAAGTTAGGGGCCGGAAAGGATGGAGGGAAATACAGTCAGTCTTTCACAATATATCCACTATGGAAATATTTTGCATTAACTAAACATGTACAACCTATATTTGATTGCTTATCTTCCCAGTAAGGGTGGTTGATGAGGGAAGAAGTAAAAGAATCTGGAATTCAAAGTTTTAAAATCAAATATCTAAAAATTATTATTATTATTATTATTATTTACATGCAACTGAGAAATAAGATATACAGGCATTGGTGTATGGTGAACCATCTTGCTCTACCAGAAAGTTGGAAGGGGAATGGCAGACGATATAGGAGAGATCAGATTGGGGGAGGGGTTATACAGTAGTATTGCTATTTGGGTGTGGTGGGTAGGGGAAAATGGGGAGAAAATTTGTAACTCAAAATCTTGTGGAAATGAATGATGTAAACTAAAAATAAACATAAAATTTAATTTTAAAAAAAGAACTTAGAGGGGAGCTTAGAACTTAGAATATTAGGCAGAAAGGTTACTTTACACTACAGAATAGCAGAAATGAAAGGAACTTTAGAATGCAAAAAGTTGAACCTGAATGAAACTGTAGAATGTAAAGCATTCAAGTTAAAATAATATATTAAAACAATTAATCCATGAAAATGTAATTATGTATTATTGACCAGAAAACATTAAGAAAAGGCCAAAAAATTCCCTTTTTTCATTGAATTTACTTGCTAAAGGGATAGAGAACATATAAATCATATGTTTCCTAGTGATAGCTAGCATTTATATAACATTTTATGGATTGCAAATTTATCTACAGAGGTTAACTCAATCAATTCTCACTGCAGCCTTGTGAGTCAGATCCTATTTATATAGAGAGAAACTGAGGCTGAGAGATTAAGTAACTTTCTCAGAGTCTATTTTGAATTCAGGTCTTCCTGACTCTAAACATGACACTTTATTCACTGTGCTCACTAGCTGAGGGAACAAGACCTGGCAGGGGTTGGGGTGGGGGTGCAGTATATATTGAGGCAGAATGGAGAAAAATGAAATTGTGGACCAGGAACAATAAGTAGGCAAATCTTACTGGTATAACATGAGAAAAACCCTGAAATAGAGGCTACAGTGGAATCCTGAAAGGTTTTAAACCTCAAGCTAGTAGGAAAAACACTCTTGGGGGCAGGGAAGGCTTTCTTCCTGTGACAAAGAGATTCTAATCAGGGGTTCTAATCAAATGCCCATAAACTTAAAAAAAAAAAAAATATGGACAACTGTATTTCAATGTAATTGATTCCCTTTGTAGTTCTATGTGTCCACTGACAAATACTGATCTCACAGGGGAATCATAGTTTTCATGAGGCTCCCAAAGAGATCCAGGGGCATGTTGGTGGAACAACAGAGAGAATACCAGGCCTGGAGTCAGGAAGACCTGGGCTCAAATCTGACCTCAGACACTCTGTAGATGTCTGCCCTCAGACAAATTCTAAACTCTCTTTGACTCAGTTTCCTTTTCTGTAAAATGACGTGGAGAAGGAAGGGACAAACCACTCCAGTATTTTTTGCCAAGAAACCCCAAATGGGGCACAAAGAGTCAGAAAAGGCTGAAATGACTCATTAACAACCCAAAGAGATCCAGGAAGCTCAGTATAGTGCCTGACAAATAGTAGGCACTTAAAATGTACTGACTTGTTTCAGCAGGTACAAGGAAGACCTTAAAGTTAAACCCATGCTCAAATTTACCAGTTTTATAATGACTGAATCACTGAAATCGTCTGGACCTCAATCTCTTAATTCATACAACAAGGCTACTAGTTCTCCCAAGACCTACCTCCACAGTCAAATGTTTTAAAGTACTTTGAAAAAAGTAACTTTACTTAATGCACACAGAAGGCATAATTCAACCAGTTATGTTAACCAAATCTCCAGTACCTTCATCTCTCACTACCACCCCTGATTAAATTATTTTTATTTCTTTTTGCCATTTTCATTATGGATCCTTTTGTTAATATTACAGCCAAAACATATTTTTATCAGGGGAAGTCCCTCATGTCTTTTCCATGTTTCCAGAAAGGAAGATTAAGTCACAGAGTTTAAGGGAAAAGGGAGAGTCATCATACCCAATGAATTAGCAAGTTTTCTCAAAGTGTCTCTCCCCCAGCCATCCCTCTGTTCTCCTCACTCCTTGAATTTGCTAAATGCCCTCTCAGCAAACCAGGCTGCACCAATGTCCTCATCTCCTTTCCAACTGAGAATAAATGTTGTGCATTTTGGTGAAGAATCTGATGAGTCAAAGTCTCCATTCCAGGTACTGGCTAGGCTGCCTGGTGATTTCTTTTCTCTTTCTAATGCTCCATTAGCCTCCAACAGCTGGTCTCCCAGTGCACTATCAGCAGTTCAGCTAATCTCTCCTAGATCTCCTCCCTTTCTGTAGGAAGTTCATCTTTAATAAATCCACATTCTTCTTACCCCATCCTGCCTTTCCCTCAAAACAAGCAACTTTCTCTGTTAGTGCCTGACCTGCCAGAGGCAATTCATAAAACTGTCTCCTCAGCCCTGGCTTCCTTGTCTTTCAGCATTTTTAGACCCCAAGGCAATGTACTTACAGGTCCATTAAACACCAAGCTGGAATCAGTGCTTGGATGTGTATCTCTGGGATGAACTTGTGTACTGGAGTAGGTGAGCCTGTGTTTCTCCTTCTGTGGTTTACAAGGTGCTCAGCTGGGTGCTGTGGGGAGATGCAAAGCTTTTATAAAGACATAGCTTCCACCCAGTTGGAGACAAGGTATATCCCTTAATCCCCTTTACCATTAAACTCTGGAACATTAGAGGCACACCTAGCAACAAAGCTTTAGATGTTCTTAATTTGAAATGATTTCTTTAAATGATTCCACCTTTACTGAAGAGCTTTTTATACTAAAGGAAGGAAGTAAGGAAATTAAAAATCATTGAGATCACTATGGGTACTAAGTGCTGGTGATGTATTTACAATAATCAAACCACCCCCCCCCCCCCAAAAAAAAATCCCTGTACTCAGTGAGCTTACAGTTTAACAGAGAGAGAGAGACTGATGAACAGGGTAACTTGCTGTGGTCTGGGAAGTTACAATAATGGTGAGAGAAATGTTAGGGCAATCCATTGTTAGGCATTTTCCAGAAACCAAGGAAGTGTTGGTTTGATAACAGTTCCTAGAGCTAGAAGTAGAAGTGAGAGACAAAATTATGCTACACAGCAGGTTTGTAATTCTATTGCTATAAGGTCTTTAAAATATAAGGACACTGACTTATGACCCATCTCTGAATGCCCAAAGCCTTAGAAGTTTGTGACACATAGAAGGTACTCATTACTGCTGATAATAATGAAGAACTGATAGCTTTTGCAATTTATTTCTCCTAACATTTATTAAGTACTTACTGCCAATTGACATTGGTTTCACCAATAATCCTGAGAATCCACCCGCTGGAAAGCATATCTCTAGCTGCCAGGATAAGAAGCACATCATTGATATGTTAGCTGTGAAATACACATTTCCAAGGCATTGAAGCTGAGCTGGCAAGGCATTAGAGACATCTGTTGAGTTAGGGATTCTTTCGCTACTGCCATTATACCTGAAATCAAACCAGTCTGCCCCTGATGACTAGCCCCTGATGAGAAGTCACAGTCATGCTTTGGGATATGGCTACTTAGATACCTTAACAAAAATGACACAAAGAAAAATATGAATAAAGGACAACAGAATGCAGATAAGTTCAATGATGAACCTGGATTCCAGGGAAATGATAATGATTCATATTTCCTCTTGATATAAATGTGGCAAACTAATGGTACAGAATGGTCCAAGCAGGATAGAGTCTACATGTTCTTTTATTTTCACCTTTTGTTTATTTCTTTGCTACAAAGTAGAATTCTCTTTGGGGATGGGGGATTGGTAAGCAACATATACATATATGTTTAAAGGTCCACACACATATATACACATATATGTACACATGCATGTAATATGGAAAGCAATAAATTTATGTATATATATAGTATACTCATATATATGTGTGTATATATATATATAGTTTCTCAATTCCCCTATCCATATGTGCCCTGTATGTTACTATACACACATATATGTATATGCACGTATGTTTTGTATATATATATGTGTGTGTGTGTGTATTAATACATTTAATATACATATATGCATTGTGTAGTATGTATATGGGAAAATATCCTGGATCCAGTTTGAATTGGCTCTTGAAAGCTGATTCTATTTTTTTTATAAGCATTTCTACCTAGCACAATATATATCAGGCTTGGTTTGATGCTTTTGATTGTCTTGATTTAATAGTGCGTTAAAACTATAAGGTGCATATTTTTTGAGACTTGCTTCTTTAATATTTACTACCATACCCCTGGGTTGGGGAGGGGGGTAGAAAGCATCTGCACCAATTATTTATAAGTATGAGGACTCCCTGAGTAAAATAGAAACTCCCTTGACTGACACAGATTAGCCATTCATCTGTGACATACAGGGTTATGTGGGAAACTTTGTGATGAAGGGATTTGTCAAGATTCAACTAGTAGGCATCAGAGGAAAGATCTGAATTCACATCTTCTTGTCTCTAAGAGCCTCTCCAGCCCTACCCACTTGAAATTAAAGATACTTTATGATGATGAGTCTTTTCTGATCAGCCCTGAAGTCATATGGTTTAAATATTAAAGTCATATGGTTTAAATATTAAACCATATTCATATGGTTTAAAAATAATACCCATGATTTTGTAATCTATAGCACAAAGGGAAGTCTTTGAAAAACTAGTTTAGGGGCTAATGTCAGTCTCCTTCCTTCACTTCTATCAAAGTAGTTGTGTCAGCAAGCACCCTAGCATCCCCAGGGTGGCTGTCAACACAGATTCTTCGATCTGCTTTTCTAAAGGAAAGCAACTCAAAATGGGTTAACAATCTTGCTTTAATCAATCAAACATATCATTTACCTAGTTCAAGGGAAAAGGTCAGGACCCCAAACTTCAGAGTATACAGACAGAAGTTATAAGCAGAAGTTACAAGAAGACAGAGAAACAAATCAGCAGACAGGCCTCCAACTGTCTGACTATTACATCCCTACCTAGTCAGTTACCAGAGAAGAAAGCATCAACATCTGGGTTTTTCAAAACCAGGGGACTCAACGGCTGCCCAGAGTCTCATCTGGTCAAATCACACAACACTTCTCAAAGTGAGCCCCCAAATGAAGCCTCACATCAGGGTATATATAGCCTTCTCTTGGCTCAGAGAATGTCACAACCTTCTTGACCCATTGCCCAATCACAGAGCACCAAGGTGTGGGCATTCCTGAAAACCAAGCCTCCTGCGACAGGCTCTAGGTGTACTTAAGCCTATCAAAAGGCCTAAAGCCAGGGAAGATCTTAAATTCTCATTCCCATAATAGTAGTACACAGAAATACACTTTTCTTTGTTCTTTTTTTCACATCCTCAATTGTTTGCACAGTATCTGGAACATAGCAAATTCTTTATAAATGCTTATAGATAGATTGATAGGTGTGTAAATGTGTGTTTGTGTGTGTGTGTTTATGTGAAGTTTGCAATAGATTTGTCATTATAAATGTTTTTAATTTTCATTTAAAGCTTTACCCAGGTCAAAAGAAAAGGCAAAATGTTTTACCCCAAAGCAGTCACTTTAAAAGATACCAAAGGGGCGGCTAGGTGGCACAGTGAGTAGAGCGCCGGCCCTGGAGTCAGAAGGACCTGAGTTCGGATCCGACCTCAGACACTTAACCCACACAAACAAAAACCTAGCCGTGTGACCTTGGGCAAGTTACTTAACCCTAATTGCCCTAAAAGGGACGGCTAAGTGGCGCAGTGAGTAAGAGCACTGGCCTCGGAGTTGGGATGACCCGAGATCAAATCCGGCCTCAGAAAATGAGCACCCACACATAAATAATGACTAGCCGTGTAACCTTGAGCAAGTTACTTAACCCCAATTGCTTAAAAAAAAAAAAAAGATACCAAAAAAGGCTGATTTAGCTATAATATCAAGGAAGAAGAGACTTTTCCCATGATGCTCAAGCTCACAATTTTTTTTCTTGACTTGTCTACTGAAGCAACAAGAAAGAGTGTATAATATCAAGGTGATGAACTAACACATTATAACAGAATTTCTTGCCAAAGCTGTTGTTCAGATTAAATGTGAAAAAGTGTCCCCAAGAAAGTATTGCAACTATGTGGAAATAGACAATATCAGATGTCTGGGGAACAATGGACACAAATCATGGTTTACATCAATGATGTGGACATTCAAGATAATGGATTATCTTAAATCCTGTTATAATCTTCATCCAGATAATTTTAAACTTTGAAATATGCCCAAATTAATAGTTTCCCTTCTTATTCTTGTTAAACGGATGGATGAAAAGCAATGCTGAGTCACTACCTAATACTGTGCTAAACATTAAGGGAACAAATACCAAAGGAACAGCCATTGGGAGGCATATTTTTATTTAGGACATTATAGGGATGGTGAGTTGGATTGATGAACCCTTTCAAATATCAATGTCAGTATTGATTTCATTGTGCTTCCAGAACTGAAAAGCAAGCAGGGGAAGGAGAAAAGTTGGGAACTTCCCTCTTCCACACCCAGTAAGGTGTCTGGCTAGGTGATGGCCAGAGTCAAGTAGTGGCTGCCTGGAGTCAGCCTGGCCTGTAATAATGGACCACTTCAGACACTTGCTATGCAGGACCCTATGGCATTAGGTGAGAATTTCAAAGAGGAAAAGAATACCTCCAGGGCCTCTGGTTGGGACAAGATAGTAACTACTGAGGAGATGGCTGGACGATAAAATGATGCATGTGTGGAGCTGTCATGGCCTGCAACATCGAGCCCCCTGAGACACCCAATGATGTTGATAGGGATATAAAGAAGAGGGCCTGATGGACAAGACGAGATTTACTACATGTAATTAAACTGAACAGATTATGTGACAGTCGATGATCATGCAATAATTAAGTGCCTATTATGTACTAGAATAGGCACAGACAGAAAACAATGAACTATTTTGTGTCCCCCAAAAGCTTACATTTTTTTCAGGGAAACCATCAATATCCACACCAGTAAATATAAAATCTATTCAAAGTAAATACAAAATAATTATGTAGGGTAGAAGGAATGGGTTAACTAGATTGTGGTCAGAAAAGGCTGGACAGAGATGATAGCCTTCAAGCTAAGATTTGAAGCTAAGATTGATTGAGGAAGGCATAGGGAAGGAGGGAGTGAATTCACAGTATCTGGGAATTAGGAACAGACTGTATAAAAACATGGGGATTAGAGGCTCTCTGGAGTATAAGATGGGCCCCAGGCAATCCTGGACCTCATCTCACACAGATGGCATCATAAGGATGGAGAGGCTACAGCTGAAGTTTAGATTCTATTTCTTGTCCTTAACATTCAGAGATAAATCTAGCAGAGAGCAGAAAGTGGTTTGGGGTTCTCGGTTAAGCAACCATGCCTTGTGTGTGTATAAGGTTTTAAAAGTATTTTTATATTTATTATATGATCTGATATTAAGTTGTTAAAAAGAGAGTTTCTAATGCCCATTTCATGCCCAAGGAAAGTGAGAAAAGTTGTGAAAATTATCAACAGATACCAATGATTCATAAAATGTATCTCATGAGATCAATGCAGCCAAGTAAGAGGCCAGAATGTTGGCAGGGCAGAGCCAGTAATCCAACTATTTACATTATCATGGAAAGGGGGTGAATAGAGTTGTGAAATTTTGGATTTTGGGAAATAAGTTCTCCAATGCTTGAGAGGTAGGAAAAGGGAGACTGGGGAGAGAAAAACTAATGAAACTTTTTCCTGCCCTCTCTGAGATTATGTTCTGTTGGGGGAGACAATATATACATTAGCGCAATAGGTATATACAAACATATACAATCACAAAAACAATAGTGACAGTACCTCTGAGGTCAATGATATAAGGAACTTCAAGATAAGGGAATTTTCTCTACCAATTCAAAAACATACCTTCTCCCTACCCTATAGTCGTAGAGCACTGAGAAGGTGATTACCCATGTGCCAAAGCCTAGACTCAAACTCAAGTATTTCTGACTACAAGGCTAGGGCTCCAGATATCTACGACTGTCTATACAAAATGAATAATCCACATGAAAAAACAATAAATAAGATGTGTTTTTTTCATTATGAAATTAACCTCTGGAGATCCTAGCAACAAGATTCCAATGCTTTAAAATAGCCTGTTTGTTAAAGGTTGCTTTATTTTTCTCTGGATGACAGGTTTGTTAGAGTCAATGTGGGCTACTGAAACGAGTGTTGGTCTTGGAATCAGGAGAAAGCCATGGACTTGAAGCCCTCTTCTTATTGCCCACGTGATCATGAAGAAATCCTGCAGGTGATCTCTACTAATTGTCTAAAAGTTTGGTCAAAGGATTTCCCACATTAGAAACCACCTTAAATAATGAATTCAGAAATCATCACTATAATGTGGCTGGAATCCTTATTAGCCTGGGTCTTCCCTTATTCCAGAGTCTGCACAATTGCCATATGATAATAATTATTAATATTATTTTTTGCTTTTTGGAGGGCAGTTGGGGTTAAGTTACTTGCCCAAGGTCACACTGCTAGTTTGTTTTTGTTTTTTTGTCTGGTGTGTGTGTGTGTGTGTGTGTGTGTGTGTGTGTGTGTGTGTGTTAAGTGTCTGAGGGCAGATTTGAACTCAGGTCCTCCTGACTCCAGGGCCAGTACTCTATTCACTACGTCACCTAGCTGCCCCAATGATTAAATATTCTTAACTGTTTTTTTAAGCCATGTTCATAAGTACCAGTGCTATCTATCCATTTTTCAAGTATAGATTTTTGGGTGAAACATTTCAGAATAAGAGGAAGGGGTAGCCTTCATCATGTTCCTTATTCTTTCTGGTCAATTCATTTCAATTACTTTTGTCAAGCATTAATTAAGCATCTACTACTGGGACTCTGTGTGTGTGTGTGTGTGTGTGTGTGTGTGTGTGTGTGTGTGTGTGTGTGTGTGTGTGTGTGTGATGGACACCTTTGATAATCTAATGAAGCCTATGGATATCATATTAAAAATTATATATAGGCAGTCTGATTTGGGTGACCATGTACCTTGGTAGTCCCACAGTGTCCCGCGGTAATAAAATCCACTTTTTAAATTTAATCTTGGGGATCTTCTGTCTCGTTTTTATTAAGGTACAACATTTGGAGGCCCCAGAAAGATCTGGGGTGTTCCGTGTCACCCCAAAGGTCCCCAAATAAGAAGAGCTCTCAGCCTCTGGAGGTAGGCATCTGCTCGCCCCGAGCCCTAGGGGGGCTAGCCCCTTATGACATTCCAGGGCCCCAGGTCTCGTGGAAGGAAGATTGCACCTGCCTCCTGACTCCGACTTGCTCCTCATTAGGCTGTTCATGGATCCAGGACCTCAAGTCTGGGAGCCCCAGGGCGGCAGGGCCAGCAGCCAGCTGGAGGAACCCCAGAACACCAGCAGCTGTGGAGAATGATCAACATAGACATGCCTAGGGCAAAGTAAGAGGTTAGTGTCCTATGGGACTTTGGGACCTGTATTTGGGGAATGCATTGTCTCCCTCCCCTGGGGGCTAGAAGACTCTGAGGAGACATGCCATTTTGTAGTTTTCAGAGGCAGCTCCAGCTCCTGGCCTGTGAATTTGTAGGGAGATCCAGCAATCAGTCTTGGGGGGTAATCGCTCTTGCTTTATCCTCCCTGGATCTGGATTGTGATCTAGGGTGGAAGTCATGGGTGGGTTTACAGCTTGCCAGAAACGGAAGTTGCCCCTCACACGTTCGGGACGAAAATTCCTCTATCTGGCCTTAAAGCCATAGTGTGGCAACAAGCCCAAAAGTCAAGTAATTAAGTGGCAACATGCCAAGGCAAAAGAAACAGAAAAATGCAACCCTAGACTCCTATTTTGGGGG
This sequence comes from Gymnobelideus leadbeateri, assembly GCA_011680675.1. Lineage (NCBI taxonomy): Eukaryota > Metazoa > Chordata > Mammalia > Diprotodontia > Petauridae > Gymnobelideus > Gymnobelideus leadbeateri. Next base: position 222,229 of record WOXC01010612.1, read on the forward strand.
CATAGAGCGGGAAAAGGACTGTGAGGTCAGAAGTCCTGCTCCAAAAGCCCCAGGGGAAAACATGAGCGGGTTGCAGGCCATAGAGGACCTTAAGAAGGACTTTAAAAATCAAATAAGAGAAGTGGAGGAAAAATTGGAAAGAGAAATGAGAAGGATGCAGGAAAAGTATGAAATGAGGGTCAACAGCCTGACTGAGGAAAACAACGCCTTAAAAAATAGACTAACTCAAATGGCAAAGGAGGCCCAAAAGGGCAATGAAGAGAAGAATGCCTTAAAAAGTCGAATTTGCCAGATGGAAAAAGAATCTCAAAAGTTCACTGAGAAGATTCATTCCTTCAGAGTTAGACTGGAGCAAATGGAAGCTAATGACTTTATGAGAAATCAAGATGCTGTTAAGTAGATCCAAACAAATGAAAGATTAGAAGGCAATGTGAAATATCTCATGGGAAAAACCACTGACCTGGAAAATAGATCCAGGAGAGACAATTTAAAAAATATTGGACTACCTGAAAGCCATGATCAAAGAAAGAACCTAGAAATCACCCTTCAAGAAATTCTCAAGGAAAATTGCCCTGATGTTTTAGATATAGAGGACAAAACAGAGTTTGAAAGAATCCACAGATCACCTCCTGAAAAAGATCCCAAAAAGAAAACCCCCAGGAATATTATAGCCAGGTTCCAGAATCGCCAGATCAAGGAGAAAATACTATAAGCAGCCAGGAAGAAACAATTTCAATATTGTGGAAACACAATCAGAATAGGCCAGGACCTGGCAGATTCTACACTGAGGTATCTAAGGGCATGGAATATGATATTCCAGAGGGCAAAAGAACTGAGAATGAACCCAAGGGTCACCTACCCAGCAAAACTGAGTATTTTGTTTCAGGGGAAAATATGGTCATTCAGTGGAATAGAGGACTTTCAAGCATTCTAGAGGAAAAAACCAGAATCGAATAGAAAATTTGACATCCAGACACAAGAAGCAAGAGATGCCTGAGAAGGTAATCAGGGAAAAGAAATCAAAAGGAACTTATCAAAGTTGAACTATTTACATTCCTATATGGAAAAGCAATAACTGGGACTGATGATATCTTTCTCTCTATGAAAATAATGGAAGAAGGGTGTGTGGTCATATAAATACATATGTGAATGTGTGTGTATATGGTTACAGTTATATATGGATAGAGGGCATAAGTTGAATCTGTTGGGAAGGGAGAATACTCAAGGGATGAAATTATGAGGTGAGAGAGGAAAGTGGCAAGAGGAGATGGGGAGAGACAGGGTAGGGCAAACTGACTCATGTAGAAGAAGCAAGGGGAAGTAGTTACAAGGGAGAGGGAGAATAGGAAGAAAAAAAAAAGGCAAAACCAAATTCTCATTGAATTTGGTTCAGGGAGAGAATGACATACATACTAAATGGGATATCTCAACCGGCAGCAGAATAGGGGGAAGGGGAATGAGAGGAGGGATGATGGATGGGAGGGCATCCTTGGGGGGAGGGGAGATTGGAAGTACCCACTATAGAAGAGGGACAGGACCAGGTGGGGGGTGGGATGAGTGGGAGCGAATTATAAGCATCCTTGTACAATATATCTACCATGATAATGTTTTGCATAGCTAGACTTGTACAACATATACTGAATTACTTATCTCCCCAGAGGGAATGGAGGAAGGAAATGGATCTGAAATTCGAGGTCTTAACATTAAATGTTTCAAATATATATAAATACTATTATTAATAAAAAAAACAAAAAAACAAGAGTAACTGAAAAAAATTGTAACGTCTCTCTAATAAAGGCCTCATTTCTCAAAACAAAAAAAAGAGTTATGCAAACTGCTTAAAATCATTTTAAGTTTTCAACTAACTTTCTTGATCAAGGTTTAATTAGATTGTAAAAACAGAAGAGATCTGGCTGTTTTGATCTGAATTTGTAGTCGTTTCATGCTCTAAGCAAAAGTTAACATTTGTAACTGAATGTATGTTAAGGATTCAATTTCTGAATTATCTCTTTCTTCCTCAGTGGATATAGACCCAGCTCCCTATGAAACATAGACAGATCTACCCAAATGATTTTGGGTCCCAGCTGTCTAAGGGGGAAGTGATCAGGTGCTTGGAATGATGGGGTACTTGGGTGCCTGATATTTAGTTTAATCAGAGATACTTTAGTTGAGAGAAAAGAAAGATACGATTTTTAACACTAGGTTAATTCAAACTGTTTTAAAGTCTATTTATGAAAAGCTGAACAAGGCAGATAAGAAGGTTTGGCTTCCCCATGAGAATTGGGTCAGGTCCTCGGATTCTTAGCTTTGACTTCCTTGAGCAGCCAGCATCTGAAATTTTCTCAGAGCTCAGAACTCAAGGCTGAGAAAGTCCAGACCATTCCCTAACATATATTTGGAAGACCACTTCCTCTAATCTGGGAAGACCTAAAAGCTGAAATCACTAACTTTTCCCTCATCACGTTCCTTCAGGGTCTGCAAGACGATTCAAGAAAAAAACTCCTTCCCTCAGCTCTCCTGATCCAGATCCCGAGTTCCACCTCAGCTTACCTGTTTCAACCTGGGGAATTCTGTGCTGGTAAAAAGAAATTCACGGTCTGGAGCCGAGGTGGAAGGGACCACATGTCATGATCCCCACTACACCTACTGCTGTCAAAGTGGACTCTGTTCCCACATGACTCCATTGCACCAGAGTGAAGCCTGCTGTCACCTCAGAATGGAAAGCAGAAGTCCATGAGGACCCCCTAAAGCTAAGACTATCCAATCCTCTCCCTGATTCCCCTTTTACCTCCTTGCGCAGTCCCCCACAATCCCCATGCCCCCAGACCAAGCTATACCTGGGTATTAACCACAGGAAATGGACAATCCTGGACTTTTCCAGAACTGGAGCACACAGCTATCCTTTAACTCCCTGTTCCCCAGAACTGGACTATTTGGGGCCCACCAGTAGATGCAGGTTACCTACTCTGTTCAGATACGGGATACCTGTGTGCCTGTGCTTGTGTCACAGTTTACCACCTCCCCTCTCCTAGTCCTGGTGCCTCCCTGTGCTACTAGGCAGGCAGTAGTGAGGGATTGGACCCATTGTTCCAAATCCATACAATGCGTCTGACCCCTAGCAACCCATGCCCAAATCTCACCATTCAAAATCCCTCTGACCTGCCTGGGGAACCCCGGTTTCTCAAGTCCTGGGAATCATAGTCCCTGAAGGGGTGGAGGGAGTGCAGGTGGGAAAGACCTTAGTACTGACTATAACCAAAAAGCCACCTGTACCCCTGCCTGATCGCCACCCCATTGGTCCCATAGGGCTATCCCTGCCCCACTAGGGAGCCCCGATATCCAAATCACAATACCAACTGTCACCACATGGGCCCCTGTCAGATCATACACCCCCCTCATCTTCAAAGGTTCAGGAATCTCACAATTATCAGATCCCCTTAATTACCCTTCTGTCAGCTGTCCATAAAACAACAGATCTAACCACATGTTGGGAAAAGATTTCTGGATTTGTGTTGAACCCCAGTCTCCTTACTATGTAGGGGTGGCAGTAAATGCTTCAGTCACCCCTATTTCCAATACAGAGAATTGTAAGTGGGACCACCCAAGGCTCTCCCTTGGGGATGTACAGGGTACAGGTTTCTGCCTCATATCATCCAGCACCCCTTTATCCAGCTCTCAGTATAGCTCAAGTTGTGGGAAAAACCCACATGATTCAGGCCTCTAGCTCATACTACTTCCCTTCCCCTCTAGGAGCCTGGTGGGCATGCCACAATGGCCTTACCTAGTGTGTCTCTGTTACAGTGTTCCTCAGACTGAGGACCCCCTGTGTATCCTAGTGGCCATAATTCCCTGAGTCACCCTTTTCCCCAGGTGAACAAGGTTGGCATTACTTTTCCCAGAAGGGCAACTGAGCCACCACCTAAGGCAGGCAGTACCACTCCTCATTCCCATCTCAGTGGGCTTGGGCCTTGTGGGTTCTGTATCTACTGGGATGGCAGCCTTGATTAAGGGGGAGGCCAATTATCAAGCCTTAAGTACACAGGTAAATGTTGACCTCTCCCACATAGAGCAGTCCATCTCAGCCCTGGAAAGACAGGTGGACTCTCTGGCAGAGGTGGTTCTTTAGAACTGCAGAGGCCTTGACCTTCTTAAACAGGGTGGCCTGTGTGCAGTCCTTGATGAGGCTTGTTGCTACTGCGCAAACAACTCTGGAGTGGTGAGGGAGAGTCTGAAGTTGGTAAGCCAGAATATTGCTAATGGACAGAGGGGGCTGGAAAATTCTGAGAATGGGTATCAGTCCCTGTTCCCCTGGAACATCCCCCTAACTCACTAAATTGATATCAGCCTTGGTATTAGTATTGGTATTAGCCTCTTCTCCTTCTGATCATAGCCCTAATTGTAGGACCCTATCTTATTATTTTCTACAATTTGTCAAATCCAGTGTTAATTATCAGGGACCCCCCCATCCTTTAGGAGCAAAATTGGGTAATCTAGATGTGACCCCTAGATGTGACCCCAGCTATGTCAAAGGTTTGACATATTGACAAGAAAGAGTAGGGAATGTTGGACCCAGCTCCACTCTGCCCTTCCCCCACTGATCTGTCACTTTGCCCTTCCCTAATGTCAGATACAAATCCACTCACCCTTTCCTTGATTTGTAAAACAGGCAGCCCAACCTTTCCTTCATTGATTTGTAAAACAGAGAACTCCACCTTGCTTAATCTGTAAATAGGCAGAACCCCCCACCCCTTGCTTACCCTTGATTAATCTGTGAGTGGAAGTCCCAGCCTAGGGTTTCTTGCCAGCAAGAAATTCAAATGTATACTGACCAATCATTGGAGTCTCAGCTTATATCACTGTAATTTCAGCTTAAGTAACCTGACTATGGAACCTCTATAAAACCTGCACACTGTCTGTGCAAAAGTGCTGTCTGATTTGGGTGACCATGTACCCCGACAGTCCCATGGTATCCCGCAGTAATAAAATCCACTTTTCAATTAAAAAAAAAAAAGTATATATATATATATATATATATATATATATGTATTTAAAATATACTTAAAGGAAATTTTACTTTTCAGTTAGATATTAGTGAAAATAAAAATGTCATATGCCTGATCCAAGATCATAGATACTCTAAAATCTATATATAATGAACCTCAAGTTAAGAACTCGTGATCTATTGGGGGGAGGAAAAACATAGTTGAAAATAAATATTAAATATGGACTAAATAAATATGAAGATACAACCCAGGAATTTTATGTTATGTAGGGGAGAAAAGAAAGAATTTTATGGAAAAATCATGAGTGGAGGGAAATGGAACTTTGTAAGTCAATCATACAGTCAACATAGAGTTCTTAGAAGTTTATTATATACCAGGCATGATGCTAAATGATGAGGATACAAAAAAGGTAAAAACACAATCCCTGACCACATTTTGTATGGGGAACAATAAACATACCAATATGGCTAGCACATAGGATCTAGGAGAGGGAGAAATGTGAACTTAGTGTGGAAAGACAGATTGAGAGAATGGGAGGGGCTTATGACTAAACAGGTATTTGTTTATATTTTAGTCAAGCAAAGTCAGGATGCCACTGATGTTTCTTAAACAAGGGTGTACCATGATCAGGGAATGCTTTGGTAATAGTATGGAGAATGGGTTTGAAGGGGAAGTGACTGGAGTAAGGAGTCTATTTCAAAAGTTCAGATAAACAGTTAGGAAGACAATAACCAGGACTGTGGTCTTCATGAGTGGAGAAAATGGGATGGATATTAAGAGACATTTTGGAAGCAGAAGCAACAAGATTTGGCAACTTACTGCATATGGAGAGTGAAAAAGATCTATGGAGGCAACTCCCAGGTTTGTGAAGCTGAGTGTGTGGACAGATGAAAGTGACTTCAACAGGAATAGGAAAGTAAGAAGAAGGAAAGATTGATAGACAAGATTATGAGTTCTGCTTTGGACATGGTGAGATTGAGATGTCTATGTGAAATCCCAGGGTAAATACCCAATAGATAGTGATGTGTACTAGATATCAGGAAAGGGAAGAATATCAGATATGTAAGTTTGGAAATCATCTCTAAAAAAATGAGTTGTGTCCAGAGATTAACTTAATAATAATGTTAGAGAAGGAACATACTATAAAGAACTTGGAGGCAGGAAATCATGGGTTAAATTTTCCTGAGGCCCTTACTAGCTGTACAACCCTTGGCCAAGGAGAGCGGGGAGAGAGAGAGAGAGAGAGAGAGAGAGAGAGAGAGAGAGGACTTTGGTGATTTTCTAATCTGACATGTACATTTTTTTAGAGAGGAAGAAATGAGACACAAAGAGATAAAGCAATTAGCCTAAGGTCAGGGTAGCTAGGTGGTACCATAGAGGCCTAGAGTTGGGAAAACTTATCTTTCCAAGTTCAAATATGACCTCAGACACTTACTGTGTGACCTTGGACAAGTCACTTAACCTTATATGCCTTGGTTTCCTCACACGCAAAATGAGCTAGAGAAGAAAATGGCAATTCACTCCAGTATCTCTGGAAAAAAAAAAACACAAATGGGGTCAGGAAGACTTGGACAAAACTGAAATCACAGAACAATAACAGAACTTATACATGAAAGAACAAGGTTAAAAAACCAGATTCTCTTTCTGCAAATCCCAAACTCTTTCATTCATGGGATAATTTTCTGTTGCTAGTGTTATTGTGGATAGAATGGAAAGTACACTGACAGTGAGAGACTTTGTGCCCCAATGATGACTTTGCCCTTACTATCCCTATATGCTCAATTATTGCTCCACTTCTCTATCTTCAGTTTTAGCATCTATAAAAGCGAGAGAAAACTATATAAGAATAGCTGAAAACATACCGTTTAGAATACTTTGTCATTATTGAACTTGACAAAATCTCTGTGAGGTAGATAGTTATGGGTATTATTCTCCCCATTTTACTGGTGAGAAGACTGAAGCCCAGGGAAGTTAAATAAGCCTTGGATGTCAGAGCTTTTAAGAGTCAAAAGAATTATTTGAACTCAGGTTACAATGTGAAGGCTTTTTACTGTACCACACTGCCTTTGACAATCACTATAGTTTCATCAACTTCTAAATCCTATGGACTCTCCCCATGGATTTGACGTACTAGGAGGCTTAAGAAAACTCAGGGCATGATAAATTCCTTCCTGTAGTTTGATTTTTTATTTTGAGCACATTCTTTTTCAAGTAATGGGACAAAAAAGTCACCACTCTTGGAGAGAATTGTGAAGTCTCTTGAATATAGTATGGAGAGAACAGCTATTTACTCAGGCAAAGTAGTTCAATAACCTCACAGCTTAGAAAATGATTGTTTCATCTCCATTGAAATGCCGTTCCATTGTTAAGGGAAACTCTGAAGAGCCAATTCTTTTTCTCTCAGGAAATTTGGAGATGGGCCCAAGTTTGCCAATCTGTAAAAGCAGAAACATTCTAGGGCACATACTGGAAGTGTCTATTAAGGCAAAGGCTCAATCTCCTAAAAGATGCTGTCCTTGTTTGCCCCTGTCTATTGACCCATCAAGTTGGCTGCTCTTCTTTTGTGATACAAGAATAAGACAGGTGAGAAGAATGAGTCTTACAGGGCCTCAGACAAACTCACAGAGAGTAATCCTTTCTGGTAACTATAGGAAATCAACAAATAGTGATAGCAACAGGAGCACTGTAGATTAATTAGCATAAAACTGTCAGAGGTTTGCAAAGAAGACAGACAGGAAAGTATAGTGGGTAGAGATAATGCCTTGAAATCTCGAACTTTTTTTTCAGTCATAACTGAGTCTTTGTGATCCTGTTTGGGGTTATCCTGGCAGAGATACTGGAGTGGCTTGCCATTTCCATCTCCAGCTCATTTTTACAGATGAGGAACCTGAGGCAAAAAGGGTTAAGTGATTTGCCCAAAGTCATGCAGCTACTAAGTGTCTAAGACCAGATTTGAACTCATGCAGATGATTCTTTTTGCCTCTAGGCCTGGCATTCTATCCACTGCGCCACCTAGCTGTTAAAACCAGAAAGAAATTTCAAGTCCTAGTGCTGAAACATATGGAAATGAAAAAGTCATCTGACTTCTCAGTGTTCTGGACAATTCTTTTAAAAATTATACCTCAAGGAGTAGGTACCCATTTGAATTGGTAGATGGCGGAACATGATTCTGGGAGTTCCTTATAAAAATGAAATCACAGGTCCAGTCCCTCGAGCTTATACTTCTGTTCGTCTTGGACTCATAGGATCAGAGAATGAGAATTTGAAGGGATTTTAGATGCCATTTAGTACAGTCTCTCAGTTTTACAATTTAGGAAACTGTACCTTGATTTATTTCAATATAACCAAGTCCTCCAATCATTTTGTAATCATTTCTTTCCCTAAAGTATAGAAAGAGGATTGACTCCAAATATACCAAGACTTTCTTCTGGTGCTGTCCCATCTTTAATAAAAGCAACACAACACTTGGACTAACCACATACTATTCTCATTAAAGATACCCTTACCCCTCCCTGCCCTTTCAGGTTATCCACATTCTGGATGATGAACTTTACACCATTCTTCACTTTATCATTGTAAGGCAACTAGGTAGCTTAGTGGATAGAGTTCTGGGCCTGAAGTCAAGAATGCCGGAATTCAAATCCAGCATCAGACACTTACTAGCTGGCTATATGATCATGAGGAAGTCATTTAACCTCTGACTACCTCATGAAAATAATAAAAGCACTCCCTTGCAGGTCTGTTGCAAGCATCAAAGATGCTTGTATCTGTAAAATACTTAGCGCAATGGTTGGCACATAGTAGGTGCTATATAAATAATTATTTCCTTTCCCTTTCCTTCAATTTTCATTCTTCTGAAGTCAATTGTATGAGAAGATTTAATGACACATAGCATGACCAGACTTATTGATAGGAAAAAATAAATGGTCTTCACAGGCATTATACAGTTCATTCATTCATTCATTTAGTTTTCTTAATATTTTTTTCCAAAATTACATTTAAAACAATTTTAACATTATTTTTTTTTTAATTTGGAGTGCCAAATTCTATCCCTCTCTCTTCTGCTTCTCTCCCTAATATGGTAAGCAATTTGATGTAGGTTGTACAAATGTAACTGTAATGGCAATCAAAGAAGTACTTAGCACCTTATTTCAGTTATTTAATTATTTAGCACCTTGTTTCAGTTCAAGTTTCTTTTAAGCTTTGCCCATGATTATATCAAGTCTTTGTTAAGAAACAGAACTTGTGAATCCCACAGTTGGAGGAACTTGCTGATGCAAGAGGAAGGGGCTGAACAGGGAGGACCTAATGACCATATATAAGGAGAAGCCCAAGCTTGGAGAGAGCAAAGTTGATAGGAAGCATGGTTTGGCACCAGAACTTTTTCTGTGTTGATGTTACTTTGTCAGATATGTCTGCTGATAGAAGACATTAATATTGTTACAGAAATCCTGGGAACTTACTTCTGGTTCAGAAGCCCTGAAAGAGGACTTTCCTGTTATCTGTTTATAGAAGTCCTAAAGGAGGGTTTTACTGATATTTTCAGATATCTTGGGATTTTACTAATGATTTGTGCTGATTTTTCAGACATCTGTTTTCTGATCTGTGTTGATTGAACAGGAAGAAAATGAATTGATGATAGTGTCAGTAATGTATGTGAATATTGTTGTAACTCTGCTGAGCTTGATATGTATAGATATTGTTTTGGCTTTGTTAAGCTTTGTCTTCCCAGAAACAGAGACTGCTAAGGACTTGAGGTGGACTGGACACTGTGAGCTTCAATATGTAACTAGATGAGGAATTGGATGAGGATCTGGCTGGGGAGTTGAGAGCTGCCTACCTTTGAATCCAGGTGACAGTTGGGTAAATTCAGGCAAAATCTGGGAACAAGGAAGAGGAACCATTGTATCTGAGACCCAGACCTGAGTCAAGATGAAAAGACCCTCCATGGTTACTTAATGTTGACTAAAAAGATGGTGATTTACTGTGGGCTAGGGGTGGGAGAACTTTGTACTCTGTACCTTCTACCTCTTAAGGATGACTGAATTAAGGATGATTGGAAACTAATCTGCAATCAAGAAGAAGGAAGGCTTTTTAACTGAGAGATTAAGACAATGTGACCTAAGGGTGGAGAACTTTGACCTTTGTACTTTGTGTCCCTTAAGAAGGCTAAGGCTTGCTCCTTAAGGATGATTGAGTTAAGGGCGTACTGAATAGTATTTCTTGTTTAAAAGTATGTGGCCACTTTGGTGAAAATTATGTGGCCACATTTAGTGATAAATTGTTATTTTATAACATTGTGAATGCTGTATTTTGGTTTCTGTGAATGTTTTGTTTTAAATTTACTGCTGAATAAAGAGATTTCACTATACTATGTGATCAGAATCTTAAATCTGTTCATAGCAGCAGTCCTCTAGAAAGCAGCTAGTGCTTGGCTTTACAGCAATCATAAAAAATTATATTTCCATATTAGTCATGCTGGGAAAGAAGACACAGACTGTAAGGGGGACAAAAACAAAAACAAAAAAGTGAAAATAATATGATTCAATCTGTATTCAGACTCCATCAGTTCTTTCTCTAGATGTGGACAGCATTTTTCATCATGAGTCCTTTGGAATTGTTTTTAATCATTGTATTGAAGAGAATACCTAAGTCATTCATAGATGATCTTCATACAATATTTCTGTTTAGCATATACAGTATTCTCTTGGTTTTGTTCACTTCACTTTGCTTCAGTTCATGTAAGTCTTTTCAGGTTTTTTTCTGAAATCATCCTGCTTGTCATTTCTTATAGCCCAATAACATTCTATCACAATCATATACCAAAACTTGTTAAGTTGTTCAGCCATTACCCATCTGATGGACATCTCAATTTCCAATTCTTTGCCACCACAAAAGAGCTGTGATAAATATTTTTTATTTTTATTTTTTTACAAATAAATCCTTTTTGCACAAATAGGACCCACATGTTGCTCATTAATCAAAAGTCACATCACTACAAGTTGGAAGTGTGATATAGGAGATTCTTGCTTTCATAAAGATTTCATTACTTGCCCTCTGAAATCTTTTCTAATTCTGAGCTTCTGCAATTCTCTACAATGGACTTCTTAGAATATCTTGTCCAATGTGGGGTAGGAGGGGATGGGTCATTCCCTATGCCAGCTTCTAAAGCTTATCCCTGATCTGTATCCTAATATTCCATAAATATAACTTCTGCAATACAAACCAGTTTCTGTAGTCAAGCAATTAGGATTTTTCCCTGACATTCTGACACCCTGCAATTTTCTTATGCTCCTTGCAAATTTCCATTATTAATCTTTTTTTTATTCCAATCTGCTTTAATGTCACTGGTCTAAATTTATTTTCTAGAGTGTATTCATATCTATTATATTTATTCTAGTGCATACTTTTCATTTCTTTGTGCTGTGAACCCCAGGATTTCCCTGAAGTTGTATTCACATTTGATGCTTTCCCATCATTTAATAATTAATTTAATTCACTGGGCCTAACTAATGCTTGTAAAGAAAAAGCCTACACACATCATTGTTTCTTCTTCATGAGTAGATCACATTAGACAGTGGGCACTCTGATGGACTAAAATTTTACAACTCAGCATTCTTTTGTGAATATCAGTGGAATTAGAACAGCCTATGAAAGTTTACTTCTCACTGGCCAACTTCCATCATCTTTCCATAGATGATTTACCCAGTGGTCACTGAAGGTCTCAATTATCTGGAATGCCACAAGAAAGTTGAATTTCAAGAAATGTTTTCACTACAGGGAGGAAACAGAAATGCCTTTGCTCTTAGCAGAATTCAGAAAGTCAGAATTTGCAAGCTTACGTCATCACTATCATCATCCTGAAAAAAGCGCGAAAGAATTTTATTAACTCATTAAAGTTTGAAAATGATTTTTAATTTATTTGTTATAACAACCCTTTGAGAACCTATGATTCTCCTTTTCTCTCCAGTGTACACCCTCTTGAGTCTCAATGCTTAGAATTTTTGTTTTTTGTTAAAGCTCATTTTAAATACCTCTTTTCCTTATTTTTCCCAATTTCTGTTGCCACATTTTAAAATTATCAAGTATTGATTTTCTATATGTTAATTTGTGTTTATGCTCATATATGGTCATAATGTTAGTATCCTGGTATAGAAGTAATCTCTTTGAGAAACATTTGTTTGCCTTAGTGTCCCCACCACCTAGCAAGGTACTTGACATATAATAAGAAATTAATAAATATTTGTTGAATCAGAGATTGGCTATGGGCACCAATCTGTTATCCCCTAATAACAAGAATAGGTAGATTATATCACGTTTTTTTTTTCCCAGCTGGCATTATTACAACTATGTATGTGTGTAGAAACACACACATGTATGTGTGTAGAAACACACACATGTATGTGTGTACATGTGTGTATAAATATACACACATACAAATACATATGTACATATGTATGCATATATGCATGCATGCGTGTACATATATTACCTTTACATGACATGTTTTCCAGTAACCTAATTTTCCTAGTCTCTTTCTCTTGAATGAATTACAAATTGCTTAAAATGCCCAACAATCCAATCTTGTGGAAGGAAAGAAATTATTCTTTCCAGAATGAATGATTGTTTGTTTTCTTAAAGAAACTGATCAATATATGAACAAATTGAAGAATTTTTTTTCCATCCTACATTAGAAAAAATCTCTGAGGAAAGAAGGGAAAAATAGAACTTGTAGTAGCTGTAGGAGAATGTCTGGTATCCTTTGGGGACTACTTCCTATAATTATTTACTTATGTGTCTCTTGGGTGGGATGACAGTAGAATGCAGGCTCAGGCAGAGTATATCCTATAAACAGATTTAATTTCTACCTCCCTCTAGTGTTGAAGGTTTTATCTCTTGAAAATCCATAGTGGGAGGATTCAAATTAACCACCCAGACAGCTAAAATTGGTAGATAATTTAAAAAATACTAGACAATACTGAAGATGTTCAACTGCTGAAATATAGGAATGGAAAGTATAATGATAGATGCTTATCACTAGCTGTTTGCTATTTATTTAATAGATTTCACTATTCTTTACCATTTGGAGATGAAACTTTTTAATTGTCATCTCTTACTTTATGGTTGAGTGGCACCAGAAACTCAGTACTACATATCCATTCATCTACTAAACCCCATATCCTACTAAACAAATTCTTTGCCTGACCAAGGAAAATTATAAGAATAAAGGAAAGATGGTGAAGTTCCTTTCACATGATCTGACTTTAAGATATCCAAGATACAGTATGGATTATGTCTCCAGTGATCCATATTCAGTAACTTCTACCCCTATTCCTTATCATCTTGTCAAATATTTGCAAAAAGGAATCTAAGATTCTTAAGGACAAGGACTATGTCTTTAACAATACAAATGCATCTCTAGCACTCAGCACAGTACTTGGTACTTAAACATTTAATTAACTTAAATGTTTATTGATTGAATCATTCTTTCCTATGCTTAATTCATTAATTATCTTGTTTTTGCTTAGCTATTTCAGTCATATCTAATTCCAGGTAACCCCATTTGGGATTTTTTTGACAAAGATGCTAGAGTGGTGCTCCATTTCCTTCTCCAGCATATTCTATAGATGAGGAAACTGAGGCAAACAGGGTTAAGTGACTTGTCCAGGGTATCACACAACTAGTAAGTATCTGAGTCTACATTTGAATTCAGGCCCACTGAAGTCTAGGGCCAATCCTCTATTCACTAAACTACCTAGTTAGAAAATCAAAGAACCATAGAATGATGGATTTTTGGAGGAGAAATGAAGTTCATTGACTATAACATACTAAACAAGTAGTTCACTAGTTTCTACTTAAAGACCCATAAGGAGCTACAAACACCACCCCTTTAGGAAGCCCATTCTACTTTTGGACAACTCAGTATTTTAGGGAATTTTTCAAGGTCTTAAACTTAGATTTGTCTCTACAGCTTCCTTGTATTGCTCATGTTTCTTCTTGGGCCAAACAGAATAATTCTATTTTTTCCCTCCATATGTTAGTCATTCAAATACTTGAACTTAACTATCATGTTCTTCCATTCTTCTTTTCTATCATCTAAATATGCCCAGTTCCTTAAATTGATTCTCTCATATCATTAACTCAAGTCCCTTCACGATCCTGGTTGCTTTCCCTTGGCATACTCCATTATCTCAATGTCTTTCTTAAGAATTATGTTGAGATTGACTTTCAAATACAAGAAACCAGAGAAGCACGAGAAGATAAAACAAGAAAAGGAAATCTTAAGGAACTCATTAAAGCTGAGCTATTTACATTCCTACATGGAAAAACAATAATTGTCACTCATAAGACTTTTCTCAGTATGAGGGTAGTTGAAGAGAATATGTATGTGTGTATACACATACATATACATATATGTATGTGTACATGTGTACATGCATGTATGTATGTATTGGAGGATATATGTGTATATAAATATGTCAGTGTGGGCATGTACATGTACATGTATACATAGATAGAGGGCACAGGATGAGTTGAACATGAAGGGATTATATCTACAAAATAAAATTAAGAAGTGAGAGAGGAATTTATTGGGAGAAGGAGAAAGGGAGAGATGGACCAGGGTAAATTATCTCATATAAAAGAAGCAAGAGAAAACTGTTACAATGGAGGGGAAGGACAGGAAGGTGAAAGGGAATGGGACAAACTTATTGAATTTGGCTTAAGGAGGGAATAACATACATACTCATTTGGGTACCTTACCCTACAGGAAAATAGGAGGAAAGGGGATTAGAGGAGGGATGATAGAAGGGAGGGCAGATTGGGGGAGAGGGTATTTAGAAGCAGACACTTTTGGAAAGGGATAAGGTCAAAGGAGAAAATAGAATAATTGGGGGATGGGAGAGGATGGAGGGAAATATAGTTAGACTTCCACAATATAACTACTACAGAAAGGTTTTGCATAACTACACATGTACAAATTATATGGAATTGCTTATCTTCCCAGTTAGGGTGGGTGAGGAGGGAAGAAGGGAAAAAAATCTCAACTCAAAGTTTTAAAAAAATGTTTTGTTTTGTTTTTTAAATGGGCTTTTTTATCAGGTAACTTGGAAATAAGATGAACCAACACTGGGGTATAAAATTCCATCTTGCCCCACTAGAAAGTTAGGGGGAGTGGGGCAGGATGTAAGAGAGAACAGATTGGGGGAAGGGGTATTCAGTAGGCTTGTCTGTTGGGGTGGGGAATAGGGAAAAGACAGGGAGGAAAATTGTAACTCAAAATCTGGTGGAAATGAATGTTGAAAATTAAAAATAAATAAATAAGTTGGAAAAAAAAAAAAGATGTTGAGAAGTTCCAATAAGGTCAGAGGTGAAACATGGATGTCCAATATCACCATTGTTATTCAGTATTGTATTAGAAATGTTAGCTTTTGAAATAAGAGAAGGAAAAGAAATTGAGGGTATTAGAACAGCAAATGAAGAAACAAAAGCTATCACTCTTAGCAGGTGATACGATAGTATACTTAGAGAATATGAGAGAATCAACTAAAAATCTCCCTGAAATTATTACAATTTTAGCAAAGTTTCAGGATATAAAATTGACCCACATAAATCATCAGCATTTCTATATATTACTAACAAATTTCAACAGCAATAGATAGAAAGAGAAAATACATTTAAAGTAACAGTAGGCAATAAAAAAGCATTTGGAAATCTACCTGTCAAGACAAACCCAGGAATTATGTGAACACAATTGCAAAATACTTTTCACACAAATAAAGTCAGATCTAAATAATTGGAAAAACATCACTTGTTCATGGGTAGGCTGAGCTAATATAATAAAAATGACAATTCTATCTAAAGTAATTTACTTTTTCAGTGTCATATCAATAAAACTGCCAAAAATATTTTATAAAGATAAAAAATTCTAACAAAATTAATTTGGAAGAAAAAAAAGGCCCAAAATACCAAGGGAATTAATGAAAAAATAATGCAACGGAAGGTGTATTAGCTGTACCATATCTGAAAATGCATTGTAAAACAACAATCACTGAAACTTCTTGGTACTGGCTAAGAAATAGAGATCAGCAGAATAGGTTAGGTATACAAGACATAGCAGTCAATGAATGATCTACTGTTTAATAAACCAAAAGACTGAGGGCAGAGCCAAGATGGCAGAGTAGAAACAGCCCTTCCACAGCACTCTAGCCCACACCACTTCAAAAATATGTAAAAGGGGACTCTGAACCACCTCTGGAGCTCTAGAACTCACAGAATGAGACAGAGAAGCTAACCTCCTGCTGAGGACAGCCCAGCAGGGAGCAGCCAGCACAGCACTCTGGGAGCCAAGTCCAGGACTGAGTGAGTCAGAGGTTTTGGCCCCAGGACAGCCTGACCAGCAGCTGGCTGGAGGGACCCCAGAACATCAACAGCTGTGGCGTTTCCAGAATTACCAAATAGATGCCTAGGAAAAAGTGTGAGTCCCTATGGACTTTGGGACCAGTATTTGGGAGCATGTTGGCTTCTTCCCCTAGGGGTGAGAAGCTGCTGAGGAGCCACAGCACAGCAGCCATTTGGCAGCTTCAGTTGCAGCTTCAGCTCCTGGCCTGCAGACTGTAGGGGGATCCAGCAATCAGTCTTGGGGGGTAATGTCTCTTGCTTTAACCTTCTTGGATCTGGATTGTGGTCTAGGGTGAAGGTCTTGGGGTGTGTGTCCAGCTTGCCAGAGTGTATAGGGGCTTCAGGTAGGGCACCCAACTAGTACCTTTGGCAGTTGAGAAGACCCCAACATTTGGGATAGAAGCTCCCCTGTCTGGTGGCAGAGTCCTACTGTGGCAACAAGCCCAAAAGTCAAGTAATTAAGTGTCAACATGCATAGGCAAAGGAAACAAAATAAACAGAAAAATTCAACATTAGACTCCTATTTTGGGGGCAAAGAGGATGGAAGCATGGAACAGGAGGAGTACTGGGAAGTCAGAACTCCTGCACCAAAAGGCCCAAATGAAAATATGAGCATGTTATAGGTGATAGAGGACCTTAAGAAGGATATTAAAAATCAAATAATAGAAGTGGAGGAAAAATTGGGAAGAGAAATGAGAAGGATGCAGGAAAATTATAAACTGAGAGTCAACAGCCTGACTGAGGAAAAAAGCACCTTAAAAAATAGAATAACTCAAGTGACAAAAGAGGCTAAAAAAGGCAAAGAGGAAAAGAATGCCTTAAAAAGCCAAATTTGCCAGATGGAAAAAGAATCTCAAAAGCTCACTTAGGAGATTCAGTCCTTCAGAATTAGACTGGAGCAAATGGAAACTAGTGACTTTATGAGAAATAAAGAGGCTGTTAAACAGATCTAAGCAATTGAAAGAATAGAAGGCAATGTGAAATACCTCATGGGAAAAACCACTGACCTGGAAAATAGATCCAGGGGAGATAATTTAAAAATTATTGGACTACCTGAAATCCATGACCAAAGAAAGAACTTAGGAACCGTCCTTCAAGAAATTCTCAAGGAAAATTGCTCTGCTCTTTTAGACCCAGAGGGCAAAATAGAGATTGAAAGAATCCACCGATCACCTCCTGAAAATGATCCCAAAAAGAAAACTCCTAGGAATATTATAGACCGATTCCAGAATTCCCAGATCAAGGAGAAAATACTACAAGCAACCAGGAAGAAACAATTTCAATATTGTGGAAACACAATCAGAATAGCTCAGGACCTGGCAGCTTCTACAATGAGGGATCAAAGGGCATAGAATATGATATTCTGGAGGGCAAAAGAGCTGGGATTAAAACCAAAAATCACCTACCCAGAAAAACTGTCTTGTTTCAGGGGAAAATATGGTCATTCAGTGGAATAGAGGACTTGCAAGCATTCTTGAGGAAAAAAGAAGAGTTGAATAGAAAATTTGACATTCAGACACAAGAAGCAAGAGATGCTTGAGAAAGTAAACAGGAAAAGAAATCAAAAGGAATTAATCAAAGTTGAACTATTTACATTCCTACATGGAAAAACAATAACTGTAACTGATGAAACCTTTCTCAGTATGAAAATAATTGAAGAAGGGTATATGGGCATATGCATACATATGTGAATGTGTGTATATATGTGTATATATGTTTACACGTATACATGGATAGAGGGCACAGGTTGAATTTGGTGGGAATGGATGGTACTTAAGGGGTGAAGTTAAGAGGTGAGAGAGTAATGTGGCAAGAGGAGATGGGGAGAAACAGGGAGGGGTAAAGTATCTCATGTAAAAGAGGCAAGGAGAAGTAGGTGCAGGGGAGGGGAAGAATGGGAAGGCAAAAAGGCAAAACCATATTCTTATTGAATTTGGCTCAGGGAGAGAATGACATACATACTAAATGGGATATCTCACCCTGCAGGAGAGTGGGGGGGGGGGGAGGCATGAGAGTGGGGATAATGGGGGATAATGGAGGGGAGGTTGGAGGCACCACTTTTGAAGAGGGACAGGATCAAGGTAGGGAATGGACCCTAGGGAGTGGGATGGGTGGGAGGGAAACATAGCCAGTCTTTTACAATATATCTACTATGGTAATGTTTTGCATGGCTATATATGTACAACATATACTGAATTGCTTATCTTCCCAGCGGGAATGGGTGACAAGGGAGGAAGGGAATGCATCTGGAATTTGAAGTTTTAAAATTAAATGTTTCTAATATATATATAAATACTATTATTAATACTATTTTGCATGTAATTGGGAGATAAAATGTGCAGGCATTGGGGCACAGAGATTCACCTTTCCCTAATGGAAAAGTTGAAAGGGGTATGGGAGAAGAGATAGGAGAGAGCATATTGGATGAGGGGATATCCTGTGGGACTGCTATTCTGGGGTGG
The DNA here is from genome assembly GCA_011680675.1 of Gymnobelideus leadbeateri. NCBI lineage: Eukaryota > Metazoa > Chordata > Mammalia > Diprotodontia > Petauridae > Gymnobelideus > Gymnobelideus leadbeateri. The sequence goes on from WOXC01010612.1 coordinate 241,094, forward strand.
TGGGTAGGGGGAAAATGGTGAAAAAATTGTAACTCAAAATCTGGAGGAAATGAATGATGTAAACCAGAAGTTAATAAAGCATTTGGAAAAAAATAGATAAATAAACCAAAAGACTTCAGCTTCTGGGATAAAAACTCATTATTGGACAAAAACTGCTAGGAATACTAGAACATAGTATGGAAGAAAGGAGGAATAGACCAATATATTACACAATATACCAAGATAAAGTCAAAATAGGTATATGATCTAGATATAATGAGTGATAGTTTAAGTAAATTAAGAGAGCAAGGAGTAGTTTACCTGTCAGATATATGGAGAAGGGAATAATTTGTGACCAAAAAAGAGATAGAGAACATTATGAAATGTAAAATAGATAATTTTGATTATTTTAAATGAAAAATGTTTTTGCACAGTTGCTGCAACCAATATTAGAAGAGAAGCAGAAAGGTATGAAACATTTTTTTACAGTCAGTGTCTCTCATAAAGTATCATTTCTCAAATATATAGAAGACTGAGTCAAACTTATAAGGATACAAGTGATTCCCTAATTGATAAATGGTCAAGGACATAAAGAGTCAATTTTCAGATGATGAAATTAAAATTATTTTTAGTCATATAAAATTTTCTAAATCACTATTGATTAGAGGAATGCAAATCAAAGCAACTCTGAGGTACCTGCCAGATTGGCTAACAAGACTAAACATGAAAATGGTAAATACTGGAGAAGATGTAGGACAGTTGCAACACCAATGGACATTGTTGGTGGAGTTATGAATTAATCCAACCATTCTGGAGAACTATTTGGAACTATGTTTAAAGGGTTATAAAATTGTACATACCCTTTGATCCAGTAATACCACTACTAGGTCTATATTCCAAAGAGATCACAAAACAGGAAAAGGACCCACATGCACAAAAATATTTATAGAAGCTCTTCTTGTGTTTGCCAAGAATAGGGAATTGAGGGGATGCTCATCAATTGGGGAATGGGAGAAAAAGTTGTGGCATATGTATGTATTGGAATACTACTGTTCTACAAGAAAAGATGAGCCAGCAGATTTCAGAAAAACCTGGAAAAATTTACATGAACTGATGCTGAGTGGAGTGAGAAGAACTGGGAGAACATTGTAAACATTAACAGCAACATCATGTGATGACCAACTTTGATAGACTTAGTTCCTCTCAGCAATACAATGTTATAAGACAATTCCAAAAGACTAAAGAAGGAAAATGCTATCTATATTCAAAGAACACTCTCTCTCTCTCTCTCTCTCTCTCATGGTTATTTCCTTTGTGTGTTTGTTGTTGTTCTGTTTTGTTTTTTCTTTATCATGGTTATTCCCTTTGGTTCTGATTCTTCTTTACAACATGACTAATGGAAAAATGTTTATATGACACATGCATAGCATATGTCAGATTGCATGCCATCTTAGGGAGGGAGAAGAGGAAGGAGAGGGAAAAAATTAGAACTCAAAATCTTATAAAAGTAAATGAAATGTAGATGAAAAGTAGATGAAAACTAAAAATAATTTTTAAAATAATTTTAAAACGTGCTAAGAGGTGCCCAAAATATACTAAATGAAGTCTGACAAGGGCAAGGCATAGCAGCATTATCATTTACTTTTGCCTAAAACCTATGTTCCTTCTAATTAAAGATTGGATTCCCTTTCTTTGCTATCATTTTACAGTACTCAGATTCAGCTTGTGGGTCATTAAAACATACCCATGTTGTTGTTGTTTTTAATAGTTGATGTCTAACCATACCTTCCCATCTTATATTTGTCAGCCTTACTTTATTCATTCGTTTGTTTGTTTGTTTTGCCATCCTATGTATGTATGTATTATATTATGTATGTATTACATTATGTATGTATTATATACTATCATATGTATCCCTAATGAATTTCATCTTATTAGATTTGGCCCAATGTCCTATACTAGAAAGATCTTTGTAGGTCCTAACTTTGTTATCCAGCATGTTTTTGGTTTTTATCCCCCCGCTTCCCCATTTTTGTGTCATGTGTACATTTTAGCATTAGAGGCTTTCCTCTTAGAACCATAGGATCATAGCTCTTTAGTTGGGAAATATCTCAAAGAATGTCAATCTAATGTCTTCATCTTACATATAAGGAAATCGTCTGATGGAAGTTAAAGTAAATCCCCAAAGTTGTACAGATTGAACTTGTGTGATTTTATGGCAGGATCTGGATATTTTTCACCATATTTTGTTGCTTTGTCTTGTTATTTAATTTACTTAGACACCCCTCTCATGCTATCATCTTTCGACCTTAACTTTACTTGTTCATTAAAACTGTGAATTTCTTTACTATGATGTCTACCCATCATACCTTTGGAGCCCACCAGACACCAAATACTCTTACTCCCCTGACAGTCATAATAACCACACATTATTCACATTAGTAAAATCCCCATATTGATTTCCTCTAAAAATCTATTCTTTAACTACAGAAAAATACTCAGATCAGAAATAGGCTCCCTGGTATATGTTTGTTTGTTTGTTTTTTGTTTTTCATTTTTTTTTAATTCAAGGCAGTGAAATGAAAAGACTTTACTATGGCTTGAAAGCATCAGTGAAGCATACCCATGCTTGAAATGCCGTTTCAACTGGTTACTTCACAAATGTGGTGAAACGGGGTTTTAATTTTTTTAGCTGTGTACCATTTTAAGACCCAAAGACTTTTGAAAGAAATAAAAAGGGTAAACTGGAAGCACAACCCTTATTATTGCTTTTCTTTGATGTTCTTGCTATCAATAAATGCACTCAGAACTTATGTCATTAGCACTCTGTGTGTGATGTGGTGTGTGTGTGTGTGTTTCTATGTGTGTGTGTGTTTCTGTCTGTGTATGCATGCCCTTGTGTGAAAGAGAGATGGGGTAGCAAATTCTGTTTTCTAAAAGACATCTAATTTACAGTCTTGCTCCTCTGTTCCAACCATTCATGAAGCCCTTGTGCCAACCAAGGGCTGACTACTATCATATCCTCTTTTCTTCTTAGCACCTAATGTCTAAATGATGACGTGTGCATTTGCCTTTTGCTAAAGTAACCCATGCATTCAACAACTGGCATCAGGTCTCAACAAAAAATTTTGCTTAATTCAGGTAATATTTTACCCATCAAACCACCATCTACTGGTATAAACAGTAACTGCAAGCTTTGGAAGAAGAAGAAACATGGTCTTTGAAGAAACATGGTCTCCTACTGAGGAATGGAATAATTACCAGAAGTGTGTCCTTCCTGTGATCTAATTAACCAGTCCACATGAAAGTATTTCTGAATCCTACTTTAGTAATATCTTGGATTTTTAAAAAAAATTAGTGCCTTTAAGTAAAAGTCTTAAGTGAATTAAAGTAAAAACACTAGCTGATTGCCAATTTTCTAGAAATTGGGCTAAAGTGTGACTTTAAAATTATTAATTATTAACATCATGGTGATCAAACCTTTTTTTTCTAAACATCTTTTTTATACAAGTTGACTCTCAACCAACAAACACTTCCTTTTTCTTTCATTCAATAAATATTTCTTAAGTATTTTCTACATGGGTTACTCTATGCTATGTATAGGAAGAAATTCTAGGATAAATAGTGCAATCTATAGAACTTATAGATTATGGGCAGCTAGGTGGTGCAGTGTAGAGCACCGGCCCTGGAGTCAGAAAGACCTGAGTTCGGATCCAACCTCAGACACTTAACACACACAAACAAAAACCTAGCCGTGTAACCTTGGGCAAGTTACTTACCCCAATTGCCCTGCAAAAAAGAAAAAAAAGAACTTATAGACTAATCGAGAAGAGGGAAGGCAACAGACATATATTAAAGCATCTACTTTGTTCAAGGCACCGTGTTAAATGAATCCCCTTTGATTCTCACAACAACCTTGAGAATTAGGTGTTATTATTATCCCCATTTTACATTTGAGGACAAATATAGTTAAATGAGTTGCCCATAGTCATGTAACTTTATTATTCTGTTGTTTCAGTCATGTCTGACTTCATGACTCCATTTGAGGTTTTCTAGCTAAAGATAGTGGATCATTTTTCTGTTTCCTTTTCTAGCTCACTATTCAAATGAGGAAATGAGGCAAATAGGGTTGATAATTTTTGAAGGATGATTTCTAGGTTCTTTCTTTGATCGTGGCTTTCACATAGTCCAATAATTTTTAAATTATCTCTCCTGGATCTATTTTCCAGTTCAGTGATTTTTCCAATGAGATATTTCACATTGCCTTCTATTTTTTTTTTATTTGTTTGGATCTGTTTAATAGTTTCTTGATTTCTCATAAAGTTACTAGCTTCCATTTGCTCCGATCTAATTCTGAAGAAATGATTCTCTTCAGTGAGTTTTTGAGATTCTTTTCCCATCTGGCAAATTTGGCTCTTTAAAGCATTCTCCTCACTGACTTTTTGACTTTTCTTTTTCCACTTGAATTAGTCTGTTTTTTTAAGGTGTTATGTTCTTCAGTCAGGTTGTTAACTCTCATTTCATAATTTTCTTTCATTGTTCTCATTTCTCTTCCCAATTATTCCTCCATTACTCTTATTTGGTTTTCAACATCCTTCTTAAGCTCCCCTATGGCCTGTAAGCCACTTATTCTTTTGATGGAAGCTTTTGGTACAGGAGTTCTGACTTCCCTGTCTTCCTCCTGTTCTATGGCCCAATCCTTTTTGTCCCCAAAAAAGGAATCTAAAATTGGATTTCTGTCCTTGCTTTGCTTCCTTTGCTTGCTCATGTTGCCACTCAATTACTTGACTTTTGAGTTTTTGCCACAGTAGAACTCTGCTACCAGAAGGGGAAGCTTTGTTCCAATCACTGGGGTGTTCTCAGCTGTTGGAGCTATTAGTTGCCTGCCCTCTCTGAAGCCTCCACATGCTCTGGCACTCTGATCACACACCCCAGGACCTACACCCCAGACAGTGATTCAGATCCACACAGGTTAAAGCAAGAGCAATTACCCCTCAGAGTGGTTGCCTGGTCCCCCTACAATCTGAAGGGCTGGAGTTCTGAAGCATCCACATGGCAGTGGCTGGACAGCCACCACACCTCAGTTGCTTCTCACACGAGAGCAAAGGCCGGATCACACTCCCCAACTCCCAGGTCCCAAAGTCCACACTACAATGACCTCTCACTTTGTCCTTAGCATCTATGGATTGATAATTCTGGAAATCTCCACAGCTGCTGGTGATCTGAAGTTGCTCCAGCACATGGCTGGTTGTGGCCACCCTGAGGCTAAAACTCCTGGCTCACACGGGGCTGGGCTCAGGTCCCAGAGTGCTGTGCTGGCTGCTTCTTGCCACCCTGCTGGGCTGTCTTCAGTGGGGGGTTAGCTTCTCTGTGTCATTTTGTGGGTTTTGTAGCTCCAAGGTTTTTCTAGAGTAATTTTTTTACATGAATTGGAGGAGGTGGGAGCAGGAGCCCCATGGAAAGCCTGTTTCTACTCTGCCATCTTGACTCCACACCCCTACGTATCCTACTTCTTGCTGCTGTATTATGTCTAAAAATTATAAATGTAGTTGTATAAACTATCTTCAAGTATTAAGATAATATACCAGTATAAATTATATTTCTACCTGCCTACCTTCCCGCCTGTCTGTCTGTATTCATCTGGAGATTTTATATACACATATATATGCATATGTGTATATGTGCATATATGTGTATATGTATATGTGTATATATGTATGTATATTGCATATATATGTGCATATATGTGCATGTAAATTTGTATATATTGATATTCACAATCTATATGATCTTTAACTATAATGTATTTTCCATTTTTTCATGATTTAATACTATTGTCTTTTCTGAGATCATTATGGTTACCATCCATTTTTGAGTTCTTAAGCATAACAGATTTTGAGCTAATCCTTTATTTCAACTCCATGTTAATCTTGCTCTTTCGCATGTTAAAGATGGGTCTGGAAACACTTCTAATCAGCAGGACAGTGTGGTGGGAGTAAGAACTTCCAGTCATAGGGAATTCTGAAATTGGGAAGGTGTAATGCATAGACAGAATTAAATTAGAAATTTAATTAAATTACATTAGAATTAAATCTGAAAATAATTCTTATCAGGTAAGTCTTCCTGGAGACTAGATCTGAGAAAATCATGAACTAGAGCTCTCCCTCTTCCTAGAACTGAAATAGATCACCACAAGGATAACTTCTTGAAAGTTGTACATGTAACCTAGACAACTGGATGCCTTATGATACAGTTGTTGATCATTAGGGCGAACATCTTTCCCTGAGATGGCTTAAGAGGACCATTTCACCAGTTGCAGTAGGACTTAGGGTTACTTGGGGAAAGTGGATGGTATGACTCACACAGGAGCCCAGCTGAGCAAGACTAGCTAAATCATCTTTAGTTATGGAGAATCACATAGTTTCATATCTAACACAACATGCTATCTCTACCCTCAATTTATAAGTCAGCAAAGTACCCACTCCCTAAACCTCTGCCATTCCTACAAGTTCAACATTGTTGTGGAGCTCAAGAGAGATAATACAATATATATATAAGGGGTATTAATATTATATATATATATATGTATATATACATACACATACACACAATATGCTTCTGTGAATATATATACACACACCCATATATATGCATAAATATACACACACTTCAAACTCCTCTTCTATATTAAACACCCATCTATTTTTCATTAATGATTATGCTCAGCTTTTTATGCTGTATCATATGGAGTTGCATCTTAAGTTCTTTTGCTTTTCAGAGTGGTGAAGGTAAGGAAATATGAATTTATTATTAGTATATTTTATTTTGTTATGTATTTCTAAATCACAGTTTAAAAAAATTAACATTCAGTTGTCATTGTTGCTGTTTTTTTTAATTTGAGTTCCAATTTCTCTCCCTCCCTCCCAAACCTCCTCTACCCCTTGAAAAGGCGAGTAACATTATACAGATAATACATATGAATTTATGCAAAACATATCCCCCATATTAGCCATGTTACAAAAGAAAACACAAAGAAAGAAGAAAAATTAAGAAAGTAAAAAAGTAGATTTCAACTGGCACTCAGAGTTTATGAGTCCTCTCTCTCTCTCTTTCTCTCTCTCTCTCTCTCTCTCTCTCTCTCTCTCTCTCTCTCTCTCTCCCTCCCTCCCTCCCTCCCTCCCTCCCCTTCCGACCTTGAGTTAGATAGGATTTTCCATATGTCCTTTGGAGTTGTCTTGGATTGTTTTCTCCTTTTTTTCTTTTTTTATTAATTTATTAGTTTAGTTTCAGTTAACAAGATTCAATTCCATAGTTCCTTGATTTTCAAATTTCCTTTACTTCTCCCCCCTCCCCCCACGACAGCTTATAGGACAGTACAGGGTCTGCAAATGCATTCATATTAGACATTATTCCAATTACAAAGGCGTATTGTACTAGGTGGGATGAAAGATGGTAAGGAAGAAATAAAACCAAACAATGGAAAGAACAAGATCATTTAGTTTGCTTCCATCAGGATTCAGGCTCAGTTCCTTCTAGTTATATCTCTGGATGGTGCATTTCTCACTTTCTTGAGTCTTTTGGGATTAACTTATATCACTGCATTGCTTAAAAGAGTCCAGTCTGTCATATTTGGTCATCACAGATATGGTATGTCTGTGATTGTATACAAATTTCTTCTGATTCTACTCTTCTCGCTCAGCATCAGTTTGTATATGTCTCTCCAGGTAATTATGAAATCCGTTACCTCCTCGTTTCTTATAGCACAATAATATTCCATTACATTCATATACCACAACTTATTTAGCCTTTCCCCAATTGATGGGCACCCTTTTAGTTTCCAATTCTTTGCAGCCACAAAAAGGGCTGCTAAAAATGTATTTGTACATATGGGTCTTCCTCCCACTTCTATGATTTCTTTGGGATATAACCCTAGAAGTGGTATTGTTGGGTCAAAGGGGATGAAATTATTTATAATCCTTTGGGCATAATTCCAGATTGCTCTCCAGAATGGTTGGATAAGTTCACAACTCCACCAGCAATGTATTAGTGTTCCAATTTGTCCACATCCTCTACAGCATTTGTCGCTTTCTTGTTTTGTCATCTTAGCCAATCTGACTGGAGAGATGTGGTATCTCAGAGTTGTTTTGATTTGCATTTCTCTAATTAATAGTGATTTAGAGCATTTCTTCATAAGCTTATAGATATCTTTAATTTCTTTCTCTGAAAATTTCCTGTTCATATCCTTTGACCATCTATCAATTGGGGAATGACTTGTATTCATATAGATTTGGCTCAATTCTCTATAAATTTTAGAAATGAGTCCTTTATCAGAGACACAAGTTGTAAAAATTCTTTCCCACTTTCTCACCTCCTTCTTGATCTTGGTTACATTGGCTTTGTTTGTGCAAAAGCTTTTCAATTTAATGTAATCAAAGTTATCCATTTTGCATTTTATAATGCTCTCTAATTCTTGTTTGGTCCTAAAATCTTCCCCTCTCCACAAATCTGTCAGGTAAACTATTCCTTGCTTTCCCAAATTGCTTACAGTATCATCCTTTACACCTAGATCATGCACCCATTTAGACTTGATTTTGGTATATGGTGTTAGATAGTGATCTATGCCCACTTTCTACCATACTGTATTCCAGTTTTCCCAGCAGTTTTTGTCAAATAGTGCATTCTTATCCCAAAAACTGGGGTCTTTGGGTTTATCGAACAATAGATTACCATATTCATTAACTGCTGGGTCTCCTGCACCTAATCTATTCCATTGATACACTAATCTACACCTCTGCCAGTACCAAGCAGTTTTGATGACTGCTGCTGTATAATACAGATTAAGATCTGGCATAGCTAGTCCACCTTCCCTAGCATTTCTTTTCATTAATTCCCTTGATATTCTAGACTGTTTGTTTTTCCAAATAAATTTTGTTATTATATTGTCTATCTCTACAAAGTAGTTTTTTGGTAGATTGATTGGTATGTCACTAAATATATAGTTTATTTGGGTAAAATTGTCATTTTTATTATATTAGCTCGACCCAGCCACAAGCAATTGATATTTTTCCAACTATTTAGATCTGATTTTATTTGTGTGAGAAGTGTTTTGTAGTTGTGATCATATAGATTCTGGGTTTGTTTTGGCAAGTAGATTCCCAAATATTTTATAATGTCTACAGTGACTTTAAATGGGATTTCTCTTTCTATCTCTTGCTGTTGAGTTTTATTATAGATGTACAGGAATGCTGAGGATTTATGTGGGTTTATTTTATATCCTGCAACTTTGCCAAATTTATTTATTGTCTCAAGTAGTTTTTTACTTGATTCTCTAGGATTCTCTAAGTATATCATCATATCATCTTCAAAGAGTGACAGCTTGGTCACTTCTTTGCCTAATTTGATTCCTTTGATTTCTTTTTTTTTCTCTAATTGCTATTGCTAGTGTTTCTAGTACCAGATTGAATAAGAGGGGTGATAGTGGACACCCTTGTTTCACTCCTGATCTTATTGGAAAGGCTTCTAGTTTATCCCCATTGCATATAATACTTGCTGGTGGTTTTAAATAGATGCTAGCAACTATTTTAAGGAAGGCTCCATTTATTCCTATACTTTCTAGTGCTTTTAATAGGAATGGATGTTGTACTTTGTCAAAAGCCTTTTCTGCATCTATTGAGATGATCATGTGGTTTCTGCTAGTTTTATTGTTGATATGCTCAATTATACTGATGGTTTTCTTAATATTAAACCATCCTTGCATTCCTGGAATGAATCCTACCTGATCAGAGTGTATTATTTTTGTGATAAGTTGTTGGAGTCTTTTGGCTAATATTTTATTTAGAATTTTTGCATCTAAATTCATAAGGGAAATTGGTCTATAATTTTATTTCTCTGTTTTATCTCTTCCTGATTTAGGAATCAGTACCATATTTGTGTCATAGAAAGAGTTTGGTAGGACTCCTTCTTCACTAATTTTCCCAAATAGTTTGTAGAGTATTGGAATCAATTGTTCTTTAAATGTTTGATAGAATTCACTAGTGAACCCATCTGGCCCTGGAGATTAGGGAGTTCATTGATGGCTTGTTTGATTTCTTTTTCTGACATGGGGTTATTTAGGTAATTCACTTCCTCTTCAGTTAATCTGGGCAACTTGTGATTTTGTCAATATTCATCCATTTCAGTAAGATTGGATTGTTTTCTTAATCAGAGTATCTAATTCTTTCTCAGATGATCATTGTTTTAATATTGTTGTTGCTGTATCTAGCATGTTATGAGATCAGCATTTATATCCATGCTCTACAAATATCTCATATGATCTTCACAACAAGCAGGAAATGCAGGTGCTGTTATTTTACATTGAGGCAAGGGGGGTTAAATAAATGTATGAGGGTGGATTTGCACTCATCTTCCAATATTATTTTATTCCTTTCTGCAGGTGATATTTTTGTGGGGGGCAGAGAAAAATGTGGTAAGTTGTTTTTTTAGTCATGTCCAATTCTCTGTGACACCATTTGGGATTTTCTTGGCAAATATACTGGAGTGATTTCAAATTTCCTTCTTCAGATAATTCTTCAGATGAGGAACCAAGGCAAACCAAGGGTCATACTGCTTGTAAGTGTCTACAGTTGGATTTTAACTCATCAAGATGAGTCTTCCTGTATCCAAAACCAGTGTGCTATCCACTATGCCACCTAGATGCCTCCCAAGGGTAGAACAATGTTTTTCTTATTTTAATTCTCTTCATATTTGAAACTCATTCTTTTGATCATTTGGAAAAATTTTTCTTTTGTTTTTGGAATTGTTAAATTAACCAAACATATATCTTGGAGTTTTGAACATCCCCTCCCCTTTATTTCTATTGAATTTTATTCATTGTTTTTGTTTTTTTGTTTGTTTGTTTATTTTGGTGTCTGTGTATGTGTGTGTGTGTGTGTGTGTGTGTGTGTGTGTGTGTGTGTGTGTGTGTCTGTGTGTGTGTGTGTGTGTCTGTGTCTGTGTCTGTGTAATATCCAGGTCATTTCTCTTGTATTGTTTCTTTTTTGTGTTGAAAATATTTTAGTCACATTTTGGTGAAAGGACTATGATCCTTAACTTATATATACACATTATTTCTTTGAGATCAATGTTTTTTCTTTCTTCAGAGAGTGTGTATTCTTTTTTTTTTACTTTTTTTTCTCTTTTCTTTCAGATTATCCTTCACTTAAGTGCATTTGTATTCCCAATCAGTTGTTTCCTTCTTTGGAGATCCTCACTGTGGTAGACTGAAGTTTGGATTTTTTCCTTATTTTGCTATTTACTTCTGTTGTAAAATAGTAGTGTAGAAGTTTGTTTTCAATTGGATGTGTTTATAGCCATCTTTCCTTCTGTTTTAATAGCTTTCCTGTTGATGTCTCTTTATGTGCTCTAGGTTTTGAACTGAGTTTGTTTTTGTTTCTTTGTTTGTTTTTCCCTTCTGATGTCCTTGCTGGCTTTAGTCTGCTTTCCATATAATCTGCTAGTACTCTCTAACTCCTTCCTCTTTTAAAGGTAGGGAATCTGAAGACTATTTCATCTTCTTTTGTTATTAGAGAATTCCCTTTTCTTTAGATATAACCCAGAGGAGGTAATTTCTAGTAGGAGAGGAGCTTGGCTACTGGTGGATTCCAGTTCCCTTTCCTTTCAGACTGGTTGTGGCCTTCCACAGGCAATGATGTCATTTTCCACTGTCTTTAGTTCTTTAATTCCCTGGCTAAGCACTGTAGTACCAGGAAGATCCCAATCCCAATCCCAGTCTCTTATACCTCATCCTCATCAGCAAGTGGATGAGGAAAGATGCTGCCTACCATCACCCACAGAATACTTGGCTGTATCTCATAGGGCATAGGGCATCTCAAAAGAGACTGCAAAAGAAGTAAGGAAATTGTTTAGTGGATCCCAGTAGACAAGACAGTGTGTCTGGTTATGTAACCTGAAAAAGTGTGAGGGCTGTTGGAGGGAATTCTGAGGAAGTACTTTAGGGATAATTGTGTTTTGTTTTGTTTTTTTATTGTTAAGTCATACAGTTGTTATTTTTTTTAGACTCCTTAGTGTTTTACCCCATGGAAACAGCTGTAATCACTTTACCTCTTGTGCATAAATCCTTAGAAGTTTAGATTTTAGAGGTTGTAAGGATGAAAGAAAATGTTTGTCCTCTGTCTTACTGGCTACATGACAAATAACTTGACATGGAACACTTTTTATGAGAAATCAGAGAATGGTCAAATATTGGTGATTCACTATGTACAACATTTTTTTTTCTTTTAACTGACCTAAAAGAGAAGATATGGCACCTGGCAAGATCTTTATTCTCCATTCTAATCTCATATTTCCCAGCCTATGTCCTACACCTGTGTCTTACACTTGAAAATGTAGCTTATGTATTCAAACCATCAGTACACCTATGTTGTACATATATAATGCCAAGCATAAGCAATTTCCAGGTTCAGATTAAGAGCATAGCAAACTCCATTTATTCAGTGAAAGATTAAGGCAAAACATTCACAGAAAATCAATGTACAGAATTCACAATGCCACAGTTTACCACAGAAAATCAAAATACAGAATTCACAATGACTTATCACTAAAATGGCCACATAGTTTTTTCCCCAAAGTGGTCACAATAATTTTCAACAAAGTACAATCATTTAGTAACTCAGTAATTAAAACATCCTTAAGTAGGCTTACCTCCTTACTTCATCATCCAATCATCCTAAAGGAGGCTTATCTCTTTAAGGGTCACAAAATACAAAAGTCAAAGTACTCCACCCCTGGGTAGTACATTCATTTAGTCAATCACAGAGTCCTTAATTCAATCACAAAATACAATCACAAACAAATTACAATTCCATCAGTTACTACTTAATAGAAAATAACACAATTCAACAGGTGCAATTACACTCTTTTCCTTCTCTTTCCTTCACTTCCCTTCCTTTTTCTTCTCCCTTCCTTCCTCCTTCCCTTCCTTCCTCCCTTAATCTACCCTTTCTTTTTTTAAACCAACACCATTCCACAATGGATAAAACCCTGGCCTCAGAATCCAGATTACCCAGTTCTAATTCTACAACTAACAAATTTTTGGCAAATGACTCCAGAGAAATGATCTAGCCTCTTGCTTTCCCTCGCAACTCTCTAAAACTATAACTTATTAACAGTTCCCAATATGTTTGTTACAGTGAGATTCTTACTCCTATGTGATAACAGCTTTAGATACCTCTCAGAGTACACATGAGTATGCATACTTATGTATATATCCACTCCACTTTGCATTTGCTGCTCTGCCTGGTTTCAACTACATAGCCCAAGATGCCTTTCCCAGGATAAGCACACCATGTATAAATTCACCACCATGCTGCCAACCCAGGTTTTGACTAACATCATTTCCCTCAGCCTCCTCTCCCCACTGTTTGGAAGGCTAGAGGAAGAGTGCTTCCAATGCCTTCCTTTAGAGAGGACAGAAAGTGCATTCTCACATCATTCTACTTAGCATCAGCTGCTTCACCAGTTTTTAACACTCTGAAACATGGATAACCCTTCATCCCCCAGTGTCTCCCACCTCCCTCTGCTTTCCTATCTCATTTAGATGCTCCTTGATGGCAGAGGATATCTCGATTTTTATTGCTTGTATTCCTGTGTTTTAGCTCAGTGCCTGGCATATAGTAGAAACTCAATAAATGTTCATTGGAATGGATTACATATAAATATATACACACATATGTATATATTACATATGTATACATATAAATAAATGCACTGTATATAAGATACCAAAAATAATATAAAAGAAACATCAAGTACATGTATGACCAGCTCTACAGTGATGGTGAGGATGAGGCCATTACCTCCTTTAGAGCAAGGACTTTTTGTTTATCTGTTTTGTTTTGGGCTTGGGGTCTTTTGTATTCAAAAACCTTATCATATTTCCAAGTGCATAATAAATTCTTCTTGATTTTACCTGTTTTCGGTTGGGAAATTCAAGTGCTACACTTTTATTTATGAAATACTAAAAGAAACAGTGAGGATTATGCCTGTATATACCCTCTATGCCCTTCTTAGCCCAATTGTTCCTCCTAATTGTTCCTCCATTTTTCAAGCTTCAGGGATTAGGCATAGATAAGAGTCCTCCAGGATAAGAATATATGAATTGGCTGCATACTCTACATGAGTGTGTGTGGGGGGGGGGGGGGGGCTATATTAAGCAGCTCATAGATTCCTCGAAGTATCATTATATTTGCTCCCATGAGTCACCAAGTGGCGAATCATACCTCTTCCATCTTAATGAACACTGATTTCACATGAGTACCATATCTCTGCTCCTTTCAAACCTGAACATCTCAGAACCCTGAGTACTACACAGAAATGGAAGCCCAGAGTTCAAGAATGTGAAGGCCCTTCTCCTTTCCCAATGGCAGCTTCCAATTTCTTTATGTACTTGGATGTTGTGTTGCCAAAATAACCTCTTCCATCAAACTGGCAGGTCTTTTTTGCTTAACTTGTTTTCATAATAAATGTTCCACCATGTCCATCTATTTTCATTAACCAAGGTGTGGGTGGGGAGGGAGAAGAAGTTTCATGTGAGCAATGGACACCTCCCTCTTCAGCCTTGAATATTTTTCATTCATGTTTTTCTATCATGTCAGCATAATGCATCATATTATGAACGACAGGCCTGTAATGAGATTATTTGCTGTTGTCATCGAGTTTCCTAGGAAAACAGGGTCAGGTTTTACTGCTTTAGACCCATGAATATTTGACAGCACCTGACTTATAAATTATTACATTCCTTTGGCTGTTGATTGATTTCTGGACATAAATAAGAATGGAAATACCAGAGTCATAATTCATCCATCCTTCCTGGTTGCTACTTGTTTCTCAGTCTTTTTGCTTGACTCAGATTCTAGCTTTACTTGCAATTTGCATGAGTACCTTTTTTTTTTATCTCTGTCCTCTACCCCGTAGTCTAATTACTCTCAGATTGAATCATGTCTGGAGAGGCAGCTGACAGACACAGGTGAGTAGCAAGAAGGAAATGCTTGTGAGCATGGTCATCATCACCACTGTGTACCTGTATTTGCCAGAACATCACAAAATCTAAAATACAGGAGACAACAATGAATCTTTGCCAAAGCAGACCTCTCATTATAAGACTCCTCCTAAAAACTCCTCATTAACTCTACATTGCTCATGGAACTCTGGTCAAACTACTTCGTCTGGCATGGAAGGACCTTCAAATTTTAGGGACAAACTGTATCACGAGACTTTCCCTTGATACTCCCTCTCATCCACTTTCTTAACATTTTAACCAAAGGGAGCATTCCTGTTATCACATCCCAACCTCTAGGTCATTTTCTATATTATTTCCTCATCCTAAGAATGACCTTTTACACCCAGTTATTCCTTCTATTTTTGTCCACCTTTCAAGCTTTACTGCAAATGCCACCTTCTGTCTTAATTATTCCCTGACTCCATTAGGAATAAATCATCTATCCTTCCTCTGAATTAGCACAGCCCATTGTATTCCTTATCTTTTTGGATTGTATAATTATATATAAAATTATATATGCATATACACACATATGTGTATATTGTACATATATGCATGTGTGTATGTATGTGTATTAGCATATATGCATATGCATGTGTATATGTGTATACACATGTGTATATATGCATGTGTATATGTGTATACACATGTGTATATATGCATGTGTATATGTGTATACACATATGTATATATGTATATGCATGTGTATATGTGTATACCCACCTGTATATATGCCTATGTATATGTGTGTACTATATGTCTATATGTGTATATATTATATTTATAGATAGCTAAATAGACATAAATACAGATAGAAAGACACACATATATATACATACATATATGTGTGTATACATACATATATATACATGCTCTGGTATAGTAAAAGAGTTCCAAACCTATAGTAAAAAGGCCTGCATTCAAATCCTGCAGCTGCAGCTTCCTACCTATGTGGCCTTGAGCAAATCACTTCCGTTGACTTTTTTTTTTATTTTCTATAAAAATAAGGGAGGAACTCAGTAAGCTCCAAGGTCCTTTCAAACTGTCAATCTCAGATTATAGGATATAATAGTTTACATATTAAGACTTTTCACGTCATAGAATTCTAGAATTTGGACATAAAAGGGACCTTACTAGTCCAATTTTTGTTCCAGTTGCAGATAAGGAAGGAATTGTAGCCCAGAGGAGTCAATTGGCTTGTGAGTGATCACACACAAGAGAACGGGTCACACAAAAAGAAACAGCTGAACCTGTTCTTTCTTTCACAAACACATTTATTCCATGTGACCTCTTTTTCCTCACATTTACCAAGGATTGTAGATAGCACAGATGCAGTCATTGCCATTTGTCAAACGATCCTTTGCTAATATTATCCTCTGATGCCTCATTATAGTACATATGTGACCCTGCTTTCTTCAAAGATGTGCCAGGAGGCTCCAGGCTCCAGGAGGTCTCGACTAACAAGAAACACAGCTTAGTGATGGTCTGCATATTTTTGATGTGATAACTAGCCTTGTTGAAGGCCTATTACTATACAGTTGATCATGAGGTGATGGCTTTTCCAACCATATCAGCAAATGAAAAATGGAGGATTGAAAATTCATGGTGTTGAAAAGAATGTTGAAAAGTTGTGTAAACAATATTCAGAGTATAATGTAAGAATACATTATCTCCCCTACCACATTCTATGTCAGCATAGGGAATAGACACACATGTACATATGCATACACATATTCATGTGTATATATATTTGCAACAAGCACAGAAACTAGTTCAATATTATTATTTACTCAATAAGTATAATAACAGGGTCTGTAATAAAAAATAGATGTTTAATAAACAAGATAGGTCTGAAAAATAACCTCATGTCCTCTTTTAATAATACAATTGGTACTAGATACCTAAAGTATAAGCTGGGGAGGCATGGGAAGACAAAAGTAGTTTGAAAAATATATATCTGAGTGTTTTATTTTTTTTCCAAATGCTTTGTTAACTTTTGATTTACATCATTCATTCCCACCAAATTTTGAGTTACAAATTTTCTCTCCATTTTCCCCATACCCACCACCCCAAAATAACGGTCCCAATGGATATCCCCTCCTCTAATCTTCTCTCTCCCATATCTTCTCCTATCCCTCCTTCAACTTTTCCAGTAGCGCATGGTGGATCTATATGCCCCAGTGCCTGTATATCTTATTTCCAAATTTTGTGTAAAATAATATTAATAATAGTATATATATATATATATATGTATATATGTACATACATACATATATATATATTTAACCATTTGATTTTAAAACTTTGAATTCCAGATTAATTCCATTCTTCCCTTGTCACCCACCCTTACTGGGAAGATAAGCAATTTAGTATAGGTTGTACATGTGTAGCTATGCTAAACATTTCCATAGAGGATATGTTGTAAAAGACTGACTATATTTCCCTCCCTCCTATTGAACCTCCCATTTGTTCTATTTTCTACTTTGATCCTGTCCCTTTTCAAAAGTGGGTGCTTCCAACTTCCCTCCCCTCCCAGACTGCCCTCCCTTCCATCACCCCCCTCTCATCCCCTTCCCCCTACTCTCCTGTAGGGTGAGATACCCTATTTAGTGTATATGTCATTCCCTCCTTGAGCCCAATTCAATGAGAATAAGGTTGACCCCTTCCCTTTTGCCTTCCTGTTCTTCCCCTACATTTTAAACATTTGCCCTTGCCCTTTCTATATGAGATAGTTTACCCCATTCTGGCTCTCCCCATCTCCTTTCATTATGTTCCTCTTTCACCTTTTAATTTCACCTTTTGAGTATCATCCCTTCCTATTAAATTGGTCTTGTGCCCTCTATCTATATATACCTGTAAACCTATATAAACACATTCATATATGTATTCATATGCCCATATACCCTCCTGTATAGACATATATTTATATTCCCTCCAACTATTTTCATACTTAGAAAAGTTTCATCAGTTACAATTATCATTTTTCCATGTAGGAATGTAAATAGTTTAACTTTGATAAGTCCCTTATGATTTTTTTTCCCTGTTTACCTTCTCATGCTTCTTTTGCTTCTTATATCTGAATGTCAAATTTTCTATTCAACTCTGTTTTTTTCCTCAAGAATACTTGAAAGTCCTCTATTACACTGAATAACCATATTTTCCTCTAAAATATGATACTCAGTTTTTCTGGGTAGGTGATTCTTGGTTTTAATCCCAGCTCCTTTGACCTCCAGAATATCATATTACAAGCCCTTTGTTCCCTCAGTGTAGAAGCTGCCAGATCCTATGCTACCCTGATTGTTTTTCCACAACATTCAAATTGTTTCTTCCTGGCTGCTTGTAATATTTTTATCTGAGTGTTTTAATTGATTGTAGATTGTAAATGAAGCCACAGTAACCACAGGGGCCCACCCCAGTAAACCCACTTATCGAGCCAGCTCAACCAAGTTAAGAGTAACCAACAGGCCTCCGACTCATCAGTGGGTGGATGAGAACAATTATTCCAATGGCCTTGAAGGCAGTTGAATCAGGACTGTGGAACACTTAGAATTTAGGCAGGCATTGAAAACATCAAGGTCTTCCACTGCATCCTGGGTCACTGCCAGTTCTCACTTTCGTCTTTCCACTAGACTTTGATGACTCTGGAAATTTTGCTCCACCCTTCTCTCTACTCCTTGAGCCTTCTGTTCTCCAGGCTAAATAGCCCACATTCATTTAACTGATCCTTAGAGTTTTTAACACTCTGTCAATATGTTTCTACTTAGAATTCTATGATAGTTACTAAAGACAGTAGCTACACTGAACCAGAGACTTTTGGGGAAGCCAATAAAACAAGAATGACAGCTTCCAGGATTATGTAACTATAGCATTCCTCTCCATGAGCTTATCAGGCAACAAAATAATTAAAAGTGATTTCCATTGCAAGCAGAGAGACTGTTTTGGATGGTTATACACCATCCTGAGCCCTGAAAAAGTTAATAAGGACAATTATTAGGCAGGTTTTTTTTTTAAGCGCATTAGGAGATCTGTGTCAACATGTAAAAAAGACCATGATCAATCACCCACTTGCTAGAGAAGCGCATATAGGTTGGGTGGCTGAGGAAGAAAAGCCAGGCACTCATCACAGGAGTCACCTGTTTGCCCAGCAATAGTTTTAAGAACTGTCATCATTATACATGGTGTGTATATACCAGTTAATTTCAATATCTGTCAAAATGCTGCTAGTGGTAGTGAAGGTCAAATGTAAGCAGTAGGGAGAGGGTAATGTCACCATTAGGAATCTCATTAATAACAAAAGAGAGGTAGAATCACTTTGAGTTAGAGGGTTAAAGCATGTTTCAGGAGAATTTTTTTTTTAATGGAAGCATTATTATACTTGGACAGGAAACAGAGTTACTTGGAGTTTGCAAGTAGGATAATAATTCCCCTAAAGAAAACAGGGAAAAGCAGATCTCTTTTATGTCATCTTTTTTCTACTAATGAACATGTTTAGGAGGAATTTATTGCATAAAAGAATGCCCCTGGTAGCATTGAAGCTGAGTCTATGAAAGATTTGGCTTAATGGTATTGTTATTAGTATTAGTATTATTCTTAATGGTTGAGATGGCCAAGAGGTAGAAGGGAGGAAAGGAAACTAAAGAGAAAAAAGGAAAGGAAGGTGCAAAAGAATAGAGAACCATTCAAAAAGTAGAAAGAGGAATTGAGGTGAAAAAATGAAAGACAGAAACAAGAGAGGAGAGAAAAGAGAGCAACAATGAGAAAGAAAAGGAGGGACAAGGTGGAGGGAGAGAGAGGCTTTTTTTCATATAGAAGATTAGACTAAAATACATCTGTACAATTATTTTTGAAAAGCACACAGTCTGGTACTCTATGCCTACACAATTCCCAAGCTATTAGTGATTTGTAAACATTATTCATCCATGTTTAGATTTATGACCAACATAACATTTACGCATGAATTTGTTTTTGAACACTGCCAGACCCTGGTGAGCAACAGAACTATTTACAATTTCTTTACTTCTTCTAGGTGTGGGTTGCAGATGGCAGGTTTCATTGTTGATCATATATATTCATAAGTATATACATATGCACAGCCTTTTAAAGTTTGAAGTCAGTTCCACTATACAAAATGTATGCAATTTGCCTCTGGCTTTTGCCTCTGCCAAATATAACTCTTTCAACTCCCATATTTTTATGACTTTGTAATAAGCTCTTTTACTCTCCTTCAACTGATCACATTCAAATAGATCTAAGAACTTTGATTTCTATGCATCCCGACCCTAATTCATTATCCATTACTTTTCAGAGCCTTTATGGAAAAGTATTTCTCCTTCTCAGAAGATCATGCACCTTAATTTCTCTTATTACTTGATCGAGCTCTTGTATTTTTGTCTTTAACTTGGTAACATGTTACTTTTTATGCACTGTTTAATGAGAAAGTTGGAAGAGATACACACTCAGGAAATCATTACTATGCAGAAATGTAGTTAGTGAGAAAGTACTTGGATAAGACGGGTTTTATCTACTCTACTTTCATATCATTCCACATTGATTTCTTCATGTAACAACAACTCTTAGGGAGGAAAAAAGCTTCTCAGTCCTTCTAGGACTACATTCCTACTTGTTTTAAAAGAAAGAAGAAATCTGTTAATAATAAATGGCCTAGAGAAGGCAGAGCCAATATAATGGAGTGTAGACAGCAACATACCTGAATTTCCCCAACCTGCCTTTCCAAACAACAAAAATTTGGAGTGGGGTAGGGAGGGCAGGTAGATGGTTCAGCCGATAGAGATCCAAGCCTAGGGTCAGACCTGAGTTACTAGTTACTTACTAGTTTTGTGACACTAAGTAAGTATTGAACTTTCTTTGCTCTTAACCCTCATTTTCCCCATCTGTAATCAGAGGGAAATGGCAAAATACTCTACTATCTTTGCCAAGACAATCCCTAAGCAGTCACAAAGAATAAGATATGAGTGAAAACAACAAAACAACAAAAAGAAACACAAAAACCACTGAAGAAAATAGTAACTTAGAAAACAAAATTAATCTAATGATAAAAGAATCATACAAATTCACTAAAGAAAAGAACTTCCTTAAAAACAGAATAGGACAGATGCAAAAAGAGACACAAAAACTCACTGAAAAATATAATTTCTTAAAAATTATAATTGGGCAACTAGAAGTGAATGATTCCATGAGACTTCAAGAAACAATAAAACAAAGTCAAAAGAATGTAAAACTAGAAGACAATGTGAAGTCTCATGGGAAAAATGACTGACCTAGAAAACAGATTGAGGAGAGATAATTTAAGAATTAATGGACTACCTGAAAGCCTTGATCAAAAGAAGAAACTAGATACTGTATTTCAAGAAAATATCAAGCAAAATTGCCTTGATATTTTAGATCCATATGTCAAAATAGAGATTCAAAGAAGTGACCTCTTGAAAGAGATCACAAAATATTATTAAAAATTCACATAATATATTCATGTATTATAAAAATATCATCACAGGAATATTATGGTCAAGTTCTAAAACTCCAAGGTCAAGGAGAATATATTGCCAGCAAACAGAATGAAGCAATTTAAATATCATGGAGCCACAGTTGGGAATCAGAGAAGATTCAGCACCTTCTACATTAAAGAAGCAGAGGACTTGGAAGGCAAAAGAGCTGGGATTACAACCAACAATAACCTACCCAGAAAAACTGAGTTTTTAATCCTTCAGGGGGAAAATGGATATTTAATTAGAGAACTTTTAAGTAACCCTGATGAAAAGATAAGAACTGAACCAAAAATTTGACATTCAACCATAACACCCAAGAGAAATAGAAAAAGGCAAACATAAAAGAGTAATCATAAGGGACTCAATAAAGTTAAACAGTATGTATTCCTATGTGGTAAGATGAAAGATACAACTACTCAGAACTTTATCATTATTAGGGCAGTAAGAAAGAGTTTACATAGACAGAGGGCATGAGTGTAAATTAATTATGTTATGATGAACTAAAGAAAAATAAAGAAAGAGAAGAGGTAGAGGGATGCACTGTGAGAAAAGGGAAAGGAAAAGTAGAATGGGGGAAATTTTCTCAATAAAAGAGGCATCAATTAGAGGAGGGTTGAATAAGCTGTTGTATGTGATGTATTATCTTTTCTTGCTAAAAATGTAGTCTTCCTGAGGGCAAGGACCTTAGTGTCTGCTTATATTTGAATCCCTAGTGACTGGCACATAAGTGTTTACTAAATCTCTCTTCTCTCCTCTCTTCTTTCTCTCTCTGTAGCTGTCTCTGTAGCTTTCTCTCTGTCTCTCTATCTTTCTCTGTCTTTGTGTCTTTCCATCTCTACCTCTTTCTCTCTATTTGGCTCTTTATCTAGTGTTAGAAGGAATCTCAGAGGTAATCTAGTGATGCAGTACAGTTCTACCATTTTACAGATTAGAAGGTCATACAATGAGTTAGATGCAGGATTTGACCCCAGGTCATTTAGCTCCAGAGACACTGCCATGACTGCCTCTATTTTTTTTTTTTTTGGTTCCTGATTGGCTTCATCACTGATAATAGTGCCTGATCCAGTAAGCATTTAATAAATGTTTATTTATTGATTGATTGCATTACATCGTATTATAGATTATGACACATCACAGAGGAAGACAGTGTTATATGGTGGTAAAAGCAACACTTTGATTTGGAAATATTTAGGTTCATGTCTTGCCTCTGACAATACTCTCTTTGTAACCTTCAGTGACTTGTTTAATCTCTCAATAAACCAACAATTGTCTAATAATGTAAGTTGCAGAAAAGATTCCAAGTTACACTAGTGAAGGGAATGCAAATCCCAATTCCACAGTTACAACTGCAAAAGACCTCGAAGAAAGTGGAGATGTCATCAGATTTTATACACACAGCCAATCACAAAGTCAGTACTTGAATCTAGTTCTTCTGAAACCTAGTGTGGTTTGCTACAGTACTGCACCATTCAAAGTGTCCTTACCACACTTCCCACTCCTGCCCTGATGTCACCATTGTGAAATAATGGAAAGGGTGCTGAACGTGGGGTGAGAAGATGTTTGAGTTTGAATCCCACAAATTAAATTGACTGCTGAGTGACTACCACTTTCTGTACTTTCTATACAGTATAAAAACCATATAAGCTCTGAGGAAAGAGGATACTGTCAGACATGGAATGCCTTTTGATTCCTCAAAATACTCAATATCTTGTAAACTCTTCCTAGAACACTAGACAAGAGAAAATTATAAGGAAGATGCAGTGAGACTTGCCTCTAATCCACATGGAAGAGCATGAAATATCGATGATGGGGTAAGAAGGTAATAAAAGTTTACTTAAAAATTTACCTTTCTCCAGATAATTTTTCTTGGTCTGTGTGTGTGTGTGTGTGTGTGTGTGTGTGTGTGTGTGTGTGTGTGTGTGTGAGAGACAGAGAGAGAGAGAGAGAGAGAGACAGAGAGAGAGAGACAGAGAGAGACAGAGAGAGAGACAGAGAGAGAGACAGAGACAGAGAGGGGGAGAGGGAGAGAGAGAGACAGAAACAGAGACAGACATAGAGACAGAGAAAGACAGCAACAGACAAATTTGTGGAAGTAAAAGCACACCAGAGTTGTATGACTTATCTACAGAATCTTCAAAAATGGAGCCAGGAGAACAAAAATACAACTTACAACTCATTTATAATATTTTGAATGTCACCACAAAAACACACATTCCTTGGGGCAGATGGAGCACAAGCACAGATTAGCATTCTGCTCAACCCTTCTCAGTGACAACTGTTTGTTTCCACCATGATCTGTAAGACTTTGCTCTAGGATGAAAACTTAATTGGATGTGCTAAAGGAAAGAACTGTCATTGTTAAGTGAGTAAAATTTTATAATCTCCATCAAAGATGTGCACTGGCAGAATTAAGAAGCTAAATTTGTGTTTACCTTTCAAATGAAGAAAATTCCAAATGATGCAAACTGTCAGAATGGTGCTTATCTTATAGAAAAGATTCAACCAAAGAATCCAAGCCGGTATTTATTGTCAGTGTTATTGTTATTATTATTATTATTATTATAAAATCAGAAATAAATCATTAGTTTAATGATTGTGTATTTTATGATTCTCCTCTAATATTTAATGCATTTAAATGAGCATAATTTTAATAGATGTAGATTTTTTTTCTTGGTCTCTTATTGAAACTAAATCCAGTTAACACTTTTTATAGATAAGAACACTTACTGACATAAGGCACCTTTTACAAAGCTGTAGAGGTAATACTATGTCAATTTTTGCACGTTCAGTAAGTACCTATTTCTATGCAGTTGTCTCTCCTTTAGAATGTAAGCTCTTTGAGGACAGGGACTGGATTTGTTTGTGTGTTTGTTTTTGCCTTTTGTCTTAGCATTTTGTTTAGTATTTGACAAAAAATAAGTATTTAATAGATATTTGATTGAATATAATCCTTTCTTCTGGCCTGTAATGTATAATGTGGCAGAGCTCAATTTCTTCATCTATTTAATGAGTGGATCAACCTAGGGGATTGTTATGGTCAATTCTAGCTCTGAAATCTGATGGAATTTGGCTTTAGTTTCCTCAACTGCATTAATTATTATATTTAATCCTAGAAAAGGATGAAGCTGCCATGCTATTAAGGAAAGGATTATTTTAGTTCCTGTTCCTGTATGAAATAGTTTTTGTTTTCTTACCAAATCATTCATCATCATTTTTTTTTTTCATTTTAGATAAATAATTTACTGATTTCCTCTCATGTATTCCTGTCACTATTCAGGGAGAATTCTTACCATTCACTACCTTAGAAACCTTTCTTATACAAAAGCATATATTACCCCCCCCAAAAGCAATAATAATATATGCCTTAGTATGTATATATAGATATATGTATATATATGGAATATATAATAATATATGCCTTAATCAACAAACATTTATTTAGCATCTATTAAGTACCATGCACTATACTAGGGACTGGAAATATAAAGACAAAAATGAAGCGGTCCCTGACCTCAAGGACTTTACATTCTGTTGTACGTAAACCCATAAACCTATGCCCTCCAAAGTGCAGGAGAATTTGGGACCAGTCCACCACTTTTCTGCTGATAGGAGACAGACAGTTTCACTGAATAATTACCAGAAATATAAGTAAAAAAGAGTGCACACAGAGAAAATGAGGGACGAGATGGAGCAGTAGATAGAATGGCTGGATTTGGAATCAGTAAGACTTGGAAACAAAACATTTCTCAAACACTTATTAACTGTGGAATACTGGATGCAATCCCTGTGACCTCACTTAACCACTCCATGCCTCAGTGTCTTCATTTGTAAAATAAATGTGTTAGATTTGAGAACCTTTAAGGTTACTACTATATGAACAAATGTTTCTCCTAATCTTCTGGGTAGCAATGCTATAAAAGTGTTATATTTCTATTAAACATTCTCCAAATGTTGGAAGCTTTGGGTAAGTTTTTCCTCCTCTACAGCTGAGCAGATTACTAACCAATAAATAAACATTTATTAAACACCTACTATGTGCCAGGAAATGAGGCAAATACTGGGGATACAAAGACAGAATGTAAATTGTCCTTGTTCTTAAGCAGATTACAGTTTTTAAGAAAGGAGACAACATATCCATACCTAAATCTATGTAAAATATATGCAATATAAAGATAGGGTGAATTTTGTCCATTAGAAGCTAGAGGGAATATAGTATCATAGTATGTCACTGCCCTCAGTTCTGGAATTCCCTTTGTAGTCGTCTTCTCAAAGTCAATTTTACTGGTGATATTTACTAATATAAGAGCCCAGCAGACATATGTCCAGTTAAAACGAATGAAAAAAGAAGAGAGAGGTTATCAAATGTGCTTGGCTTCTTGGTTCACATCATGCCACAGAGGAGGTCACCTAGAAAAATGAATCTGGACATTCCCTCTCACAAATACACTGTTGTTTTTGTTGTCATCTTAGATAATATGGACATTTTTGTTGTTTGTGTGTGTGTGCATTAATTCAATATGAAGGGCTTTATGTAGTAATTCTACCACCTAGGAAAAGCAGCATGAAAACCACAAAAAACATAAAAATACAAGAAAAATTTATTTGAGTGATAAAGAGGAAGAAACTTCAGGTAGGGAGTTTGGATGTGTA
Source organism: Gymnobelideus leadbeateri (assembly GCA_011680675.1). Taxonomy (NCBI): domain Eukaryota; kingdom Metazoa; phylum Chordata; class Mammalia; order Diprotodontia; family Petauridae; genus Gymnobelideus; species Gymnobelideus leadbeateri. The sequence continues at coordinate 267,281 of WOXC01010612.1, forward strand.
TGACACCAAATAGTGATACTTTGGGGGTGGATTGGGTGATAAATGATTAATTGGACCCTATTTTATTCTAATCAGTATTAATCAGTTTGATATGACTTCAGAGGAACAGTGATTATAATTTCTGTGTATTAGGCCACAGAGCTGTGAATTGCAGATTGTAAGCTCACTTGTTTAATGACAGGAAGGTAACTAGAGGTCCTCCACTCTTGATTTTCCTTTTATGGTGAGTAAGCCCAGTCTAGTAGAGGAGAATCAATTGTATGAAGTTTTACAGCTATTTTTGTTGCCCCTCCATCCCTTGTCATCCTTGTATTGCCCAATATGGGAAGAAGAAAATTAGCACTTGACCAACAAGTGGCCCTTTTTGCAAGCCTGTGGCCTGGCTGCCTACTGACCCATCAGCCCATGTAGGTGTTGTGATAAACTTTAATCAGCCCGGCCTATGGGTCTGCTTAGTAGGACCTCCTGAAAAACCAAGATAGATCTATTGACATCTGTTCATTAGTCAGTTTGTCAACCAATGGGATTCTGTATTTTGTGTAAAGCATCTTGAAAGGTCAAGGGCAAGGTCTTTAAACCCACAAGATTCTGTAGTTTTAGTTTACTTCATATGTATTATCTGTGTCTCAAGCAATATAAAAAAGTAAGGCCGGGGAATAAAGGGACATCTCAGATCAAAAGGAAGAGGTCTGCTTCATTGGAGGGGACCATGGAATTTTTAATAAATTCCGCTGACTCACAATACTGCCTCAGTTTCTTTTATCAAAATTTGGACAATTTTGACCCCAGAGGAAGGGAAATGGGGAAAAAAAGATTACGGTACAGAAGGACCATAGCAGAACCCACCTGGGATGTAATCTGTGAAAGCCTCATAGAGAATAAATGCACCAATTGGTAGCTTCCTATTTCTAACAAATTATTCTTACTAACCAGTTGCAGGACTCAACTGTTTCTCATTATCGAAGGGCTACAAATGGCATGAGTACATTTTAAATATTGGCACCCTGGTTCAAAGAACTGGCCATCTGACCTTAGATTCTGCTCTGAAAACATCCCACTGGGCAGGTACTGATGTGTTATATGATACAGGTATCTCAATTGTATAAAAGGAAATCTCTGTTCACCATGACAACTAAGAGTCTCTACAGGTAAATCAAAATATTCACTGAGGTTGCATCTATGGATATAAATACCTATAGCACATATATGTTGTGATGATAAAATGAACTGAGAATTTTTTAATATGTGAAATTAGGGGGATGTATTTAATAATCTTCTTCTATCACTAATATTCTTGTTTCTTGCATTTTTTGTTCTTACATTTCCCATTTTGCCATTCTAAGTTCTATATTCCAGATTCCTGCCAAACCCTGGAATTTTATATTCAATGACTTTGTATGACAAAGAAAATAAATAAAGATCCCCCCTCCTCCCACCCAAGTACTCTCAAATAAGAGTGAAAAAAAAAACCTTCTGGCTTAGTGTTTTGAGCTTCAATACAATTTCAGGGTTTGCCAAGTCCCTTGTTCCACACTCTATATGAAGGTAAAACTTAGATACAAATCTGAACATAAACCCAGCAGTCTGGTGCAGGGGGTGGTGGTGGGGGGAGTGGTAGAGGCAGAAGTATCTAAATATTGGTTTCATGTAATGAATGACTTCAAGAGCACATATGGAGCTTCTCTGTACCAGGCCTCTAGGCCCTAGGGATCCAAAGACAGCAATGAAGCCATCTCTGCCTCAAGGAGTCGAGCATATGGAATGATATGAACAAAGAAAAGTAAGCAGACCAATTTGTCTCTAGGATATCAAATGTCTGAGGAAGATAACAAAGGGTTTTAAACGTCCAGTGGAAAAGTTAGTATATTGTTATAGAGGAAATGGCCAGCCTCTGAGGTTTCTTGAGCAGCTGAGTGATTTAGTCAGCCTTGTTTTTTTTTGTTTGTTTGTTTTTGCTTTTTGGAGGGCAATTGGGGTTAAGTAACTTGCCCAAGGTCACACGACTAGGTTTTTGTGTGTGTGTTAAGTGTCTGAGGCCGGATCTGAACTCAGGTCCTTCTGACTCCAGGGCCAGTGCTCTACTCATTGCGCCACCTAGCCTCCCCAAGCCTTGTGTTTTAGTAATATTGTTTTGGCAGCTGTGAGGAAAATAGATTAGAGACAGAAGGAACTGGATCAGTGAGTCTGATTGTGAACAACTTGATGAGCCAATGCTGGAGCTGCATCACTGTGCTGTACATGGACATTTCCAAGTCTCTAGATATCTTAACTCCTTTCTACATTACTATATATGTAGCAAATAAGACAGTGATGAAGGCTAATGAAATAACTTCCTGCTATTGTAGAGAGAGATAACATTTGAAAGATTAAATGGGGACAGTTAGTGGATAGAGCACCAAGCTTGGGTCAGGAGGACCAAAATTCAAATCTGGCCTAAGACACTGACTAGCTCTGGGTAGTTCACTTAATCCGAGAGAGAGAGAGAGAGAAAGAGAGAGAGAGAGAGAGAGAGAGAGAGAGAGAGAGAGAGAGAGAGAGAGAGAGAGAAGGGGAGGGAGGGAGGAAATGAATGATTAAATGGGGAATAATTACAGTCAGCAGTTGATTAAGTCCAAGTCCAAAAACTTCTCCATGCATCTACTCCCTTTGAAGGGGTCTTCCATTAAGTATTGTATCAGAATATCTGGCATGGTATAGACAAAGATGGCAAGTTCGGCAGCACAGGAATTCATCAAATCATATACACATGGATTGGGATGCACCCCAAGATTTTTTCCATACACAGAGACATACCCATATATGATCACCAGTATGGAAGAATGTAGGGGTAGCTTGAGAAGAAAGTCAGGATCTAATTTTAACCAGCACCTCCTAGAACTGTGCTTACTATATGATATACCCCTGATACCACTATACTAAAATAGGAAATCCAAACTGGAGAAATAACAAAATCTTCTTGGTCCCCCAGAAACCCCAGAAATTAAGGTTTCTTGCTAAGCCCTGAGGGTTTAGAAAGGAATCACTGAAGGGAACCCTAATTCCTGATTCCATTCCAGTCATTTTTGTGTATTTATTTTTCTCCCCTGAATGCACAACCCTCTAAAACAGATGACCAGTCAAATCTGTTTCAATAATTTTGTTTGTCGACTTGAGCTCTTTCTTATCATTTTGACTTTCCAAAACCTGAGCCTCTGAAGGATCAGGAATCCATTGCAGAGGTAGGCATACATGGTCCAGCCCCTAGCCAGAGGCACCCTTTGCCCCATAAAATTATATTTTGTAATCCTACCCCTGGGATAATTGAAAACAATTAACCCAGTATCTACCACTACCACCACCATCCTTTCCCAATGGTTTTCAGCACTTGGCCCCCATTTACTATTTTCAGGCTCAGTTAGGCTTCTACATAACAAGCTGTCAGTCATTATATGCAGGTCACTCCTGTGTCTGTCAGAGAAGCCCCCTCAGTGTCACTTCAATCTCTTCCCAGAGATGTGTGAGTAGGTTTTTAGGCCTTGAGTAAGGACCTATTGTATAACACTCTTCACTGACACCCCCATCCTCCTGATCAGCTCCTCTCAAAGAGGTCTCCAGTGTGGCAGCTGGGATTCTCAGAGATGCTCTGAAGTATGCTAGTGACAAAGGAGACACCTCAGAAAATGCTCACTAGGTTGGTTTTTGACAGGCATATCTCAATAGGTTCAAGAAAGGCAGTGTGATCATAAAGGCTGTCTTCTTGCCCTAAATGTCTGATAGGAAACTAGACCAGAAAAAAGAAGCAGAATATAATGATCATGTCCAAGGAAAGCATACTTTAGGGAGTATAGGAAGGACCTAAGAAAGCTTGAATAAGAAAATTACTAGTATTTAATATTGATTCAGTGTTATATGGTTCACAACTTACACATACTTTAGCTTGTTTAATTTTAACAGCAATTCCAGGACATAAGGAGTAGAAGATGAATTATATCCATTTGCAGATGAAAAAAAAATCCACCAAAGAAGTAAGGTTTAAGGAGTTTCAAAATTACAGTGTGTGGAAGGGAGAATAAGGGGATTAAGGACTTTACACACAGGACAACTACAAAAAATAGAATAGTGGAAAAATGTTAGATAGGGATCAAAGGGACCGTGTTTAAAACCCATCTCTGCTGCTGACTACCTATGAAATCTTGGGCAAGTCATTTAAACTTTCTTAGCTTTGGTTTCCCCTTCTGTAAAATGAGAGGATTAAGGTAGATATTTGATGCTTTCTAGCTCAAATCCAGGACCTTAACTTCTCCAGTGGTTAATTTTCTCAGTTCTTCATTATATGTTGCTTTATACTTAAGCAGAGATGTGGTGTTCATAAAATTAAAGTGCAAATGTTGATTGTTATTTATCTATGGGAATAAACACACATACACATATATGCAATTTGTATATATGTGTATATATTTGCATATAAGTATATGCATGTATATCTTTCCGCAATCCTATCTCTTTATTATGGTCAAACTTTACTCTTTTATGAGCCACTAAAGAATTTTCCCCATTGTCAATCCAATTCTATTGGTATAGATCAAATAAATAAATATTGGTCAAGTATCTGTATTAAAGAAGACACAGGAATTTTTAAAAATCCACCCATGTTAGAGAAATGATACATATTTTAGACAATCTATGATTTCACTGATATGGTCATTCTCTCCACCAATCCAGATCACAAATTCTTCTACTTTAAGAGATGGTTTTAAGAGTGACCACCAGATGGTAGCTGCCTTGATTGATGAATATCCTTGAATTTGTCAAGGTTTCTCATCTGATGATAGGCCAGTCGTGAAGTTGGATTTGATGTCTTACATCTTGGTTGGAACCGACAGAATGTGTGTTCCACAGGTCTAACCAAGAATCTAAGGTCAATTTCCATGCCCTAACAAAGCATCAGAGAAGGATGTTAGTGGATGATGCATTATATAGGCTGTGGTTGATTGAAGGCAAAGGACATTTATGAAATGATTGACATTTATGGGGGGAAAGAATGGAAGGAAGGAAGGAAGGGAGAGAGGGAGGAAAAGAAGGAGGGAGGGAAGAAAAGAAAAACAGTAGAAGAGAGAGGGGAGTGAGAGGAGGTGAGAGAGAGAGGGAAGATGGGGAAAAGGAAGAAAGAAAAGAAGAAAGGGAAAGGAAAAAGGGGGAGGAAGGAAGGAATCACAGCTCCAGTTCCTATTCCATGCTACCACTGATTAACCCATTTTACATCTTAGGAGGTGGATTCAATTCATTCCAATAATCATTTATTAAATGTTTACTATAGTCCTAGCATTGTGGTCATTGGACAGGTAATACAAATGGAAAATCAAAACTGAAAAGTCTCTACCCTCAGAGAACATCTTTGGTATAGTATAAAACATGAATGCTGGTTAACAAATAAAAAAGTATTTTGAGAAGTGAGTATGTAGCTCTTCAGAAGAGGTATCGGGGAACTCTTCATGGAAGAAGTGGCATCAGAACTGATCCTTGAAAGAAAAGAATTCAGAAAGCAAGGAATTCTATGGTAATTGGCAAATGATTGAATATGAGTGATGAGATAAAGTGGAGAATCAAAAATGATTCAAATCAAATGTGTGTGACTTGAATGACTAAGGGAAGTTTAGGGAATTTTAAGTTTAGTGGAAATGACAAAGAATTATATTTTGAACAAGATTGACTTTAAGATGTAAAGGTATATCAAGGTCTAGGTATCCAGTAGGGAAGACTAGAGTCCTGAGGAAATATGATTAAGACTAGATAAATAAATTTCAGTGTCAGCTGTATAGAGGTGACAGCTGAATTCAATGGAACTGATTTGAACTCACAGAAATTGAATTCATCGAGGAACTGACAGAGAGTTAAGAAAGAAGAGTGTCCAACATAGAGCCTAGAGGAATTATCCTGCTTAAAGAGTAGCTAATTAATCTATCAAAGAACACCATGAGGACAAAAGGAACAATTGGGAGAAATGAGTAGTTAGAGAAGTAAGAGGGAAACCAGGAATGTTCAGTGCCATAGAATTCAAGTAAGAAAAAATGCAGGAGTAGTCAACAGACTTTAAAACAACAGAGAAGGAAGGGAAGAAAAGGATGGCAAATGCCATCAAATTTAGCAGTTAACTGAAGGGCACAGTGCCCTTCTGCTTCCAGGATGCCTATTCATTAAGTAAATACCAATTTAAGGAAGGACTTTTTTTTTAACCTTAAAAAGCTGATATACATGCCATGTTACTTTCTATATAAGCCTCAGGCATTTTTAGTTATTTCTAACTTAGTGATTTCAGTTTCTCCCTTCCAAACAACTGACTTGGCAAATGTCCCAAGTCAAAGGAAAACAGAAACTAAGACAATTTTGCAGGTGATCGGAGGTGGTAAGGCAGGGGATGGGAGACACACCAGAAGCTGCCCTTGATTTTCCCAATTTATCCAATGTGGGGCTTTGCCTGATGATTCTAGAGTGTCCTAGATTTTCTATTTTTTCTGTTAATCCAATAGATCCCTACTTTGAAATCCAGCCTAAGATTTGATCAATGAGGAAAATCAAGTATGGGAGCACGAAGAAGGCAGGAAGAGGCACTTTAGGCATTGCTGTTTAGTTGTTGTTTTGTTTTGTTTTTTTTCAGTCTTGTCCTACTCTTCATGACCTCATTTGGGATTTTCTTGGCAGAACTGGAGTAGCTTGCCATTCCATTCTCAAGCTCATTTTACAAATGAGGAAACTGAAGCAAAACAGGGTTCAGTGATTTGCCCAGAGTCATACAGTTAGTAAATTTCTGAGGCTAGATTTGAATTCAAGAAAATGAGTCTTCCTGACTCTAGGCATGATACTCTATGCACTGTGTCACCTACCTGTCCAGCTTAGCACAGTATCTGGCAAACAGTTGGTGATGCCCTTTCCAGAAAGAATGGCAGTCTTGATTCACTTAATCTTCCAAGCTCAAGAAATGCAAAAAGGGAAAGAGGAGGAGGGAGGAGTGTGTGTTCATGTTACAGTTTAGCAGGAAGATGGTATGGTCAGGAACTTGGCATTAGCCAGATATAGTGAGTTTTCATTCCTCAGCATGGCCCAGTGATGGAGCTGGAGGAGGTGGGGTGAATGGCAAAGGAGCAGTGATAACTAGTTAGGGAGTAGTAGTCCAGGAGACATGGCAGGAAGACAGTTTGGTTAAATGGCTACTTAGTTGGCAAGACATAGAAAGAGGTATGATATTCAGAGTAATTGAGCTGAAGATCCTATGAGTGATCAAGTTTTGGAGCTGCACACATATTGGCTAGGTCAAAGACAGCAACCTCTGGCCATACTCTTTTCAGCCCTGCCTCAGCACTTATAAAAATAAGTAGTGAAAAGAAAGGCACACCATGAAAAGATGCCTAATGAGTAGTTTCCCTTTCAGTTCCTTCTTTACCCATACAAATCCAATTCACCATGGCTTGCTGGGTGGCACTAAGCTATTTTTTGAAATATTTGCAGACTTAATTATCTGACATCCAGCACAGATGGAGCATTTCTAGAATATTGGAACCTCCTGGAGCATGAATTTTCAATGTCATAGTCATTGAGAATACTAGTCACCTCCTCAGTATGGATTAACATTTGAGTGAGATGGTCATAAAGTAGTAAACGTCAGAGGTGGGTTTCAAAGTGACCCCAAACCCAGTGCTCCTTCTACTACTACAAGTTGGAAGTAATAGCATTAGGAAGGGGTGAAGTGGATAGAGTGCCAAGTCTGGAGGCAGAAAGACTCATCTTCCTGAGGTCAAAGCTGACCTCAGTCACTTGCTAGCTATGTGACACTGGGCCAGACATTTAACTCTGTTTGTCTCAGTTTCTTCATCTGTCAAATGAGCAGGAGAAGGAAATGGCAAAGCACTGCAATATCTTTGCCAAGATAACCTCAAAAGGGGTCACAAAGATTTGGGCACAATTGAGAACAACCAAACAAAAGTATTACAAATGACCTAAAAATAGATCTATAGAAATATAGAATGGATTCCCTTAGGTAGTAATAAGTTCCCAATCATTATAGTTCTTCAAGGAGAGGATGGATGATTTCTTGTCAGATCAGTGTAGACAAAGAATTCCCATTAAAACGAGGAAGAGGCTAGATGGCTTTGGAGATATTTGCTAAGCATCTTATCCTGTATCTCCCCAAGTTGAAAAGATCTGTTTGCTCTACAACCTGTATAGTCTGCACAGTGTACAGTGCATGGGGAGGGGAAGGAGAGAGGCATTGGTTTTCACTTACCAAAGTACCTTTTTTAGCCCAGACAGTATGGATGAAAGCTTCACAAGGCCCTAACTGGGTTCTGCATTAAGAAGTTTTGAATGTTAACAGTAATGACAGTTATTTATATAGCACTTAAGATGAAGTGTAAAACACCTGGATCCCCAATTACACAGCATGTAAAAAATGTCAAAAAAAACCTCTCCCTCTATAACCTGTGGAAATGCTGGATTCTCATTTCAGTCTTTCAACTTGATACTTCATGTCACCCAGGGCACAGTGTGTCAAATTTCTGATTATATTTTGCACCAGAAGGTCAACAGGGTATCCTATGCTTTGGAGGGCATGAGTAGATGAGAAGTCAAATGGGGACAATGCTATTTGTAGTAGAGTGGGACTGAGGATTGCCTAGATTGAAGTGTAAGAACTTGGGCAAACTTTCATGGTGACAGAATTTATTGTTGCTGTTCAGTCATTTCAGTTGTGTATTGACCTTATTTAGATCAATGTTATATATCATATCTACAACCTGCTTGATCTGATAGTGTTTGGCCTTGATAGCCACAATAAATACAAGTTGTTGTCCTCCATCTTTTTCATACTTGGATCAATGTTCAGTGGGAAGTTGTTGATGGCACAGAGACTGAGAATTTTACTATTAGGACTGCCCCCCCCCGCCCATCACCAAAGCTACTACATGAAAAGTAAAACTATCTTGAGTTTTCAGGAGCTGAAACATATTTTTCTAGCTAGATGGCTCAGTAGAAAGAGTTCTCTAAGCAGATAAGGAAGATCTGAGCTCAAATTTTACCTCAAACACTAGTTGTGAATTTTTTGATGTTCTTTTTCGTGTCATGGACACTATTAAACTCTGCTTTCTTGGTATTTGGGGCCTTTAATTTGGCTTCTATTTTGGGGCAGGACAACTTCTACCTTTGGAGCTGGTTCAGTCTTGGGGAAATTCCAAATTCTGTTTGTTTGGGTTTTTTGGTTGTTGTTTCCTCCAAACCATGAAAATGCCATGGAGCTATATTGTTGGTCAGATTCATGATGAAACATAGAAAGGTGAAGTCTGTAGGCTCAAAAAGTGACTAAATTATGTATATGACCAGAAGACACTACAAATAGAAATGTACCCCCAAAGAAGGTCAAGACAGAAGGAAAACACCCATATGTACAAATACAGTTTAATAGCATATTTTCATAGCAAAGACTTGTTTTAAAACCGTGTGTGTCCCTCAACTGGTGAACGTCTAAATAAATTATAGCATATAAACATAATGGGATGTTGCCTCAAAAGAAATGATGAATATGACAGATTTGGAGAAACCTGGGAGGAAAATGTATAAGAACTGATGAAAAGTGAAAAAGAATCAAGGAAAGAGTTTATACAGAGGTGTAAATAACAGTAAAGGAAAATAATTTCAAAAAATTTCAGAATTGTGACAGTCAGAATAGGCTAAGACTCATGGTAAAGCAAGCTTCTCAGCTTTATTGGCAGAGAAGTAATAGATGAGATATGCAGAAAGACATACATTTTCAGAATCACATACAAAGGGCATTTGCTTTGCTTGACATACATTTTCAGAATCACATAAAATGTGTATTTGTTTTGCTTGATGATTCTTCTTTTAAGAATAATGCTTAGAATGAAGGTTCCTTGAAAACAGATTTTTTTTTTCTCTTCGTGTCTCCAATTTGGAATTCAATACTTGGCATGTAATAAGTGCTTAATAAACACTTTTGCACTGATTTGTTCAAAAGACAATTTCTGGAGGAAGGGAGGAATTGCTGGGTCCTGATGCTGATATAAAACAAACCAAAAAGGAAAAAAAGTAAGTGAAATATTTAAAAAATAAACAAGCTAGGGGAGGCTAGGTGGCGCAGTGAGTAAGAGCGCTGGCCTCAGAGTTGGGATGACCCGAGATGGAATCCGGTCTCAGAAAATGAGCACCCACACATAAATAATGACTAGCTGTGTAACCTTGAGCAAGTTACTTAACCCCAATTGCTTAAAAAATAAAAAAATAAAAATAAACAAGCTAATGAAAGCACAAAAGGGAACACAACCCTGAGTTCGGATCCGACCACAGACACTTAACACACACACAAGTAAAAACCTAGCCATGTGACCTTGGGCAAGTTACTTAACCCCAATTGCCCTCCAAAAAGAAAAAAAGAAAAAAAAAGGGAACACAACAAATAGTACAGTTTTCTTGTTGACACATTAAATGTAAAATATTTTTTTTCATTAACTTTTTTATTTCTTAAATAAAAAAAAAAGTTGGGGGGTGGGGGCCATAGCCAAGATAAGCTCCCACTCCAATCACTTCCAATACATGTAAAAAAATGACACTAAACAAACTTTAGAGCTACCGAACCCACAAACCGACAGAGAGAAACAAATCTCCCACTGAAGGCAGCATGGAAGGCAAACAGGAGAGGTCTATCACACTGATCTGTAAGCCCAGTGTAGACCCCTGTAAGCCAAGGTTCCAGCCCCAGAGGGGCCCCGACAAGTAGTGACCAAAGAACAGATTGGAAGAACTTGTATTCAGTATGCTTACTTTTTTGATTTGGGGGTAGGGAAAAGACAGGGAGAAAAAATTGTAATCTTGTAGAAATGAAAGTTGAAAACTAAAAATAAATGCATTAATTAAAAATATTATTTTATTTTTATTATTTTAAATTTATTTTTAGTTTTCAACATTCATTTCTCAGGTGTATGTATGAAGCAATTTTTTTAACATTTGTTTTTAAAATTTTGATTTTCAGAATCATTCCCTTCTTCCCTCCTGACCCACCCACACTGGGAATATAAGCAATCAATATAGTTTGTACATGTGTAGTTACCCAAATCATTTCCATGGTAGTTATATTGTGAAAGATTATATTTTCTCCATCCTATCCCGCTCCCCACTTATTCTATTTTCTACATTGACTCTGTCCCTTTTCAAAAGTGCGTGCTTCTAATCTGTCCTCCCTTCTATCATCGCCCCCCCCCCCCATTATCCCCTTCCTTCCTACTTTCCTGTAGGATAAGATACCCAAATGATTGTGTATGTTATTCCCTCCTTAAGCCAAATTCAATGAGAGTAAGGTTGACCTATTCCCTTTCACCTTCCTGCTCTTCCCCTCCATTGTAACAGTTTTCTCTTGCCTCTTTCATTTGAGATAATTTATCCTCTTCTATCTCTCCCTTTCTCTTTCTTTCATTATATTCCTCTCAACCCTTAATTTTATTTTTTAGATATCATCTCTTCCTATTCAACTGATCCAATGCCCTCTGTCTATGTACACATGTGTACACACACACACACACACACACACACACACACACATATTCCCTTCAACTATCCTCATACTGAGAAAAGTCTCCTGAGATACAATTAATCATTTTTCCATGTAGGAATGTAAATAATTCTCCTTTAGTAAGTTCCTTATGATTACTTTTTCCTGTATACCTTCTCATGCTTCTCTTGTTTCTTGTATTTGAGAGTCAAATTTTCTGTTCAGCACTGTTTTGTTTTTTTTTAAATTAAGAATACTTGAAAGTCCTCTATTTCATTGAATGACCATATTTCCCCCTGAAGCATTATACTCAGTTTTCCTGGGTAGGTGATTCTTGGTTTTAGTTCTAGCTCCTTAGACTTCCAGAATATCATATTCCAAGTCCTTCAATTGCTTAGTGTAGAAGCTGCTAGATCTTATGTTAGCCTTATTGTGTTTCCACAATACTCAAGTTATTTCTTCCTGACGGCTTGTAATATTTTCTCCTTGACCTTGGAACTCTGGAATTTCCCTATGGCATTCCTAGTAGTTTTCTTTTTTGGGATATTTTTCAAGAGGTGATCAGTGAATTCTTTCAATGTCTCTTTCAATGGTTCTAGAATATCAGGGCAATATTCCTTGAAAATTTCTTGAAGGATGATTTCTAGGCTCTTTTTTTTTTGATCATGGCTTTCTGGTAGTCCAATAATTTTTCAATTATCTCTCCTGGATCTATTTTCCAGGTCAGTGCTTATTCCACTGAGATATTTCACATTGCCTTCTTTTTTCATTATTTTGGATCTGTTTTATAATATCTTTATTTCTCATAAAGTCATTAGCTTCCATCTGCTCCAACCTAATTTGAAGGAATTATTCTCTTCAGTGAATTTTCGAAATTCCTTTTCCATCCCTATCATTCAGCTTTTTGAGGCCTTCTTCTCCTCATTGGCTTTTTGAGTCACTTTTTGCCCTTTGAGTTAGTCTACTATTTTTGACTTTTTGTTTGGAGGGTGATTGGGGTTGTGATTTGCCCAAGGTTACATGGCTAGTTAAGTGTTAAGTGACTGAGGGTAGATTTAAACTCAGATCCTCCTGTCTCCAGAGCCGGTGCTCTATGCACTGCGGCACCTAGCTGCCCCTAGTTTATTTTTAAGGTGTTATTTTCTTCAGTATTTTGGGGTTTTACTTTGCCAGGCTATTGACTTGCTTTTTCTTTTTTTCAAACAAATACTTTATTAACTTCTGTTTTACATCATTCATTTCTGCCAGATTTTGAGTTACAATCATTTTCCCCCCGTTATTCCCCTACCCAACCTCCCAGAATAGCAGTCCCACAAGATATCGCTTCCTCCAATCTGCTCTCTCCCATACCTTCTCCCATACCCCCTTCGACTTTTCCATTGGAGGAAGGTGAATCTTTGTGTCCCAATGCCTGCACATCTTATCTCCCAATTATTAAAAAAAACATTATTAATAATAGTACTTATATATATTTGAAACATTTAATGTTAAGACCTTGAATTTCAGATCCATTTCCTTCCTCCATTGTCACCCATTCCCTCTGGGGAGATGAGTAATTCTGTATATGTTATACATGCCTAGCTATGCAAAACATTATTATAGTAGATATACTGTACAAGGCTTCTTATAATTCCCTCCCACTCATCACACCCCCCACCTGGTCCATTCCCTACATGATCCTGTCCTCCTTCTATAGTGGGTACTTCCAACCTCCCCTCCCCCCAAGGATGCCCTCCCATCCATTATCCCTCATCTCATCCCCCTTCCCCCTATTCTGCTGCAGGTTGAGATATCCCATTTAGTATGTATGTCATTCTCTCCCTGAACCAAATTCAATGAGAATGTGGTTTTGCCTTTTTGCCTTCCTATTCTCCCCCTCCCTTGCAACCACTTCCCCTTGCTTCTTCTACATGAGATAGTTTACCCTACCCTGTCTCTCCCCATCTCCTCTTGCCACTTTCCTCTCTCACCTCATAATTTCATCCCTTGAGTATTCTCCCTTCCCAACAAATTCAACCTATGCCCTCTATCCATATATAACTGTAACCGTATACACACACATTCACATATGTATTCATATGACCACACACCCTTCTTCCATTATTTTCATAGTGAGAAAGATATCATCAGTCACAGTTATTGCTTTTCCATATAGGAATGTAAATAGTTCAATTTTGATAAGTTCCTTTTGCTTTCTTTTCCCTGATTACTTTCTCAGGCATCTCTTCCTTCTTGTGTCTGGATGTCAAGTTTTCTATTCAATTCTGTTTTTTTCCTCAAGAATGCTTGAAAGTCCTCTATTCCACTGAATGACCATATTTTCCCCTGAAACAAAATACGCAGTGTTGCTGGGTAGGTGACCCTTGGGTTCAGTCCCAGCTCTTTTGCCCTCAGGAATATCCTATTCCATGCCCTTAGATACCTCAGTGTAGAAGCTGCAAGGTCCTGGGCTATTCTGATTGTGTTTCCACAATACTGAAATTGTTTCTTCCTGGCTGCTTGTAGTATTATCTTCTTGATCTGGAGATTCTGGAACCTGGCTAATAATATTCCTGGGAGTTTTCTTTTTGGGATCTTTTTCAGGAGGTGATCTGTGGATTCTTTCAACCTCTCTTTTGCCCTCTGGATCTAAAACATCAGGGCAATTTTCCTTGAGAATTTCTTGAAGGGTGATTTCTAGGTTCTTTCTTTGATCATGGCTTTCATGTAGTCCAGTAATTTTTAAATTGTCTCTCCTGGATCTATTTTCCAGGTCAGTGGTTTTTCCCATGAGATATTTCACACTGCCTTCTAATCTTTTGTTTGTTTGGATCTGCTTAACAACATCTTGATTTCTCATAAAGTCATTAGCTTCCAATTGTTCCAGTCTAACTCTGAAGGAATGAATCTCCTCAGTGAACTTTTGAGATTCTTTTTCCATCTGGCAAATTCGACTTTTTAAGGCATTCTTCTCCTCATTGCCCTTTTGGGCCTCCTTTGCCATTTGAGTTAGTCTATTTTTTAAGGTGTTGTTTTCCTCAGCCAGGCTATTGACCCTCATTTCATACTTTTCCTGCATCCTTCTCATTTCTCTTTCCAATTTTTCCTCCACTTCTCTTATTTGATTTTTAAAGTCCTTCTTAAGGTCCTCTATGGCCTGCAACCTGCTCATGTTTTCCCCTGGGGTTTTGGAGTAGGACTTCTGACCTCACAGTCCTTTTCTCGCTCTATGCCCCCAAAATAGGACTCTAGGGTTGCATTTTTCTGTTTCCTTTGCCTTGGCATGTTGCCACTTAAATACTTGACTTTTGGGCTTGTTGCCACACTATGGCTTTAAGGCCAGATAGAGGAATTTTCGTCCCGAACGTGTGGGGGGCAACTTCCATTTCTGGCAAGCTGTAAACCCACCCACGACTTCCACCTTGGATCACAATCCAGATCCAGGGAGGTTAAAGCAAGAGTGATTACCCCCCAAGACTTATCACTGGATCTCCCTACTGTTCGTAGGCCAGGAGCTGGAGCTGCCTCTGAAAAACTACAAAATGACGTGTCTCCTCAGCTGCTTCTAGCCCCCAGGGGAGGGAGCCCACGCATTCCCCAAATACTGATCCCAAAGTCCATAGAACACATACCTCTTACTTTGTCCTAGGCATGTCTATGTTGATAATTCTGAAGTCGCCACAGCTCCTGGTATTCTGGGGTCTCTCCAGCTGGTTGCTGGCCCTGCTGCCATGGGGCTAAAACCTCAGCTCCTGGGGACTTGGGCTCTGCTCGTGATGGTTCCCCGCTCGGGATGGCTTGTTGGGACCCCTCCCTCTCTTCTCTTCAGACTACTGGCTGTCTCAGTTACACCCCTTCATGGAGATTCTCAAGCCTGAGGCTATTTCCATTAACTTGGGATTTCAATCTGGGTGGGAGACTTATCTTTGGGTTTTCTGCTTCATGAAGGAGGGATGGGAGGATCAGAGCAGCTAGAATTTACTTTGCCATTCCAGCCCCTGTATTATACAGGCAGGCAGTTTCTAAACTTCCAGGCTGGGGGCCGAATGCAGCTGGAGAAGCCACTCTCTCCACTGGGGGCCCGACTCTCCTACCTGGCTCCAATGATCCTTTCCCTCTGCGAGATGACTGCCATTCGTCCTTGGTAAGTCTGCAGGCTGGGGCTTTTTCTCTCTCTGGTGTAGTCTGCTTGTCTGCTCTTAGGTCTGAGCTGTGCAGACCCCAAGTGCTCTGTGCTCGACCAGTCCGGACACACTGGACAACCTCCTGGGCTGGATTCTGCCACGCTCTGTCTTCCAATGGGCTCTGTCACTCCGGAATCTGCTCAGATTCACCCTTTGAGACTTAGTGACTAAGGAGCTCAGCAAGGTTACTGCTTCCTTTCCGCCATCTTGGCTTCACCCCAACAACAACCTATTGACTTGCTTTTTATGATTTTTTTGCATCATTCTCATTTTTCTTCCTAATTTTTCCTTCATTTCTCTTACTTGATTTTCAAAATCCTTCTTGAGTTCCTTTATGGTCTGTAACCAATTCAGATTTTTCTTAGAAGATTTTGATGTTGGAGTTTTGACTTTGTTGACTTCTCCTGGTTCCATGTTTTGATCCTTTTTGTCCCCAAAGGATTATATGGTCTGATTGTGCTTCCTCTGCTTGCTCATCTTTCCAGCCAGTTAATTGACTTTTGATATCTTTGCCATGGTAGAACTCTACTTCCAGAGGGAAGAGAGATATATCCCAAATTGCTGAAGTTTTTGCAAATGTTGTCAGAGCTATGAGGTGGGTGTCCTCTCTACAGACACCCCAAGCTCTGACTCACTGGCCACATACCTCAGGACTACCACCAAAGATAATTTCATATCCAGGAAGGTCAAAGCAATAGTGATTACCCCCTGAATGATTGCTTGATCCCCATACAATCTTCAGGCCAGGAGCTCAGGAGGCAGCCACTTGGCAGCTGCTGCAGCCCCCACTCCCTAGGGGCAGGGGCCAGACTGTACTCTTCCATCACTGGTTTCCAACAGAGTTCACCACTGACCTTTTACTTTTTCTTTGGAGTTTATGGGTTGAGAAGTCTGGAAAGTTGCACAGATGCTGGTGATTCACTCTCCTGAAGTCTGCTCTGGCTTTTATGTACCACTGGTCAATGCTACCCTGGGCCTCAGACTTTGGCTCACTTGGATCTATACTCAGCTCCCAGCTTGGTACGATAGACCCTTCCCATTGGCCTTCCACGATGCCTTCAGTGGGAGATTTGTTTCTGTCACTTTGTGGGTTATGTAGCTCTAAAATTTGTTTAGAGTCATATTTTACAGGTGTTGAAGGTGTTTGGGGTGGGAGCTCACTCAAAGTTCTTGCCTCTACTCTGCCATCTTGGCTCCACCCTCTTAAACTGTTCATACCACACGCTCATAGTTTTAGATTCAATTCATCTATCCATCCATGGATATGTTAAGCATCTATTGTGTTGTGTGCCAAGCTCTGCGCTAGGTGCCATGCATATAAATGCAAAGCTTTTTTCTGCTCTTTGCATGCTAAAAACTTCACATTTATTAATGTGTAAGTTAATAATAAAATTGAAAATTATATTTAAAATTAAAACTAAGGAAAATCTATAATGGTGGCATGAATACCTAACCTTTCAGTGGATACCATTATCCAAAGAAAAACTTTGTTCTGAACCAGGCATGGTGGTGTATGCCTGTAATCTCTGCTGCCAGAGGACCCTGAATTGGATACCTCCTGGGCTCAAGAGTTCTGAGCTGTAACAAGACTAAGCCAATTATGTGTTCATAATAAGTTTGGCTTGGGGGCAAAGCCAAGATGGAGGAGTAGAAACATGACTTCCCCATGGCTCCCTCTTCTACCTCCTTCAATACATGTAAAAAAATGACTCTAAATAAACTTTGGAGCTACAGAACCCACAAGGTGACAGAGAGAAATTAACCTCCACCTGAAGACAGCCTGGCAGGCTGGGGAAGAAGGGTCCAGCCCAGCACCCTGGGAGCCAAGCCCAGCCCTGCCTGAGTCCAAGGTTTTAGCCTCAGGGCACCCCAACCAGCCACAGCTAAAGGGACTTTGGGAGAGTAGATCACCAGCAGCTGTGGTGTTCTCTAGAATTATTAGCCCATAAATGCCAAAGAGTGAAAGGTCAGTGGACTTTGGGAACAGGGAGTCTGGGAGGGTGGTCCAGCCTTTCTCCCGGGGAAATAAGTGGCTGAGGCACAGCAGCCGCAGCCCTATGGCTGTTTCAAAGCACCTGGCCTACAAATTACAGGGGGACCAAGCAACTAGTCTGAGGGGTAATCTCTCTTGCTTTAACCTGCTTGGATCTGGATCCCTATCCTGGGTGGAGGTCCTGGGGTGCATGACCAGTGTGCCAGAGGTTTCTGAGAGGGCATCCAACTGGAATCTCTAGCAGCTGAAAAAAGCCAGTGATTTGGGACAAAGCTCTCCTCTCTGAAAGCAGAGTTCTGCTGTGGCAAAAAGCTCAAGAGTCAAGTGGTTGAGTGGCAACATGAGCAAGCAAGGGAAGCAGGGCAAGCACAGTGGTCAACTTTGTATTCCTTTATTGGGGACAAAAAGGATCAAGAAATGGAGCAGGAGGAAGAAAATGAAGTCAGAACTCCTGCACTAATATCTTCCAAGAAAAATATGGACTGGTTATAAGTCATAGAGGAGATTAAGAAAGATTTTGAAAACCAAATAAGAGAAGTGAGGGAAAAATTGAGAAGAGAAATGAGAATGATGCAAGAAAAACATGAAAAGAGAGTCAACAACCTGACTGAAGAAAATAACACCTTAAAAATAGATTAACTCAAATGTCAAAAGCAGCTCAAAAAGCCAATGAGGAGAAGAATGCCTAAAAGGGTCAAATTTGCCAAATGGAAAAAAAAATCTCAAAAGCTCACTGAAGAGAATAATTCCTTCAGAATTAGATTGGAGCAAATGTAAGCTAGTGACGTTATGAGAAATCAAGAACCTAGAAATCATCCTTCAAGAAATTCTGAAGGAAAATTGCCCTGATGTTTAATAACCAGAGGGCAAAATAAAGGTTGGAAGAATCCACCAATCACCTCCTAAAAAAGATCCCAAAAAGAAAACTACTAGGAATATTATAGCCAGGTTCCAGAGTTCCCAGATCAAGGAGAAAATATTACAAGCAGGCAGGAAGAAACAATTTCAGTATTGTGGAAACACAATCAGGATAACACAGGATCTGGCAGCTTCCATACTGAGGGATCAAAGAGCTTGGAATATGATATTCTGGAGGTCAAAGGAGCTGGGATTAAAACCAAGAATCATCTACCAAGCAAAACTGAGTATCATGTTTCAGGGGAAAATAGGGTCATTCAATGGACTTTTAAGCATTCATGATAAAAAAAAAAAATTGAATAGAAAATTTGACATTCAGATACAAGAAGCAAGAGAAGCATGAGAAGGTAAACAGGGAAAAGAAATCATAAGGAACTTATCAAAGTTGAAATATTTATATCTCTACATGGAAAAATGATAATTGTAACTTATGAAATTTTTCTCAGTATAAGAATAGTTGAAGGGAATATATATATACATATATGTATACATATACATACATATATACATATATGTATACATATACATACATATATATGTATACACATATATACATATATATGTATGTGTGTATACATATATATGTATGTCTATATAGGAGGGTATATGAGCATATGAATATATATGTGTGTGTATATAAGTGTACAGGTATAAATAGACAGAGGGTCCAGGACCAATTTAATAGGAAGGGATGATATTTCAAAGGTGAAATTGAGAGGTGAGAGATGAATATAATGAGAGGAGATGGGGAGAGACAAAATGAGGTCAATTATCTCATATAAAAGAGGCAAGGGAAAACCGTCACAATGGAGGGGAAGAACAGCAATGCAAAAGGGAATGAGTCAACCTTACTATCATAGAATTTGGCTTAGGGCAGTAATGATATACACACTAAATAGAGTATCTCACTCTACAGGAAAATAGTGGGGAAAGAAATGAGAGGGGGAATTGGAGGGGAGATCAGGTTGGGAGGGAGGGAAGTTGGAAGCACTCACTTTTGAAAAGGGACAGGGTCAAAGTAGAGAATACAACAACTGGGACATGAAATAGGAGGGAAGGAAATATAGTCAGTCTTTTACAATATATCCACTAGGGAAAGGTTTTGCATTGCTACACATGTACAACCTATATTGAATTGCTTACCTTCCCAGTAATGGTGGGTGAGGAGGGAGGAAGGAAAAGAATCTGGAATTCCAAATTTTAAAATCAAATGTTTAAAAATATAAAATTATTTTATTTTTTACATGCAACTGGGAAATAAGATATACAGGCACTGGGGCATATAGATCCATCTTGGCCTCATGGAAAGTCAGAGGGGAATGGGTTAGGATAAAGGAGAGAGCAGATTGGGGGAAGGGGTATTCAGTGGGATCGCTGTTTTGGGGTGGTGGGTAGGAGAAAGATGGCGACAAAATTTGTAACTCAAAATCTTGTGGAAATGAATGATATAAACTAAAATTAAACATAAAATTTAATTTAAAAAACAAGTTTGGCTCAAATATGGAGAGCCTCCCGGAGCAAAGGTTAACAGAGTGCCTAAGGAGGGGGAGAATTGACCTATGTTGGAAAAAGAATAGGTCAAAGGGCCACTACTGATTAGAGGTGGACTGAATTTGTGAGCAGCTTCTGCATTTCCTCAGTGAGATAGGAAGAATTCATAAGAGAAAAGAAAAAGAAATATGAGAAGGAAGAGGAACAAAAAGGAAAGGGAAGAAGGAAAGAAGGAAGGAACAAAGGAAGAAGAAAGGAACAAAGGAAAGGAAGGAAGGAAGGAAGGAAGGAAGGAAGGAAGGAAGAAAGGAAGAAAGGAAGAAAGGAAGAAAGGAAGAAAGAAAGAAAGAAAGAAAGAAAGAAAGAAAGAAAGAAAGAAAGAAAGAAAGAAAGAAAGAAAGAAAGAAAGAAAGAAAGAGGAAGAAAGGAAGAAAGAAAGAAAGAAAGAAAGAAAGAGGAAGAAAGGAAGAAAGAAAGAAAGAAAGAAAGAAAGAAAGAAAGAAAGAAAGAAAGAAAGAAAGAAAGAAAGAAAGAAAGAAAGAAAGAAAGAAAGAAGGATGAGAGAAAAAGAAAAAAAGAAGGTAAGAAGAAAGGAAGGAAGGAAGGAAGAAGAGACAAAGAAAAAATTCTAAAAAAATTATGCTCTGTGGGTTTACTCATTGCCTAGAATGGCAGGCTGCAAACCATGATCCTGACTGACGGTTTTCCAGGGACTACCAGAACAGAATTCAGCACTTACAATATGATCAGTATTGGCAAGGCTTATCCACAGAAGACTCTGGGGGTAAAATGTACTAGCCTGACAATGCTAGTGAGCATCAGTTTGACAAGTGGGCACTCTGGGCTGAGTCTGTATGAAAAGAGCTGAAGGGCAGCAGATACCAAGGCCATCCTGTGGAACTCATGTACCCGAGGCAGCTGGGAAAACTTGAAGCAAACTTTGGGGGAGAATGTGATTCTTAACTCCTTAGGCAATGGTGGATGCTGACACATCTATGGGTCTGTGGCCTAGATTAAGCCCATTCACATTTTTCTTATGCAAACTTTTCTGAAGTTGTTGTAGGCATGCTCTACGTTATAGCCTGGCTCCCCTCTTCTAGGATCTAGGAGTTTCTAGGTTTAAAGAATCTTAAATTCTGACTAGGGATATTATTAGGGAATTAAAATCATAGAATCATAATATTAGGCTGAAAGTAGCATGAAATTCTAGTCCAGCAGTTTTAATAATGACCATTATAGCTTACATTTAGATAATACATTAAGGTTCACAAAGTGACTATACGATATGTTATAATATTTGTATTTATATTATAATACTTGATCCTTATAACAATCTTGTGAAGTAGTTATTATTATACTAATTTTTTTAAAGCAATTGGGGTTAAGTAACTTGCTCAAGGTTATATGGCTAGTCATTATTTATGTGTGGGTACTCATTTTCTGAGTCCAGATCTGATCTCGGGTCATCCCAACTCCGAGGCCGGTGCTCTTACTCACTGCGACACCTAGCCGCCCCTTTAGGGCAATTGGGGTTAAGTAACTTGCCCAAGGTTACACGGCTAGGTTTTTGTTTGTGTGGATTAAGTGTCTGAGGCCAGCTCCAAACTCAGGTCCTTCTGACTCCAGGGCCGGCGCTCTATTCACTACGACACCTAGCCGCCCCTATTATACTAATTTTAAAGATGAGGAATCTGGGGACAGAAAAGGTTAAATGACTTTCCCAGGGTGACATCGGTAGTGAATAACAGAAGCTATATTTGAACTCAGCTTTTCCTAACTGAGTTTAAAACTATCCTGTCTTCTTCCCTGCATTTTTTTTTGTACAGATGAGGCAATAGTGGACATAAAGGAAAATATGACTAGTTATGACCAGAAATGACTTAGACTAGACTTATAAACTAACCAGATCCCTTGACTCTAGACTAGGTCACTGTCCTCTCCACAATGCTACCTCCTAAAGATAATTGTAATGACAATGACAACAGTAGTATTTATATAACATCTTAGAATTTTCCCCAACAAATGATTTATGAATAGTTTTTCAGTTGATCTGACTGATAATTTACCTGATTTTTATCAATATTTCTAGATCTGAGAATACCATGAAAAGCATATTGGTGAACTGACTTTCTAAATGTAGGCAAGTAACCAACAGGGATTCAAACCTAAATTCAAAATTAGGTCTTCTAATTCTAAATTCACTCTCCCTACCTACTTTAATATCTTACTTTGCTACAGCATATTTGTTTTATAAATTCATTCAAATATACATGTATGGATACATATATATATTTATGTAGGTATATCTATATTACATAAAGATTAAATCTACATGTATTTATATATTTAATATCTATTTCCCTACACTGATGATCTTAATAACTCTAATATCACAGACCCTTTTAGGATTGTGTAACTGACAAGCTATATTCAATGGGTTTCTACCCATTCTTCTTCCCAGGCTTCCACCATGGGTAGATGGAGAAGGGAGGAGTGGTACCCAAGTATGTGCTTTTCTCTTCTAGGATCTCTCCAGCAAGTCAACTTTGCCTCAGGACTTTCTTTTCTATTTCTGGCATTTAAAAAACAAAGTCAGATTTGAACCCACAATAGAGTGAGCACATCAAAGCCTCCCCAATGATTGAGACTTAATCACACATCTTCAATGACAGGCAAATAGCTGTACAAGTGCCCAGGCCAAAGGAATAGCTAGAATCCTTTGAAGGAAGTGTTAATGAATATGTGCATGTCTTCTGTAGAGATGTACTACAGTACACAGGAAAGGGTACTGACTCTGGAGTCAGAAACCCTGGATTCAAATTCTACTTCTAATGTTTATATTACCTGTGTGACTTCGGGCAAGTCATTTAACATCCTTGAATCTAAGTTTCCTCATCTGTAAAATAAGAAGCTTGGATTGTATGGTCTCTGAAGTCCTTTCCATCCATATCTTGATCTAAAGTCTGTCTGTCTGTATTTGTGTCTGCCTCTTTGTCTCTCTTTCTTTGTCTCTGTCTCTCTGTTTCTGTCTCTCTCTGTCTCTCTCTCTTTCTCTCTCTCTGAATTAGATAGCCTGTGAGGTCACTTCTAGCTCTGAATCTATGATGCTGTGACATAGATCCTAGAGGTCCTCTGAGACCAAATACAGCCCTTTGTCCACATAACCTGCCTGTAAGAGTGTGCTAGGAATTATTTAACTGACTCCTTGCCCTTCTCCAAAACAAATAAATAAATAAAAGTGTGGGGGGAGGGTGTCTGTACACACAGTGAGAGAGATGTTTACATTTTATTTTCATTAACATTTTTCCATAGTGTTCTTAAGTCTAGAGTTGACAACCAACAAAACAATTAAAAGAGCCCTGATTTGTAGAGTTTGCTTATTCTTAAATGTAAATCCTTACACTGAAAATTTAACAGTCCCTTTTAGTGAGAACTGGCTCCATCCCACTCCTACTTTTCAGCCTCCTCAGGTACTTTTCCTACTTATTCCCTTGGCACTTTGCCACATGATTCCACCCAAATACCAAGAAAGAACCCCTTTCTAATATCCAACAGTACACTATAGATAGATTTCCTTGCTAAGTAATATGATACCATAGAAAGAACAGTGAGCCTGTAGAAAAATAATTGGACTCAAGTCTAAAGTTCTATCACTTCAACACCTTCTCTTCCCTTCTCAATAACATTAACTGCATTAGGGCAAGGAAAGTCTTTTGTGATGGTATCATCAGCTCTGAGCACCATACTTTGTACCTAATGGATAGTAGTATCATCGTATACAGGAAAGTTCACAGGCTTTGTAGTCCAAGGACTTGGGTTGAAATCCTACCTCTGATGAATACAACCATTAAGACACTGGGTAAATCATATCCCCTAGGCCTTAGGTTTCCTCATTTGTTGTATGAGGGGGCTGAACTAGATGAACTCTTCTAGCTCTATGTTTACGGTGCCATGAATCTCATTGAATTATGTGGGGTTTGATATTATATAAATAACTTCTCTTACTCTTTCTAGAGCTTGGTTTTCTTCCCTATAAACCAAGGATTAGTTGAACTAAATGACCTTTAAGTCTCTTCAATGCCTTGTCTGCTTTGAATGAATGAAATTTTAAAATAGAAAAAAGATTCTTTGACATCTTTTATTTTACCAAGTATTATAGTATCTGCAAATTTTTATACTCACAGATGCCCCACAATCTCAAAAAAGAAGTGAGCAGTATTTTCTTATGTCTTCTTTGGAGAGAAACATAATTAAAATTACACATTATTTTTTTATTATTTGTTGCATAGCATTGTTTCACAAACTAGCATACATTTAAATACTTTTTATCCACTCATATTTATACTTTTATATGTAATCCACCTCTATTTACACCTATTCTAATGTTCCCCAGTATTAGAATAGAAGTTTCTTGTAAATGGAGATTGCTCCATTCACTGTTTTTTACATCTCTAATGCCCAGCACATATTGAATATTTAAAACATGATTGAGACTTTGATGTATATCTTTCCTGATTATGCTTAACTAAATTTTGTGTCAGTTCACAGAAGTCTTCCAAAGTCAAGCAAAGTCATCTTGTTACTAGATGTTGGTTTTACAATGTCCCTTTCCATAATCTGGTTAATTTCCCAGGGTCAAAATACAGGGCCAGGAGGTTATTCTCATTATTATTAGGTTATATGTCGAGGTCTCATTTCACAAGGCAAGGGAGCTTGGCATGCAAGAGTCTAGGGCAAGGATGACAAAGAGAATGAGTGAGTTTATAAATAATTGATGGATCACCTCTATGTGCTTCCAGCTCATTTCAGGTCATCAAGAGGTAGATACTTAGACTTTGTGGCAAACTCCCTCCCACCTAAGTGAATCTGCCATAGACTTGGACACCTCTGTCTACAACTAAAGAAGCAAGGGAATGTTTGTCTGCCTGCTACTTGCAAAGTTGCTAATCCCTTAGACACACCTCTTAGAAAAATCAATGATCCCCCATAATAGTCTCTGGTATCCCAACTTGCTCTTCAATACCGGCTAATGGGCTGAGAGCCTGTGATGTGGATAAAGTTAGAAACAGCTCATTACTGGAAGAGAACATGTTGAGGAGTCTTGGTCCCAGGCTTTTTTGTGACAGCAGCTCAAGGGAATCTCTACCTATACTGCTGAAATGCTACATAATATATGATTCCATCAGCCTCTATCAAGGACTAATTAAGCCAAAGAAAGAATAAAATACCAGAGAAAGAAATGAGGCCTGTTGTTAAGACTGGGACCTCACTTTTCTGTTGGGAAGCAGCTCTGCCATTTGAAATGCCATAACTTAATAGAGTTTGAGAAGGAATGACCCAATAAAAGTTAGGAGCGAAGAAGTGTTCTTTCTTTATGCTTGCCAAGAAAAGGCCCCTTTTCTCTAAGGGAAATCAATGAGCATTGCAATACCCTTGTAAAAAAAAAAAATAACAATGTAGATCCACCCATTCTATTTCTTTCATTAGCCTGCTGTACTCCATGGAGGTAGGGAGTAAGATGACCTAGGCAGCCTTGTCAATTTTTTTTCTGGCCCTATTGGCAAGAAGTCATTGACAGGTATTCTCTGAAGGGTAGAAGTATAGAACCTCCAAATACTGTATGTAAACAGGTACAGATAGAATTAATAGCATTAAAATGTAAGATCTTAGAGCATAGTTATAAAGCAAGAAGAGCCATTGAGACAGTGTGGTTCAGTGGAAAGAATGATACGGTTGGAATGCAAGGCTTTGAGTTCACAACCCTGCTCCTGCCACTTACTTATTCACAGTTCACTCCCTGGCCAATTCAATTTACTCATTTGGGTCTCAATTCCCTAAGCTTTGGAATAACAGAGTTGTCTTAGCTGACCCTGAATGTGCCTGCTGGTTCTAACTCTCTGATCATTGTGTTTATGTACATGTTAGATGTACGTAAGATAGACAGTTATATGTACATGTGTATAGATGTGTGTGTGTGTGTGTGTGTGTGTGTGTGTGTGTGTGTGTGTGTGAGAGAGAGAGAGAGAGAGAGAGAGAGAGAGAGAGAGAGAAATACCTAGCAATTAGATGTCTCCGTAGATAGAGTACTGGAGTCAGGAAGACCTGAGTTCAAATCCAGTCTTAGAAACTTACTAGCTTTGTGACCCTGGGCAAGTTGCTTAACTTCTGTTTTCCTTAATCTACTAGAAAAGGAAATGGCAAATCACTCTAGTATCTTTGCCAATAAAATCCCCATAATGGAATCACAAAGTGTCAGACATGTCTGAAAAATATCAATCAATCACCTATCTATTTGTATGTATATACATATAGATGTATATATATATATACATACATACATACATATCCATATGAGTGGATCATATATATCCATATGAGTGTCCATACACACATATGGACAACTGTATTTTGAGATATTTGGGTTCTTTTTATAATCTTGTGCATTTTGTTTTATGCATTTAAAAATATTATCCTGAGAAGAGATCCTCAGGCTTCACCAGATGGCTAATGGAGTCCAGGATATGTTTTAAAGATGGCTAAGGATTTAGTCCCATTCCTTCATTTTAGCAAGGAAGAAAGTGAGAGCCGCAGACATAAAATGCTTTGCCCAAGGTCTCTCAAACTTCAGCTAGTAGAGTTGTCATATGAAGCCAGGATAGAACTCTAAACAGGAATGCTTTTTACCTTACCCCACCAATGATAATTTGAGAGGGAGGCCTCTACATTTACACAGGCACAGACTCACAAGATCATCCCTGTAGATCTAGAGGGATCTCAGATGCCATTCGCCAAATCAAGATGCTAAAACATTGCACAGGTGCTGAAGAAGTTCTAATGGTTTCTGAGAAAGGCATTTATTTTGTATTAGTCTTTCTTGGTGCGTTATCCTTGAGAAAGTTCAGGTTCCTTGAGGGCAGACATTTTATCTTTTCTAAATGTTCTATCTCCCTCTGTACCTCCCATAATGCTATGAAAATAGAAGGTATTTCATTTCTCTATGTTATATCTCCAGATTGTCATTATCAGGCAATCAGTAATTCAAGAGTGGATTGTAAAGTTCCCATTAAAAAATCCAGTTTGGAGGAAACACAAATTTACCTTAGGTCTAAATCTTGCCCAAGAAGTGCCCATAGGACTAGAGGTCTGAATATTATATATCAGGGGTATTTCTGACAGTGGAATGTCCTTCATTCTACTTTGTGGAGAGGGTAGATGCAGAAATCAACTACAATATAGCAAGATAGAATTTAAGAATGCATACACTAATACATTTGTAATGAGCTGAAGAATCCCTTTCATATAAGGATACTGAGGCCTAGAGAGATGAAGCTACTTTCCCCAATGAATTCTGGATATGTTTCTGTAAGGCCACCCCTATTAAGCTCTTACTGTTTGTAAAGTGATATTGTCAATACCCTCAAGGAGCTACCAACCTACTGGGACATGAGATAAATATATGGATAAGGATAAGGATGATGAAGAGGGAAGAAGCAGGAGGAGAGATAAAGGACCTTGAGATGGAGAGACAGAGACAGGGACAGACACAGCGATAGATACAGAAACAGAGAGGTAAGCATACATTTAATAAATGTTTAATTTGGGTGGGTAGGTGGCACAGTGAATAGGGCACTGGCCCTGGAATCAGGAGAACCTGGACTCAAATTTGAAATCAGATACTTAACACTTACTAGCCATGTGACCTTGAGCAAGTCACTTAACCTCAATTGCCCTGCCTTACCCCATCCAAAAAGTTAAAGAAAATTAATACTTCTCATTTGATTGATTTCCAGAGAAAGGACATACCCTCTTATCCTCAAACTTGCATTGAGAGACTTTTTCCTTCACCTTGTCAATTGACCTGGGTTAAGGTCACACCAGAGCTGGGCAAGTTCAGCCCTGTCCTTTGGCTCCCTTCTAAACCAGGCATTCCTTCAGCAGCACAGCTGTTGGACACTTTCTTCCACTGTCTCTCAGCTTACTACAATTCTGTAGTTGATGAAATATTCCCCATTCTCTCTCTTACTAAATATATCTCCTTAGGTAAATTTCACATAAAGTCCTATCCCTTATTAGAGGTCTCAGTTGAATTAGGGCAAATTAAAGGCTGTGTTAATCTGCCTGAGGCTATGAGCTTGGTATTAGACTTCAGATCATTTGGCTAGCTACAGTAAAAAAGGAAAGAAGGTGTGTGTGTGTGGGGGGGGGGGGGATGTGGAAAGGATGATAACAAAGCCCATGGATAGGAAGCAGACAGTGAGATTATTTCAAAATCGCCAGATCCCTTTGCATTCCTGACCTGATTTTAACCAGACAAATCTCTTGTTGCCCTCCTACCACCACAATATCTCTGAGCCTCGGATCCCATGCAACTTCATCCTTCTTTGATTTGTTTTCTCTTATTCACAGAAGTAAAGAATATAGAATGCTTTCACCAAGAAACCAAAGGAAGGGAATAAGGATTTACATAGCACGTACTCTGTGCCAGGTCCTGAGCTTTACAAATATTATCCCATTTCATCCTTACAACAATGCTAGGCATTTTTATTTACCCCATTTTATAGTTGAGGAAACTGAGATAAACTTAATAACTAAATGATTTAATAAATTTAAATGACTCCCCTAGGCTTGCACAGTTAGTAAGGATCTGATGCCAATTTGAAGTCAGGTCTTTCTGACTCCAGGCTCAGTTCTCTATCTATTGTGCCACCTATCTGCCTCTAACTAGAACTAGGAACGTAGAATATTAGGGACAGTGGTAACATTAGAACATAGAACACAGGATATGAGAGCTGGTGAATTAAACTGAATTGAAAAATTCATCATTGAATCTTTGATTGATTGTTGATCATCAAATTGAGTACCTTTCCTAGTATTTATTATATTGAAAGCTCAGTTATTTGGACTCTCAGTAACTTTTTATGGATCCAAACTGCTTTCTTATAAAACAAAAACTGCCACTATATTTTAAAGAATGCAACAGTCTTTGAAACTCATGTCATCGACCATGTGCTTGATAAATACTTCATTTCACCTCCAATTTCCACAGTTAATAATAGAATTATTGCTCTGGAGATAGATGACCATTTATTTATGTTTCAGGCTTTTGCAATGAAAGGAAATGAAAGACGGAGAAGGAAGCCATTGAAATTCTTTCAAAACTAAGTTCCAGAATGGGAAAAAAATATTTTCTTTCTAACATTAGAAGAAGCCTCAATGTATCACAGTCAGGAATTCAGATGTGTGTTTCTGACAATAATAATGAACTTGGAGAAGGCTCAAATGTCAGCGTCCAAGCAGGAGAAAAACAGTAGGATATAAGGAAAAGTGCATTTATTTGCTTTGGAATTAGAAGACATTTTCAAATCCCACCTTTGGTTCTTGCCACCTGTGACACATTGGGGAAGTCACAACCAAATTGGGCTGCGGTTTTCTCTCTACAAAATGAGGGGATGGGATTAAATGGCTTCTGAGATTCCATATCCCTATAATATAGTAATACTCAAATGAATATTCAGTTCAAGCTCAAGAAATAGGTACAGGAATTAATGAGAAACTGAAGGAATTGAGTACTGCAAAAGCTTGGAAGACCCAGAACAAAGGAGATGTTAAAAATACTGCAGTTAGTGGGGTAAGTATACAAACCATTCCTGGCATAGTCTCAGGACCTGGAAAAATAAGCCTGTGTCTATAAGAAGCGAGATCCTAGCTGAGGAAAAAAAGTGACTGAACCCATAACTATGTGCAAAACTGTAGCTAAGACAGAACGTACCCAACAACAAAAGCATTGTCTAGAGAGAATCCCTTGTGTAAAACAATGAAAGATTACATAATTTTAGAAATATGTAGGTTCCATTATTTCAAATTCTCTTAGACTTTGATTCAGGATTATCCACATGATGCTATAAAAAATAGAAAGGCTTTAGGACTTTGGGATCAGAAAAAAAGTGAGGATTCCAAACTCAAAGATGATTATTTTGAAGGTGCCTTCTGGGTCCCCTCTTCATAAGTGTGTAGTTAGAACCATACCATTAAGAATAAAGTCACTAATAACAATTACAACTGAGAGCTTTCAGGTTTATAATATGTAATCTGCATATTATCTTAAATTATGTCATTAAAATAATATCAATAATAACAATCATAGTTGAAAGCCTTAAGGTTTGCAAAGTGATTTACATAATATGTAAATTTGTTGTTGTTGCTGAATGAACTGAAAAAACTTGGGAGGGGAGTATAGATTATAGTCTAACCTCTAGACCAGGGGTGGGGAACTTGTGGCCTCCAGGCCACATGTGGCCATTGAGGACCTTTGACTGAATCAAAACTTCACAAAATAAATTCCTTCAAAAAATTCCTTTAAATTCCTTTATATTTAAAAAACATACCTTTAGGCATATTATTCTGCACTCTATAGCATAGTAGGTACTCAGCAAATACTTATTGATTGAAACAATTAGAATTAGGAAAGCATAGTATAGTGGAAAGGGTGACAGAGTTGGACACATAGGCCTGAGTTCAAGTTCTAGTCCAGCTGTAGCCTACCTGTGCCACCTTGGTTAAATTCAACACTTATTACAGGCTGGCTGTGCCCTCTGTGGTAGGTATTGGTACACTCACTCACTAAAGGCATCTCAAGTTCCTTTTACGTTTTATCTTTAAAGTTTTATCTATAAAACTTGGACTCAGTCAAAAGGCCCCACCTGAGGACCTAGAGGCCACATGTGGCCTCGAGGTCACAGGTTCTCCACCCCTGCTCTAGACCAACCAGGTGTGTGACTTTGTCAAATTCCACCCCCCTTTTTTCTGACACAATTTCCTAATCTGTAAAATTACAAAACTGGAATAAATTATTTCTAAATCCCCTCCTAACTCTAATAGCTTATGACTCCATAAGAATAAGTTTATTTCAAAGATTTTCAATGAATGTTTTATCAGCTGTATATTAAGGAAGACTAAAATGCTGTAATACAGTAATATATCTGCTTTATATCAAATCATATCACCTTTGTAGAATGAAGGCACCCAGGATGGTAAAGGGCATGCTGAATGAAGATCAATTGAGAGGGCTGAATCTATTAAGCATGGCAAAGAGAAGACTTGGAAGAACATAATACTATCTTCAAATATTTAAAAGGCTGCCATGTGGAAGAAGTGGTCAACATGTTCTCCTTGGTTACAAAAGACAGAACAGAAGAAATGGATGGAAACTGAAACCATGAAAATTTAAAGGTGATATCAGGAAAAAAAAAAGTCTTGAAAATTTGAGCGAGCCATGAATGGCTGAGGCTGCTTGGGAATGTAATGGGTTCCCCCTTACTGGAGATTTTCACCAAGAAAAAAGATGGCAACTTGTTAAATAGGGAATTATTATTTCTTTTAAGGCATAAAGTAGATTGGGTGGCCTTTTAATACACAGTTGTAATAAAATATACCTTTAGGCATATTATTCTGCACTCTATAGCATAGTAGGTACTCAGCAAATACTCATTGATTGAAACAATTAGAATTAGGAAAGCATAGTATAGTGGAAAGGGTGACAGAGTTGGACACATAGGCCTGAGTTCAAGTTCTAGTTCAGCTGTAGCCTACCTGTGCCATCTTGGTTTAATTCAACAAACACTAATTACAGGCTGTCTATGCCCCCTGTGGTAGGTATTGGTACACTCACTCACTAAAGGCATCTCAAGTTCCTTTTATGTTTTATCTTCCCCCATTATAACATAAGCCCCTTGAAGGAAGTTATTGCCTTTCCTTGTGCTTCTGCTTGTATCCACAGGCCTTAACAGAGTGCCTGGCACATACTGAGAAGTCAGTAAAGGTTTATTGACATATTGATTTCACCTGATGATAATATGAAACCAAAATAAAATATATAACCGATGTTATCAAGGCATTTACATTCTCCTGAGGGAAACACAATCTTCCACTGAGTGACTAAATACAAATGGGGGCAGTTAGGTGGCACAATGGACCTGACACCAAGCCTGGAATCAGGAAGACTCATCTTTCCAAGTTCAAATCCAGCTTCAAAAACTTACTCATATGAGCCTAGGCAAGTAACTTAACTTGGTTTGCCTTCTGTGAAATGAACTAGAGAAAAAAAATGGCAAACCACTCCAGCATCTTTGCCAAGAAAACCCCAAAGGGGGCCACAAGTGTGTATCACTGAAACAAATAAACAATACAAATACAAATGAGACAGAAAGTAAGCCAGAACAATTATGAGAGAGAGACACACACACACAGAAAGAGACAGAGAGATAGAGAGAGACAGCGAGAACACTGATAACTCATGAACGATGTTCAGGAGGTGCCTCCTGGAAGAAATGGCATGTGAATGTGTTTTTAAGGAATACAGAAATTTGATGTTATGGAGCCATGATGTGGTGAATGGAAAATAGGAATAGACCAGAAGGGTAGATAGGAACCATTTTGTAAGCGCTTGACATGCCATGCTGAAGTCATAGGGATATATTAAAATATTTGTATGGAATAGGTAACATGGGAAAATTTGTGTTTTAGGCAATCATATGTATGAAGGAAAAATTGCTGAGAGATTGGAGTTAGGGAGACAGAGCTGGAAGGGATCTTACCAGTCATCTGAACAATAATAGCACCTATTTCCCAGGGTTGTTGTGAGAATCAAAGGAGATTTTTGTAAAGCACAATGCAAATCTTCAAACGCCATATAAATGTTGTTGTTATTACTGTTGCTGTATTTGTTAGAGCCTTATCTAGTCCAATCACCTCATTCCACAGGTGAGGAAATGGAATTTCAGATAGGTGAAATTACTATGGTATAGCCCAGGTGACATGGACCAGGGTAGGGGCCCTAGGAGTAGGAAGGACAATTATAAGAGATGACAAAGACAAGATTTGGCAACTACATATGTATAGGAAGGAAAGATAAGGGCAAAGGCTAGTTCCAAGTGAATGTGGTTGATTAGAAGGATAGTGATAAAATCAACAACCATAGAGAAAAAATGGAGGAAGGATGAGCTTAAGACAGGGAATGAAATACTTGCAATTTTAGATATGTTCATTTTTGAGAGGCCTTTTGAGAGGCCTATGAAGACAGATAAATGAAGTTGCCTAGCAACCACTCATGATGAGAGATAGAGATCATGAGAGAGATTAAGGTTAGATTAGAAAGGTAAATCTATAGATATACATATACATTTGATAAACATGCATATCTATCATTGTTCAGTTGTGTCTGACTCTTGATGACAATGTGTATTAAGACAAATAAAGGTTAAGTGACTTGTCCAGGGTCACAAACTTAGCAAGTATCTGAAGTCACATCTTACTGATTCTAGGACTAGTGCTCTATCCACTGAACTACCTAGCTGCCTCATATATATACATATACATTATAATAATATATAAATAAATGCATAGGTATTTAATATGTACATATATTATACAGCTTATAAAATATAGATGTGTGTAAGTGCATGTGATATACACACATATACATGTATGTGTGTGTGTGTGTGTAGACTTTTAACCAATCATTTGCATGGTGATAACAGATGAACCCAAGGAAGCAAAGGCAATAAGAGAAAAATAAGAGAGAAAAAAAGAGGAAAATAAGGTTGCCTAGTAGCCTTGAAGGATGCCCAAGTTTGTGTGCTACATCTTCATTTTCCTGGCCTTGGTTTTTCTATCTGTCAAAGCAGATGGAGTACATGAACTCTAAGGCCCATTCTTTAGGACCTGTGATTCTACAGTATGTTTTATCCCTAGTAGTTAAATTCCACCTATGTGTTGAGATGGCATTATATCATACAAAGACCAAACACTTTTTGTAACTACTTCATATTGTTTCTTAGATTTAATGTCTGTAATGTGATCTTAGGGCCTTAGGGTACAAGTCAGAAAGAATAATGGAAGGGGAGGGGGTGACAAAGGGAGTATATTGTGGCTTGTCTTGTGAAAGTATAAACAACTTGTTTGGAAGAATCAATAAAAGCCACCTCTTTCTGCAGGAGGCCTCTGCACATCTGAACTAAAATCCTTCCCTTCCAATTCACTCTGCTGCTCTGTGCCCCAGGCAGGTCAATCAATGCATCTCAGGTCTGGCTGGCTGTCTCCTCAGTCTGGGACTTCTTTAAGGGAGGGTCATCTACAAATGGACCAGTCCAACTCCACCATGGCTAGAATATTGAAGAATCTAGCTAGACTGGGTGAATTGAGTGCTCACTGTCTCATGGCTTATGTTTGGCATCTTAGAATATTGGGAAATTAGCTTCTGGAACTAATTACAGGAGGCTTACTTTACTCCCATTTCCTATATTAAACAGCAGAGGTAATATGTGGACCTGTTAATGGTTTAAGATTAAAAATGTAGTTTGATTACATTGGAATTGTTGCTCTGCTCAGTCCTTCATGTTTTCCAGATAATTCAAATAATCATGTAATTTGGGAGTTAGGACTATAGACTACCTACTTCTCCTACTCATTCATCAAAAAAATCCCCCACTATAAAATATTCAACAATTGCTTATTCATCTTCTACTTGATCACCACCAAGAAGGATGATTCCATTACCAATCCAAGTTAACTCTTCTTCTTTTTAGAACCTTGGTTGTAACTTCCACCCACTGGTCAAATACTTACTCAAAAAGACAATTCTTCAAATACTTGAATGTAACTGTCATGCTCCCATAAGTGCTCGTTTTTAAGGCTAAATATGTCTAGTCCTTTTAAGCAACCTTCATATATCATAAACTGATCCTTCACGATCCTGGTTGTCCTCTGGACACTATCTTATATCATTTAGCAATGGTGTCCACAACTGAACACAATACACCAGATAAGTTCTTAGGACAATGTAGAATAGAATTATCACCTTACTTTCCCTTACATTTATACCCCTCCTAATGCACACCAAGATTGCTTTAACCTTTTGGGTTGTCACATCATATTATTGACTCCAATCAAGCTTATAGATTACTAAAATCCTCAGACTTAAAAAAAAAAATGCTGTCTAACTATTCTTTTTCTCATCTTATATTTGGGGCATTGTTTTTTTTTAAAACCAATTACATTTTCTGTCACTAAATTTCATCTTCTAGATTTTAGTCTGTTAAGAATCTTTTTTATTTTGATCCCATCATCCACTGCCGTGGTAGCTATCCCTTCCAGCTTTAAGTCATCTGAAGCTTTGATGCACATTTATGCCTTTTTTCAAATAACCATCAAAATGTCAAATAACACACCACCAAAGGTCAAATCACTGGAATACTCCATTTAAAGCTTTTGAATATTGCCATGTTGACAATGAATTATTAATACTTTGATTCTGGTAATTGAATTTACCTGAATCCATCTGATTTTATCATCTTCTAACACATATCTTTCTGCCTTGTCCGCAAGAATAGATTGAGATAAATCATCAAAAGCTTTGCTAACATCTTGGTAAATTTTAGTCATAGCACTCCCATATCTACTAACTTGATAATCATGTTAGAAAAAGAAACCAGTATGGTGTGGATAGACTTATTCTGCATAAAGAGCATGATAACATATTGCAATCCTCACTGCTCTTTCTAAATGTTTCCTATACATCTCTTTAATTACCCTTTCTAGAACTTTACTAGGAATCAAACTAAAGACTGATGACCTTCAGTTTAAAAACAGAGTTATTTTCCCTGTTTTGAAAGTTGGGACAACATTTGCCCTTCTCCAATCTTGTGGTAACTTGAGTGTCTTCCATTATCTGTATCATTGGCATTTGCTCATCCATGACATGTGCCAGTTCCTTCAGGACCAGGACCAGACAAAGGAACTTCAATTTGTCAAAGACAATAAGGTTCTTTCTTATTGTCCACTTATTTATCTTAGGCATCAATTCCCCATTAGGTATTTTTTTTTCTGCCATTAGCTGTTTACAGATCATTCTCCTCTGTAGACAAACATAAACAACATTATAACTGAGTCCCCCGGTTTTCCCTCTCTTGTTAGGTATCATCACCTCATCCACTCTAAGTGAAAGACTTTATCCAGTTTTGATTCTCTTCTATCCCTACCAATAAACAAAGGGGGAAGAAGCTTTTCTCATTGTTCTTGTCTTCCCATTTCCCACCTTAACTTATTCTTAGTTTTAGCACTCCTGGCACTACTTGGACCAAGATATGCCATGCCCATATTCTTTACTCTTATCACCTGGATTTTCTTCTGTCTTATATACATTTCATTTCTAAAACAAAATTAATTGATTAGTTGCCTGTGCATCACTATAGGTATCTTCAAAGTAATCCATTTTTCTTTCACACTGGAACTTTCATCTTTGTCTTTATAATTTTATTCTTGAGCAACTCCCATTGCTCTTGAGCATTAGTCTAAGGCATTTTGTCCATGACATCCTACCAATCCTTCATGTGGACTCTTCAAAATTTACTTTCCCCAAATCTACAGTTCAAGTCAGATTATGATCAGTTTTCCTCCCCACCACTCATAAACTTGAGGATGGAGAGAACACTTTCCTCTAAGGTTCACATTATTTCCACCCCAACACTCAGTTCTTCTCTATTAGTGAGAATTACTGAAGAAGGGAATTTCTCCTAATTAGTTTTCCTCATTTTGAAAGATGAAATTATCACTAAGAACAATGAAGATGAGATTGGCTGTCTTGCTCCTAGCAGAAAACTCCATCAGATGCTTTTAAAATCAAAGGCCTTCACCCCATCAAATCATACTTGTGTCAGCTTTGTAGTTTCCCAAACTTCTCTTCATTTTTTGGCCTGGTATTCTGTAGTAGGCACCAATAAGAAAACACCTCTATATCTCCTTTTTTGACATTCATTTAAATACCCTCTTTCATGCCTCTTCTTCTTATTGGATTTCCCCCAGTGTGTACACAGAGTTAATATGCAATGCTGCCCTGCCTCTGACTTATAGTATTTCTTAACCATGATTCATTAGTGGGTTTGATCCCACCTAGCCTCAGTGATACAATTTTCCCCTTGTTTTGGGCTCCCTAAATCCTCAGGCTTTGCCCAAGCTTT
Organism: Gymnobelideus leadbeateri; assembly: GCA_011680675.1. Lineage (NCBI taxonomy): Eukaryota > Metazoa > Chordata > Mammalia > Diprotodontia > Petauridae > Gymnobelideus > Gymnobelideus leadbeateri. The sequence goes on from WOXC01010612.1 coordinate 304,385, forward strand.
GGGAATTTGTTTATAGACCCTTGGTTCTATGGATTTTATGAGTGGTTCCTTCCTTAGATTATTGGTCTCTACAAATATGTTGGTGCCTCAGGTGCTATTCTTCCTTTCTTGAGGCTATACCTTTTAATAGGCAGCTAAGTGGTACAGTGGGTAGAGTACCACAATCTATCCTGAAGACTCATCTTTTCAAGTTCAAATCTGACCTCAGGCCTTCTGGTCATGTAACTCTGACCACTTAACCCTGTCATCTATAAAATGATCTGGTGAAAGAAGTGACAAACCACTCCAGTGTCATTGCCAAGGAAACCCCTAATGAGATCACAAAGAGTCAGACTCTAGTCAACAACTCTTTTTAATATCTAAATTTGCAGATACAAACAGACCCTTTTATTCCTCTTTCCTAATTTTTACTTTAGAGCCATTTTATTAGATTTGTAAGACACTTGACAAGTACATCCTTTTTGTTAGGTCTACTTGATCTCTGGCCAGGAATCTGTCAACCCTGTAATGTAAGTTGTGATCCAGAAATTCAAATCCCTTCTCAGACAACAAATTGTTGGTCAGTTATTTGCTTCCCAAATTATGTCCCCCTCCCTGCATCCCTTACTTTCTTTTCTTTTCTTTTTTTTTTTGCAGGGGGAGGGGAGGTCAGTTGAGCTTAAGTGACTTTACCAAGGTCCCACAACTAGTAAGTGTTAAGTGTCTAATGCCGGATTTGAACTCAGTTCCTTCTGACTCCAAGGCTGGTGCTCTATTCAGTACACCACCTGGACACCCCCATCCTTTACTTTCAATAGGCAATAGTGAGGAGATCAAAACCTATGGCATATAGCTTCTTTCCCAAGATTTCAAAATGACTGGAATCATTTTTTTTTGTCCCTCCGGTAGTGTCATTGATGAACATATGAGTCACCAAAATTCAGTGGTTGTTATCTGCTTTGATGTCTTAGGGAGTACTTTGTAATGTATATGCAATGGATTAAATAATTGGATGGGCAGAGGAAGATAGGACCTAAGGAAGACAGGAGATTCATTCATTCTCTCTCTCTCTCTCTCTCCCTGTCTTAAGCTCATCCCTCCTCCATTTTTTCTCTATGGTTGTTGATTTTATCACTATCCTTCTAATCAACCACATTCACTTGGAACTAGCCTTGCCCTTATCTTTCCTTCCTATACACATGTAGTTGCCAAATCTTGTCTTTGTCATCTCTTATAATTGTCCTTCCTACTCCTAGGGCCCCTGCCTAGGTCCATGTCACATGGGCTATACCATAATTTCACCTATCTGGAATTCCATTCCCTCCTTCCCTCTCTCCCCCCTTTGTGTGTGTGTTTATGTTTATGTATCTGTGCATCTCTGTTTCTGTTTCTATATCTCCATCTCTTTGTCTCCATCTCTCTCATTATTTCTAGATCAACAAAGAGTCATCTCTGGACTCTTAAGCAGGGAATTCCCAGCTACCACTCCTCTTCTTCCTCAGCCTATTAACAGATGACCTCTCACCTGATCTATTTTGTGATTCCAGTATGACATTATTCTAAGAACAAGCAATTTCTTTCTCCTAAAGGAACCAAACACTCTCCTCTTCAGGAAGAGTTTCAAAAGTCTCTTTAAGCTCTAACTGTGCAGCCAGCCTATTCTTCTTTTTACTATGTCCAATCATCTTGTCAAGGGTTAAGTCTCCTCTGCTCCACTTCACAAACTCCCCCCCTCTCCCCCAAAGCCCAGAATCTGCTCCCTTTAGGGGGCCTTAATTTTCTCTAACAATGCCAAGTGCAAAGAGGCATGCTTCGGCTCTCTTCCCCTTCTCTTAGAGATGAGCTTTCAGTCTACCCTTGGAACATAGATAACAGTCACTCCATTTTGGCAGTAGTACAAATGCGCATTTGACACAAGTCACTGCACAATTTCTCCTGGTCTCCATAGTATTTGAGATTTTCACCCTCTGTTCTCAAAACTATTTATGGATGTTTAGATCTAGGGGTGTGCTGGAGACAGGTTAAACCCATTGGGGATAATTGATAGCTAAATTTTCAGTGTGAGCATTCTTACACCTTAGTAATTAGCCAAAAAAATGCTTTGCATAACTGGGCTTGATTTATTGTCTTGTTGATTGTTTGGACTTAATAAAAACACAAAGAAAATGTTGTGAATGCAGATTGAACCTTTTTTCAGATTAAATTCAAAAGCTTGTCATTTGTACACTCAAAAAAAAAAAACAACTAGTGGTTAAATACTTAACAGCACATATATTAAGCAGCAGTTATTTAAGTCACTTTAGAGCCAGCTGTCACTTCTCTAGAACTTGACCACCTCCCCCAAATTCTCCTCCTGGGTCTCAATGATAACTGCACAAGCATGGTCACACTCATGTCTCATTGAGTCACATACAAATCTTTTGTCTGTTCTACCAGTTTACCCTTCCCATCATTCTGCCCAAAATATTCATTGTTCATTTAACTCTCCTTTACCTTGCCCTGTCTTAATACCTAGCTTTTACCCCCCTCATTCTTCTTTCAGTCTACTTCTTCATTTCAACTCCTTAATCCACTTTGATCTTCCTTAATCTTTTTATAGCATCCTTCATGGTCCTCAATAACCCTGTTTCCCTTTCAAAATGGAAGTACAAGTTGGTTCTAGTACCTGATCCTGGAAATTGTTCATCAAATTTTCCTCAATTTCTCCCAAATTTTACTAAAGTTATTCTCTCTGAATTCAACCACTGATCAGTTTTGCTAGATTAAACCTCTCCTTATAGTCTGCATATTTTTTCATTTGGTTTAATTTCTGCCTTTTCCCTGATCTTTTCCCACAAACTTTTCTTTAAAAAGTTCAAAATTTTCTTTCAATCTAATGCAGCAAACATTTTTCAGAGCCTTCTGTGATGAAAACATTGAAGTTTAAGTGATACAAATACTAAAGAGTATAATACTAAGGTTATGACTGCCCCCAACCAAGGAGCTTATATTATACTAGAGAACCATACAGTATGTTCACAGATAGGTATTTAAAGCACAGAAAGGCAAAATTTCAAGAAAAAATTGTCAGGCCCTTATACACAGTTTGTATTCATTGTTCTGGTCTTGGTTCCTCTCCTCTGTTCTTAATCTGTTTTTCTGTGTCTCTGTCTCTCTCTGTCTCTGTGTCTCTGTGTGTCTGTGTTTCTGTCTGTCTGTCTGTCTGTCTGTCTGTCTCTCTCTCTCTCTCTCTCTCTCTCCTCCCCACTCCCAAGAAAGTTTGTGAAAAGGAGGTAGAATACAATATTTAAAGAGAAAAAAATCATTTTGCTCAAACCCCTATTTGTTCACCTTTCACTGACACATTTTGGAATGTTACTTTCTAAAACAAAATTTCCCTGCAGACAAGACTACCTGCTTGTCCAAACTCTGAAGCAGACCAATAGGCATGACAGCCACCATTATTTTACACATATCAAACCTTCAGAACTTTAGTTAGCAGAGGTGTAACTAGCAATTTTAGCACCAGGAATTAACTACTTGTATCAGAGAGATAAAGATCCTAGGGCATTGACTCCAAGCATTAGTCATTAGAGTAAGTTGAGGTAGGAACTTAGTTTAAATGTGGCTATCATCTGATACCTTCCTATTTTACCAAAATATCCTTGCTAACAGTTAAGAAAACTTTGTTTTATTTAATGCAGTCAGGACCCTGGTTTGGTGCCCTGGGACAAAGCCACAGTAACCTTGTCTTAGTCATATTTCTGACAGCCAGACTGTGCCACACTATTGTCCTAGGATTTTGAAATAATTTCCCCCTTTGTTATTTTTTGCTCAAGAGCTAGAATGACAAGTTTGACCAGTAGGTGGCACATGGTCCCTGTCCCACTTTTTGGCCATACCCCTACTTCTTCCTGGGATTGCTGAAGTCTTTTAAGTCCCCTACCTTCTGATCAGTCTGGTTTCAATTGAATTATCTTGATAAATTAACAATTCTTTACCTTTTATGTAATTTCATAAAACTTTCCCTGAAATAATCAAATGAAGTCCTCTCCAGATACACAATATTGATTGCCCATATCTTTTACAATAAATGTGCCCCACAAGTGTACTTGGTTTCCCCATTGACTAGTCCCAATATAATATCTTCCTCATAAAAAAAAGCCTACTTAAAGCTACCCATTACTACCATTTGGCAGTTTTAGAAACAAATAAATGAATGTCCTTCCAACAAAAAGGGTTAATACTGACACTCTATTATACAAATTACCACTCTCAGATCTGCAAAAAGGATCTCAGTCCCTTCACTGCAAGACTTAAAGTGGCTTCCTGAAGGATCTAGCTTACTACTCAGGTGCAATTTCATGCATTACCACAGAATTTCTTTGAATATTTATCACCTCCTCCCTGCTTCAGTCTCTTAAAAGTCACAGTCACAAAGGCAAGGAGGTTGATAGTGTTTTTATTGTTTGTTTTGAATGTTCTGATGGGGAGAATTTATGAGCATTGATTGGCTACTTTTCCTTAATAATTCAAAGGGTATTCCTGCTCAGATGCTGGTTGGACATGATGGTTTCCAGGGGGATACAACTGGGCTGTGCCTCAGATCACCACAATCAAAGACTCATAGACTTATAATTACAGGCCCATCAGGTCTAAGCATTTTTTTTTTAATTTTGCAGAGAAGAAAACTGAGGCCCAGACAGATGGTGATTCACCCAACATATTTCAGAGAAAATGGTAGAGCTGAGGTTTCAAATCTGTTCCTCTGACTCCAAAGTCAATGTACTCCCCACTCACTATAGCACATTCCTTCCTCAAGGACCGTGTGTGAAGAATGACTAAAGATATCAGATATTAGGGGTTGGGAGGGAGTAGAATAGGAGAAAAGAAATCTTAAGAGCTTGGATTTAGACCTTCCCTAAAAGGGAATAATTAGCATTCCACCTCAGTTCATTGACTGCCAACATTAATGAGCCAAACCTATACTACCTCAATTTGGGAAAAGCTCAAGATGAATCTTAGGGAAATACCTTAATACATTGAAAAAGAAACTGGCTATGAAGTCATAGAAACCAAGTTCAAATTTCAGGTCCAATATTTATATCTGTATGACCTTGGGCACTTTAAATTCCTTAGTCCTCATTTTCTTCATCTGGGAAATTAAGGGGTTGAACAAGATGGCCTCTGGGACCTTTTCCAACTCTAGGACTATACGTCTTTTTCCATAGATCCCAAAGTCACCCATTTTGTCTGATGGGTGATGGACTTATTCAATAGTGAAAACTAGCCCTGAAAGGGCAGGAGTTTAAGGTCAACAGGAGGGTAGCACTTCTCACTCTCCGTCATTTAGGACGATGAGTGCAAGTTCAATACTGTTTGACAGGGACATGAACTCCTTTGGGTCCCTGACAATTGGGGGATTCCATTAGCATGGTAAATTGGCCACTCTGACCACAAATCAACAAATCAATGCCTCATTCTGCCATTGCCTTGACAGTTTCTGAGCTGTTTCCTTAAGATGACTCTTTGCTAATGAGAGAAAGATGCCATTGGTATGACCCCAGTCTGATTGCAGGCAGGTAGCAAGAAAGATGAAATTGGGTTTAATCTCCCTCTTATTGACAAAACTATATCAAAAAAGGAGATAAAGTGAAATATAATGATCCATAGGTCCTTGGTCCTTCCACCACTCACAAACACACAAACACAAACACACACAAACATAAACACACAAACACACTTTTCTATGGTTAAAGTAATCTAGAAACATAGACTCTGATTCATATATCTGAAGCTTGAAATAATTTGATATCATGTTATTCAATTATCTCACTTTAGATCTTAGGAAACTGAGACCCTGGGGTTAATTTCTTTGATGATCTTCCTCCATTTCTCTCTCCACAATGAATGGATCATTGTAATGGAAATGCAGATTTAAAGATCTTCCCTGCCCCTAGCTTAAGTGCACCTGGAGCCTGTGGTGGGAGGCTTGTTTTTCAGGGAAGCCCACACCTTGATACTTTGTCATTGGGCAGTGGGTCAAGGAGGTTGTTACAATCTCTGAGCTAGGAGAAGACTATATAAACCCTGAGGAGAGGCTTTGTTTTGGGGCTCACTTTGAGAAGTATTGTGTGATTTGACCAGATGAGACTCTGGGAAGCCGTTGTTGAGAGCCCCCCGGCTTTGAAAACCCAGATGTTGATGCTTCCCTCTCTGGTAACTGTGATTTGGTATTGATATAATGGTTGGACAGTTTGGAAGCCTGTCTGTAACTCTGAAGTTCTGTAACTCTGAAGTTCGGGGTGCTGACCTTTGTCCCCTGAACTAGGTAATGTATGTTTGTTTGATTAAAGTAAGCTTGTTAACCCATTTTGAGTTGCTTTCCTTTTGAAAAGCAGATCTAAGAACCTGTGTTGGCAGTCACCCTGGGGATATTGGGGTGCTTGCTGCCGCAATCATTTAGCCCATGTCTAATGAAGGATGGAGGACCAGTTCTCTAGCCAAGGCCAAATACAAATATACTGGAAATTCCAGCCCTAGGATATATTATGGTACAATACAAAGAACACTGGATTTTGAGTCAGTGCACCTGGCCTGCTCTATTCCTTTTTACCTGCTTGACTTTGTACTAATCATTTAAGCTGCTTTAGCCTTGGTTTCTTCATCTAAAAAGTAAGGTGTATGGCTATACAGACCTTATGATCTATTCCAGATCTAGACATGTGATTTTAGGAACCCACTGAGATACTCCTTCACAGGAAAATCCATTCTCAGGAGGATTTGTAAGATCTTGTCGCCAAAATCAAACGCTGTTCTTTCCCTTCTTTCATACATAATGAATCAAAACTCATGAACTTGGCCAATCAACTCCAAACTTGCTTGTTGTTGTTTAGAAGTTTTCAGTCATGTCCAACTCTTCATGACTTCTTTTGAGATTTCCTTGGCAAAGATACTAAAGGGACTTGCCATTTCCTTCTCCAGCTCATTTTACATATGAGGAAACTGAGGCAAACAGGGTTAAATGACTTGTCCTAGGGTCATACAGCTAGTAAGTGTCTGGGGCCACATCTCAAGTCTTCCTGACCCCAGGCACAACTCCAAACTAGCTAAATGTAATCCTTAATTGTTTAGTAAATTGCAGAATACCTATATGCCAAGCACCATATTAGATGCTACAAAATCAATATAAAAGAAATAAAATCATAGTATCTTCGAGGTAAATTGGGTACTAGAGCTGATAGGATCATACAGAGCTATACATTGTCCCCTGTTGTCAAATGCATTGACACCTCATCATATCACCATTCATCTCTTGCCAAACCTACTTGAGGAGAACAGATTGAACCAGTCTCACAACCATACTGACTGGGTACCTGACCTCAACTGAGCCCTCACTTTAGCAAGGCAATCCTTCCATTCTTCCTTACTTGATCCCCAGCCCAACTCCCCAAAAGACACTATTACAAACGTTATCTTCCCTCTCCAATCTCCCAACATTTTCATCCTCCCCTCCTCTTTCAGGTGAATGTCTTGCCCATTATTGAGAAAATTGAGGTTATCTAATGTGATCTCTTTTATCCCATTTTCTTTATATCAAAACCCCTTGAGACCACCTTTACTGTTTCCTCCTTTCCTGAAGTCACTGAAAATGAAGTGGCCTTTCTCCTTGCCAAGGCTCCATTAGTTGTCACTTTCACCTAGTGATAGTTCTGAGCATTAGTTGAATCTCTGGGACAAAGAAAAAATGAAATTGGATCTCTTTTCTGTAGAAAACCCCTTCAATTGTTCAAAAGTGTCTACAATGCTCCACTCCAGTCTTCTCTTCCCTAGGTATTGGAGGGAGAGAGACTCTCAAGTGCTTTTTGGAGATTTGAGATTTGAATCCCTTATCCTTTTTCATTGGGGTACATACATTCATTTTACTATCATTTCTCCTAAATTCAAATCTAGCCTTAAGAGATAGAAGTTTCCTCTTTATCCCTTAGAATTAAAGGACCACAGATTTAAAACTATAATGCACATCAGAGGCTGTCTTGTCCAACCTCCTGATTTCTCAGAGGAAAATAAAATGATATGTAGGGGGTCAAAGGGATGTGTAGATGATTAAATGGGTAATAATCTCCTAAACTGGGATTTGGACCCAAGACCTCTGATTCCATTCAGTACCCTCTCTTCTCTACCACTTGAGTAAGGGTAACAATAAAGCTTTTCTAGAGGTTGTGGACCTGCCTTCTGGCAGACATCCTGGGATACTACATGAGGCTAGCCAGTGATATTTTTTTTTTCTTAATAGCTAAGAAAGAAGTGGCTCCGAAATTATACAGAGAAAGATTCCCTTGGTGTGATTTAGACTAGAATTAGTTCTCAATGGTCTCTACCCTACAGAATATGGGGAGGGAGAGCTGTTACTAGTAGAAAACTCAATGTAGAGGAATAAATCTAGGATGGGTGATGGTGGTGTTTCCCTCTTATGATTTCTCGATGGAAATTGGTTCAAGTCAAAAGATTTGCATCTGACTCCTAGATGACCTATTTCTTGTCATGGGGACTTAGGTAAGCCACTTTTACTTTCTAAAGTTTGGCTATCTCATCTCTAAAGTAGAGATATTACCTGATACACTAACCTCAAAGGCAAAGGAAATGATGCATTTGAAAACACTCTCTGAATTGTAAAAATCAAAACAAATGTCACAGAATCATAGAATTTCAGATCTAGAAGGCCACTCACTGGCTGAAGAGGAAAGCTTGTACTTAAACTTTGAGCCCTGATTCTTTTGGGATCACTTAGCATGCAGAACATCCTGAGTCAGACCTTCAGAAAATCAAGGGCCTGGAAGGGACTTCAGATGCCATGGCCCCAACATGTATCTAAACAACCTTCTCCTCAAATAATACCTAACAAATGGCTATCCAGCTTCTACTTGAAGACCCCTGATAAGAGAAATCCATTCCATCATGAAGCAATCCATTCAACTTTCAGATAGCAGCAATTGCTAAGAAGCAGCTCCCTTTCAGGAATGAGGCTTCTTTGTGCCTGATTTTTCTCTCTGGGAATAAATAGAAGAAACTGATCCCTCTTCCCCAAGAAAGCACTTCATTACTTGAAGACAGCTAAGACATCCAGCAGTGTTTTCTCTTCTACAGGGTAAACATCGCCCATTTACATAAACAATGCTCATTTGGCCTGATCTTAATACCTTCACTATGCTAGCTGCCTCCTCTTATCACTATCATCCTCTCATTACGCAATATGAGTTGCTAAAATTAGGAAATTAATCAAATGGAATAGTTGCTTTGATTATGATCCTATGACTCCAAGGAGACGGAAAATCAATAAAAGCTCCAATCAGACAATTTCACATCACTCTTCTCTTCGCACTGCAGCACCCCCACCATTCAGCTGCCAGAGTGATTTTCCTAAGTGATAGTGTGACTATGCCACCTCCTTACTCAATACACTTCAATGGCTCCCTATGACTTCCAGGATAGAACATGAAACTCTTTGGCACCTTACCAATCTTCTTACACTTTGCAAAACTCTATACACTCAAGAAAAGAGCAACATTAGCATACTTGCTAGTTCTCAAAGACAACATTCAATCATCCCCCTAGCTGTCTCTAGGCTGACTGTCTCCCATGGTTGGAATATTCTTTCCCATCTCCTCCTCTTTCTAGTTTCCTTCCAGAATCACCTCAACTTCTACCTTATTCAGGAGGCCTGTCCTGTTTACCTCATCCCCAGGACCTGTGTGAGGCATCTGTATATATTATATAAAAGGCATAGTGGATGGAATCTGGACTTGAAACTCCGAGTTCACATTCTTTCAGAACTTATTTATTTATTTTTAGTTTTTAACATTGATTTCCATAAGATTTTGAGTTCCAAATTTTCTCCCCTTTCCCTACCCCAAGATGGCAAGCATACTGAATACCCCTTCCCCCAGTCTGCCCTCTCTTACATCCCCCATCCCTCTCTTACCCACTTACCCTTACTTTCTTGTAGGGCAAGATGGATTTCTATACCCCATTGCTTGTATATCCCAAGTTCAGTTCCTTAACTCTTCTCAGCCTCAGTTTCCTCAATTATAAAACGGGTTAATAATAGTATCTACCTTTCATGATTGTTTTGATAATAAATTAGATATCACATGTGAACATGCTTGCAAGCCTTAAATGTCATAGCAATGATAGCTATTATTTCTATGTACTTACTTACAGATTCGTTTTTCTCCCCCCTTGGAATATGATCTCTTTGAGCTCCTAGACTGGCTTTACTTTCAATTATCTCCCTAATATTTAGCACAATGCCTGGTACATGCTGAGTGTTACTTTTTTTTTTATTGATTAATGGGCCATTGACTTTCTTTAAACAGACCATTATTAAATTACAGAGTTCAACATTTTAAAAATAGAAAAATATTTTATCCTCCAAAGGTTTTTTTTTTTCCTGAAAGAAAAAGCTAACAATTAAACAAACCCATTATATACATTAATTAACATAATAACATGAAGAAGAGAAAAATAAAGAAGTCATTCCCGATTTCCCTGACTAGTTACTGCATGACCTGCAGGAAAATATCTTAGTTTCTTTTATGAGGACACAATATTCACCTACCTCTAAGGCCTGGTAGTTGGCAATGAGAAGTAAATAACTGAGCAGCGCTTACTAAAACAATCGTGCTCCAGAAACACTTAATATAAAGAAATAAATTTTATGAGGAGTGGAAGAAATTAGATTAACTTCCCAGGACCACAAAGCCCTCAATTTGTCCATTTAATGAGGAGAGCAAACATGAACATTTGCCCTATCCCAACATTCCCCATATATCTCAATTCAAAGAGGATGGGCCCTCTTGAACATTTCAGCTTAAGTGAAAAATAAGGGGAAATTCTCCTTTGGAAATATGTTTTGCCAGTACAGGAGAGGTGTCCTTGGCCTCAAATATTACAGAAGCTGTTAAACTGTTCAAATAACCAAAGGAATCATGAACTATCAGCATTGCTGGATTGTCTTTAGGTTTATCCAGTCTGGTGACATGTTTTTATTATATAAGCTGTGAAATTAAGCACTAGAAAGAGGAAGTGACTTAGCTCACCTACATAGGCCTCTTAGAATCCTTTGCATAGATCAAGATCAGATTCCACTGTTATAAAGTCTTCTAGCAATATTTGCTAGCTGGCCAACATTTATGTGTCTTTAAGGTTTACAAGGAGATGTGTGTGTATATGTGTGTGGGTGTGTGCACGCAGATATACATAAACACATACACACATACATACACATATACCTCTGTTCCCTCAGTTTCCTCAACTGTAAGTTGGGGGTAATAATAGCAGCTATCTCACAGGGATTTTATAAGCATCAATGAGATAATATTTGTAAAACCATTGAGTAGAGTTCCTGGCATACATACACTACTAAGAGTGCCTCATTCCCTTCTTTGTTTAGATAAACACGTGTGGACATATGCATCACATATATCTATAACATACTTTCCTATGTCCCCTCCATGCATGTAATATATGCACCATGTATATGTAACAAGCATAATTGTCAGGATCAAACAAGTTTATATTGGGTAATATTATCAATCAAGATATGTATATACATATATTTATATATTTACATCCACATATGTAAACAAATACATATACAAATATATACACATAAGTAAATGAATGTATACACACATATATAGTATATCTATATATATGCGCATATACACAATGTAAAAAGATAGATAGATATAAAATCTCAATTTATATAACAACACTATGAGTTAGATGATATAATGATATTTCCAGTTTACCAACAAGTAAACTGAAAGAGATAATGTGATTTGTACAGGGTCAAACAACTAGTGTTTGGGGAAAGATTCAAAACCAGGTCCACCTTTATTCCAAGTCCAACATTATACATTACACTACCTAGGTGGTTTTTCATCCTCAAAGTATGTAGTATTTACTTCTCTGTTAGCACATTGTATTCCTCAGTAGAATATATACTCTTTGTGGGAAAGAACCACTATGCCCCATTTGATTTCCCCAGCAAAGTATTATACCCTTTACATTTATTAGATGTCCTGTAATCGCTTTGTTAAAATTGATTTGAATTGAAATGAACTGAATTATCTAAGGTAACCAGGGCAGTTAGTGACCAAGTTGAGACAAAAGCTCAGATTTCCCAAACTAATACTCTTTCCATTTTGCTCTTCCACTCTCCCAGTAACTGGAGAGACTCTTCTGGGAGTCCGTCAAATACATATCCATAAAAGTTTGCTTAGACCAAAATGAACAGATGCAGAAGCTGTTGTCCTGAAGAGTGATCTGACTAGATCTGCAGTTAGACTGTAAGATCATAGATTTAAAACTAGAAGACATTTTAACGGCCATTAAGTCCATCTTTCTTTTTTATAGATAAGGAGACTGAGGCTCGCAGAGGTTAACTGATTTGTCCAGGGTTATTCAGCTAGTAAATATCTAAAGAAGATTGCTAGGACACTATTCACTCCAATTCTGCTACCAGCTCTCAGAGATCATTGAGATGTATATGTCTAGAAATTGATGAGGATTGGCCCTTGATGTTTCCATTGAAATGTCCCCTAGATGTGTGGGTCAAATTCACTGTGCCCTGATACATGGAGAAGAGGGCAGATTCATAGTAGTCACACTGTAGTTTGATATAGTTATAGTTAACCTTCCATGAACTAATACCCAACTAATTGGAACAATAAAATCCTTTTGTTTCCTTCCTTTATCCCTCCCTTCTTTTCTACTATTTTTTTCTCATTTCCTCTTTCATCTCTACTTTTAGAAGAATTATAGAACTGGAGTTAGAAAATACCAATCAGAGATTGCATCTTTATGTCTTTCTGTTTCTGTCTCTTACACAGTCACTGACATATATTAAGGTGCTTAGTGAATGCTGTAGCAGCAAGCACCCCAGCATGCCCAGAGTGGCTGCCATCACAGGTTCTTAGATCTGCTTTTGTAAAGGAAAGCAACTCAAAATGGGTTAACAAGCTTACTTTAATCAAACAAATGTATATTACCTAGCTCAGGGGGAAAAGGTCAGCACCCCGAACTTCAGAGTATACAGACAGATCAAACAGACAGGCTTCCAAACTGTCCAACCATTATGTCAATACCAAATCACAGTTACCAGAGAGGGAAGCACCAACATCTGGGTTTTCAAAGCGGGAGGGAGGGGCTCTCAACAGCTTCCCAGAGTTTCATCTGGTCAAATCACACAACACTTCTCAAAGTGAGCCCCAAAGCAAAGTCCCCCCCATCAGTGTTTATATAGCTTTCTCCTGGCTCAGAGAATGTAACCACCCTCTTGACCCACTGCCCAATCACACAGCATCACGATGTTGTCATTCCTTAAAACCAAGCCTCCTACCACAGGCTCCATGTGACCACATTCAGCCTATTAGGAGGCAGAGTATATTTTCAAATCAAGGAAGGTTTTTGGAGTATCTTAAGCCAATCAAAGTCTCTTAAGACAATCAAAGGGCCCAGGGGCAGGGAAGATCTTCAAATCTGCATTTCCATTACAATGCTTATAGACTGATGTGTAATTCTTATTTGTGTCCTTCCAAAAAAAAAAAACTTTCATGGGGGTCTTGTTAAAAATAAATTGTAGGTCCTTTTGTGAACACTCTAATATTTCATGTACGGTCTCTCTTTCTCTCTCACTACATGAGTGACCAGCCTTCTTTCATCCAATTCAACAGTGGAAAGTGTATGGATTTGAACTCATAAATCTTATATTATAATCCTGCCACTTTCATCTGTATGATTTTTTTGTGCAAAACATTTAATCTTTTTGGGTTTCAATTTACTTCTCTGAAAAATGAGAGAGGGGATGATTTGATTACCTCTAACATTGTTTCCTGCTCTAAATCTGTGACTCCTTTGTGCACAAGGTAGTATTTGGGAGATAAAGGCAAAACCAGTTCTTCCTCCCAAAGATAGTTTTGTTTTGTTTTGGTTTCGAAGGGCTAAGATAGGGCAATTGGGGTTAAGTGAGTCACCCAAGGTCACATAGCTACTTTTTCTGTTAAGTGTCTGAGGCTGTATTTGAACTCAGGTCCTCCTGACTCCAGGGCCAGTACTCTATTCACTGCACCACCTAATCTCCCCCAGCTGCCAAAGATCTTAATACATTCTGGTCCTTTGTGTGAATGGCAAAGTCTTTGACACTGTTTTTTCATGCAAACCATCACCTGAAAAAATGCCAGAGCCTACTTAGGATGACCACTCATCATTCCAATGACTTTTGGGTCACCTACAATTTGCATTCTTCTGTTTTCATTGTAATCTATGAACCCCAGTTCCATAGCACCACTAGAGGCTTATTAGAATTCTAAAACAATACATCAATCAAAAATTTTTATCAGTACCTACTATGTGCCTACTATGTGTTAAATGTGTTTTGTTGGACAACAGAAAAAAGTGCCCCTGAGCAGCACAGAGCAGCTTGGAATCACTGAAAGTGCAGCATAGTTTTCAAGATTCTACTCACAGCATTTTCTATACCCAAACATTCTATAATGCCTTCAGTCAGCCACCAGTGACTTATCCTTGCTCAGAGCTCTTATAATATGTGGTTTTTATTTCTCTGGTACACTTTCAGGCACGTTTTAAAGTATAACACAAGTTGAAATATTAAAATACAGGCATGCTGAAAATAACACATGAATTATTATAAACCAATTCAGTAAGTCTGTTTCATATTTTAAAGTGTCACAAGACTTAAATTTTTTCCAATAAAATATAAGAGCTGGATGATGCTTAGCCATTTTCTTTTCTTTTTTAAAAGATGGATGCTGAGGAAATGCCCCTAAATTCTAATTGCTTAGTAACCTCTAAACACCTAAATTTTCACAAATAAACCAGACTGAATTTTAAGAAGGATTCTGGAACAACTTTAAACCAGTGTAATATAGTGGATATAGTCTTAGACAAAGAATCAGGAAGAGAGGTTTTGCATGCATCAATACTTACTTTGTTGTCTTCTGAGTTTGTGTCTTGACTGTCCCTATCACCAAAGTAACTTTCTATGGTCAGTTTCATTTTTTGTTGCTTTCTCATTTTCCTAGCTTATGTCTTGATTTATAATATTATGTTAAGTGGGGCTGGAGAGGGCACAGTCCCAGGCTTCAGGTATTTTTGTAATCCTGTTTCAGAGCTAACTCTGGGGGAACATGAAAGTTCTCTGTTCTTCCAAGGTGATATGATCCTAGGAAAGGTGCTGTCACTACTCTGCTGGCCTGTGCTTTCATCAGTGAGAGACCACAAGCATTTTTCTCCACCATGGAACAGTGACTAGTGTCCTGCTCCCTTGTGGCCTTTTATCTTTGTCCCAGGGCTGTGACCAGGAACTGTGTATGAACAATGCAACAGAGTCCTGCACCCAATGCTAGGAAAGTGTCCCCCATAATCACCTTCTGACCAGTTGTTCAACCCCCTTACTTTCTATGGGCTGAGAGTTCTTGAAACTGCTGCTCAAGCACCACCCTGGTGAAGCAGATTTTTCTGGCTGAACTCCTACTCTTGGATCTGCCTTTCCAATATTTTCTTTGACAGGCTGAAATTCTTACTCATAGGTACAAACTATGTGACCTTGGGCAAGTCACTTAACTGTTTTGTGCCAAAGTTTGAAAATATGTGTCTCATTTTGCACTATGTACAACTATGTTTCAGTACAAAGTCAAGTGGTGTGTTTCCTAATCAGTTCTCTTAAATCATGACTGAACATACCCTTGATCAGAGTCTTGAATTCTTTCAAGGACATTTACTCTTTTAAATCATCAGATTGCCACATTGATATCAGGCAAAGTAACCTCAAACCTGGGGCATCTAAGTGGCATCTAAAGTGCCAGGTCTAAAGTCAAGAAGACTCATCTTTATGACTTCAAATCTGGTCTCAAATATTTTTTGTTTTTGACTTTTCATTTTTTATTTTTTAATTTATTTGTTTATTTTTAGTTTACAAGATTAGATTCCATAGTTCCTTGAGTTTCAAAATTCTTTTCCCTCCCTCCCACTCTCTCAAATATTTTCTAGCCATGTGACCCTGGGCAAGTGTAGCAGCAAGCACCCCAACATCCCCAGAGTGGCTGCCAACACAGGTTCTTAGATCTGCTTTTGTAAAGGAAAGCAATTCAAAATGGGTTAACAAGCTCACTTTAATCAAACAAACATATATTACCTAGTTCAGCGGGGGAAAGATCAACACTCTGAACTTCAGAGTATACAAACAGATCAAACAGATAGGCTTCCAAACTGTCCAACAATTATCAATACCAAAATCACGCTTACCAGAGAGAGAAGCATCAACATCTGGGTTTTCAAAGCTGGGGGGGGGCGGGGCTCTCAACGGCTGCCCAGAGTCTCATCTGATCAAATCACACAACACTCCTCAAAGTGAGCCCCAAAGCAAAGCCTCCCATCAGGGTTTATATAGCCTTCTCCTGACTCAGAGAATGTAACAACCTTCTTGACCCACTGGGCAATCACAAAGCATCAAGGTGTGGGCTTTCCTGAAAAACAAGCCTCCCACCACAAGCTCCAGGTGCACTTAACCTAGGGGCAGGGAAGATCTTTACATTTGCATTTCCATTACAGCAAGTCACTTAACCCTGTTTGCCTCAATTTCCTAATTTGTAAAATGAGCTGGAGAAGGAAGTAACAAATCACTCCTGGATCTTTGCCAAGAAAATCCACAATGGGGTCATGAAGAGTCAGAGGCAGCTGAAAAAATTGAACAGCAGCAGCAAGTCTCCAACCTCTTCCACTGTCCTTCACAGTCCTATGCTAAAGCCAAAGTGGGCTGTTTTTTTGAACTTCTGCCTCTGCTGTTTAGCTCACACTACTTCATTCCTTATTTCTTCATTCAGACAATCAATCAAAACAAATTTATTACTGTGTGCCAAGTTATACTAGGCAATAGAGATACAAAGAAAAAAATAAGTCTGTTCCTTGAGAAACTTACATCATATGAGGGGAGCTAACATGTACATTTAAGGCACTCGTCTCTTATATGAATATTGTATTTACTGAAAGGGGTGGGGAAAGGCATCACATGTAAGACAAACCCAGAGAAAAAGAGCTTGAGAAAAAAATGCAGGCTATTCTGAGAACCTAAGTGAAAACAGCCCAAAAGCAAAGGTATTGACTGATGTTAGAGAGGACTGTGGTGCCTTGTTTCCCAGCAGCTAATTTGAATATGACAGTTTTCAGCAATTTGGAATTTATTGCTGGGAAATTCTGAATCAAAGAAAAAATTTAGGGATTATGGGAACATTGTACATTCACTATTTATGCTAAACTTGACAGTAACATGGATTTGGGGTTTCCATTAGTGGAGACATGTGAGTCACACCAGTGATGAAGTACTAATCTAAGGCAGACAGATACACAAAAAGTACCAGGACTAGAAGCTAACAGAGAAGACTAGAAGAATCTCAGATAGGGGAATAATAAAAGCCAGAAAAGGCAAAACTGAGACAACAGCAGAGAAAAAGAACACTAAGTGAAGAGAAAATGGAGAAAAATTTAGAGTCAGCACATAATAATCACCACCATCATCTCTCCTGCCCCTCCCTCAGTTGAGAGGTGAAAAGACTTGCTGAGAGCTGATTAAAGGAAAGACTATGCTGAGAGCAGGTTGGGGGAAACAGAATCCTTGCTAGTTTTAAGAGCTCCCTGGTAAAGGGCTGTTTAGAGTCAGCTGTGGCTTGAAAGCTGACTGAAGACAGTATCTCCTCCTCCTTTGGGAGCTGATTTGATTAAAGGAAATCTCTGGTGGTGGGAGCTGTTCACAAGGAAGCAGAAACCACTGTATTTGAAGAGTTGCCTGGGAAAAGGTTGCCTTACTCTTTACTGCAATCTACAGGTTGAGAAGAGGAAAGAACTGAAAACCCAGAGAGCAGATAAGTCTAGCTTCATAGCATCCCAGGTTGAAAGGAACTGCTTTTCACCGAAAGAGTAGAATGCCGAGATTTTGCTAAAAGACTTTAACATTATCTCTGATTACTGCATCAAGACCTATAATTCTCTTATAGACCCCATATTGCTCAGCAGCCTGAGTGCAACAGAAATATTGTTTCATCCCAAAGAAGAGTTAAGGGCTTAGAAAAAGAGGTTAACTATGACATGTATTTTCCCAAAAGATATTATACACAACCACTTTTATGGACCAGAGTTAGGAGTTGCCCGAGACATTTTTTTCCTATTCATATGTATCATTTCTAGATTTCTGTAGGTTTGTACCCATTTTCCCCACCAACAACTCTCTTAGCACTATGTACATTGGGTAGAGAATGTGATCCAGGTTAATGAGTGAGACTTTTTCTAATGATTATTCTTGCTTTTGCCTTCATTTTTACTAAATGTTTCAGATTCAAGACTTAAGGGTATCTGCCACAGATGGGTATAGATGGGAAGTACACCAATGGGAGAGTGAATTGGAGCCACATGATCCCTCTTCTGAGGAACCACACTGATTTACCAAAGCAATTGCAGATTGTAATGAGTTAGATAGCCCTAACTAAAAGACAGAGACAGAAACAGAAAGGGGTGGGGTGCTGTGTTTGAATACTTTGGTCCCAAGTGGGTTACATATAAATACATATCTATGCATAATATGTATAAAAATAAAGTAATTTTATAGGCCTAAACACTAGAAATGGGGGGTAGGGTAAAAAAGGGCTCTGTAGGAGGCTGAGGAGGATCTGAGCTTTGAAAGAAATGAGAGCTTCTATGAAACAGAGGGGTAGAGGGAGAACATATCTGGTAAGAGGGCCATTTTAGGCTAAGAAAGGATAGGAAAGGGATGCTTTGTATGAGAAACATCAAAATGACCAGCTTGGCTGGACCCTAAAGTGTACATCTCAGAGAGTAATGTGTAATAAGTTTGGCTGGACCCAAGTTGTAAAGGGTTTCAAATGCCATACAGAGCAGTTTGTTTCAGGTCACAGAAGGCACAGGAAGGAAGGTGAGTGTAGTTTCTTTTAAACAGCTGACCTTAGACTTAACACAGACACATTGCTCAAACTTTCCATCAATACCCCTGGTCACTGTATGGAACATCTGGTTTTCTGTCACCTCTCTCTAATAGAGCACTTAATCCCTGCAGAGAGACCAGAATTTTTATAACGATTAATAGTCAAATCAGGGCTTTTACTTCAGATCCATTAAGTGGTGTTTATGGGTGAGGGAATGGGGAGAGGATTGTGAAGGGAACCAGAGTCCAATAAGTAATTGATCACTATTTCTAATTTCATTAGGGAGGGACCATTTCTAATAGGTTAAAATGAATTACTGATTGGTGGTTGCTAAAGAACCCAG
This sequence comes from Gymnobelideus leadbeateri, assembly GCA_011680675.1. Lineage (NCBI taxonomy): Eukaryota > Metazoa > Chordata > Mammalia > Diprotodontia > Petauridae > Gymnobelideus > Gymnobelideus leadbeateri. The sequence goes on from WOXC01010612.1 coordinate 323,702, forward strand.
TCTGCAAGGTATTTACTCAAGACTACAGGTAGCAAGTCCACAAACAGGGGAAAGGAAAAATTTATGAGGGACTTTATCATAGTTTTCATCAGAGGGCTTGGCCCTTCCTCACATTCTGAAGGTCACATAGCTAATTAATGATTAGCAGAGAGAGTGTTCAGATCCAGTTTTTCTGAGTGTAGTATATCAAAAGAGCACCAGTTACAGAATTATAGAATCTTAGATAATTTACAGATCTGGACAGTTAGAAGTACCTCATCAAGCATTTATTTTAACCCTTAGTTGAAAAAAATTTCCATTATATAATACCCAGCAAATGGTCATCCAGGAGGTTTGAAGAGTTTTAAAGAGGGGGAACCCTGGCTTCCAATCTTAACTATAGCCCTCCCTTGAGTCAGAGGATCGAAGTGCAAAGATTAACTAGTATTTGCTACTTCTGTGACCTCAGAAAATCAGTTTATATTCCTGGACCTCAGTTTCCTCACCTGAAAATTAGGTGGTTGGCCTAGATGTTCTGATAGTTCCTTTTTGCCTGTTGTTCAATGTTCTTATGACTCTTAATCAAAGTCCTTTTTTTTTTTTTTTCAATTGCACTAGGTTCCTTCTGAATATAAAATTGTCTCACCAACAGATTACATGGTCCAGGAAGAAAGAGATCATGTCTCATTCATGATTTCCCTCTGCCAATAAAACTGTTCAGATTAATTGATTCCATCCTCTGGGGCACTTAAAAAACTGAAATTATAGATAGCACACTTTGGGAAAAGTGAAGTGTCTATAGACCAACAGCCAAAACCAAGAGAAAAAAAAAAATTACAAAGGTTTTGATGGTGAAGAGGAAATATGAGAAGAAAGTATATTCTTAAATTTTGAGCATAGAAGACCTGAGTTCAAATTATGCCTCAGGTACATTGTCTAGGAAACCCTGGACAAGTCTCTTAAATTCTCAGTCTGTTTCCTTATTTGTAAAATGAAAGTGTTTGGTTTAATCAGACTTCTAAGGTCCCTTCCCCATTCCTAACAAAAGAAATAAAATAATACAATACAATTTCCTACAGTAAAGGGGAAACAATACATCATTGTTGTCCCAAGTACACTCTCAGTATTAGCCAGGCTACCTTTCTACTATCTCCTTCCTGGCATTCCATCCTGCTGTATCCCAAAATGTATCCTTATTGAGGACAGTGTGCATAATAATTTGACATTTCAAAGAAATACAATTTAAAAGAGGCTCTAAAGTGAGTTATCCCCTTTGCTAAACTTGAAACATAAAAATAGATGTCCCTGGCATGATAGCACACTGAAGTCATTCCGAACAAGAAATGAGAAATCGCATTCCTCATTTTCTTCCTTCCCCCCTTTCTCCCAGCAAGACTCAGGCAGATGGAAATATCAATTTAGTTACTTGACATTTGGAAACATAAGTGACTTAAGCACTTTATGAGCCCCTTTTGTGGAGACATATTTGATAACATCTGCCCAACATCTTCACTTATCATCAGAGCCAAGTGTGATTTGGGAGAAGGAAAGGAATGCTTGGTCCATAGAACATGTGACTTCTCTCCCTGGTACTGCCTTAAGTCCTGGGCACTAGCAATTTTACCTACCCAGGCTACGTCCATCTTAGCGCAGAAGCTAAGCTTCCCCACTACCTGGGGAAGAATATTAGAAAATAAATTAAACCTGACTTCCATCCCTTGCTCACTTCATGACTTTAAGCAATCCTTAGTCTCCCCTGGTAGTCAGTTTCCTCACCTGTAAAAATGGAAGGGTTGGATAGGACAATCTCACAGGACCCTACTTATTCTAACATGCTATATTTCTATTCTTGTATAATAGATTTTTGAATGAGATAAGACACTACATAAAATAAAGTTATTATTAATCTAATCTCTAGAGGAAATAAAATCTTTCTACCTGAATTGAAGTTTCGTTAGAAGGAACTCAGTGGAAATATTTTATATAACCAGGAAGTATTCACTTTTATGCCTCACTTTTGAGTTTTCTTATGGAAGTAAAGTTTCTCTCAACATTTGACTCTTTTTCTCCCTTGAGGCATAATGCCATTCTTGCCAACAACTCTAATGCTTCTTTTATCAAATGAAATATTGTATTTGGCCAATGTCCTTACCCCACTGGTTATTAGTCTTAAGTCTGAAACTCAAAAGAATAATCTAATATTTCTGTTTTATGGTTTTCTTTCAAAGAAAAGAAGGGTAATGCTGTCTCCCAAGGCATTTTATGAAGACTTATTAGGCAACCTGCAACAGAGAATAGTGATAAAACAATTAGCAACATTCATCAAAATCACCTGAACAAATAGGGATCAAGACACATTCAGACCTCTTTATTCACATCCAGGACCAAGATAAATCTCTCATCATATTTTATGTTAGGAGATCAGTTAATAGCTCAAGCTTCTTTAGAGTCCTGGTTGGCTGGTATTGACATATGTGTACCAGACACTTCCTAACCTTTATATGGTAACTTAGGTGGAAAAGAATACCTAATTCCTCTCTGTGCCATTTATCTGTTGAATGAATGGGCTGCATACCTTTCAATTTCCATGATTCCCCAATATGAAAAATGTATTTCTCTAGGAGGCTGTCATAGAATACCTGAGCTACAAAGGGCTTTAGAGGAAAAACACAGAAGGACAGAGCTTCCAGCCATAGAAGGTGGAATGTCATTGCTAGAAGGGGCCCAGAAAAATAGATCATGCCATCTGGAAAGGGTCAGAGGGATAATCTTTTATACAGTAGATGAAGTCACTGAGGTCCAGAGATGTGTACTGACTTGCTCAATATCCCATGATCAATTCATTTTTTGTTCCAGCAGAACCCTTTTTGATTGGATTATTTGGCACTTGAATGAGATTGAATCAAATATGATAGAAATGTTTTATTTTAAAGTTGGTATTTCAGTTTTAAAGTTAGAATTTTAATTGATGTAGCTCAGCTAATCTAATTTTCTCATATTGTAAAGGAATGAGCAGCATGATGCATTACACCAGAGGGTCAGCACAGTGCTGGGAAAGAGCACCGGCTCTACAGACATAATACACAGGTTCAATCCTGGTTCTGTTCTCTACCAACTATATGATACGGGGGAAATGGTGTCACCTCTCTGAGCCTCAGTTTCCTTGTTTGTAAAATGAGATTGGACTCAACAAGCCTTAAGGACCCTTTCAATATGAACATCTTTTGTTGTCGGAAAAATCCTTCTGTCTGAGCTATTTCTTTCATTCTAAAATTGAAGCCTGTTTCCTCTCATTGTCCTATGAAAATTCAACAGAAATTTAACAGCTTTTTCTATTAGAGTATGAATTCCACAACTGCAGAAACCATCTTCTACTCATTGGGGGCATCTCCTTTAGTGTCTAACTCAGTAAAGGGTACTTGAAGGTTTGATTAATTAAATTCCTGTGAAGATATCAAGGCAGCTAGGTGATACAGTAAATTATGTTCCTGGCCTAGAGCCAAGAAGACCTGAATTCAAATTCAATCTCAGATATTAACTAGCTATATGACCTTGGACAAGTCAGTTATCCCTGTTTGTCTCAGTTTCCTCCTCTGTAAAATGAGCTAGAGAAGGAAATGGCAAACCACTCCAGTATCTTTGCCAAGAAAACCCCATGTGGGTTCACGAAGAGCTGGCCATGATTGAACAATAACAACAAAGATCTCAGGGCACAAAACGTGCCAGAATATGAATGGAAGTCACCAGTTCTTCTTCCACTAGAGCTTCTAGGTGAGACAGGAGGTGGTGTGCTGCAGAAAAGAGATTGTGGGGCCAGAGGAGCAGGGTTTAAATCACAGGGCAACAATTTCTTTACTCCTTAACATTAGCTAAGCCATTTTATGTCTCCCTAGGTCGCAATGACCCCATTCATAAAATGAGGAGGGTTAGATTGAAGCATCCCGAAGGCCCCTCACATCTCCAAGTATAATCCCATGATGCAGACTATTTTCCCCTATATTCCAATTTAAAAAAAAATGGAATCCTTCACAAAAAAAGTTTGTTTTTAATCCTTTCAGTTATATCTGACTTTTTATAACTTCATTTGGATTTTCTTGGCAAAGACACTGGAGTGGCTTGCCATTTCCTTCTCCAGATCATTTTATAGATGAGAAAACTGAGGCAAACAGCGTTAAGTGATGTCCCCAGGATCACCCAGCTAGTAAGCGTCAAGGAGATGGGTCTTCCTGACTCCAAACTCAGCACTCTATGCACTATGGCACCACCTAGTTGCTACTATACCACCACCACCACCCCCCGCACCACCCCCCACAAAAGTACATATGCAAAAAGAACACAAAAGAGAAAATGTATATCTCCATTTCATACCACTTTATAAAGTATATAATAAATTCCACACATAAGGTCACAAATGGACCAGTGTGGACTGAGTGCCAACTATGTTCAGAGCAGAGTATTAAGGATTTCCGACATTTCCTACCCAACCAACCTTTGTGATGATTTCTGGAGTTTTGTCTGGGAAATATTTCTTAGATTGCTGACTTTTCCTTCTCTTTTTTTAGGCTGTTCTTCCACTTTGTCTTAAATAGAAACACAATTGTGGTTTATATTCATGTAGGGAATGACAAAATTTCGATATGCTGTTTTGGTTTGGTTGGGGTTTTTTTGTCAAATTTTGCTTTCTTTTTGGGATATTCGTTATATTCCTGATAATGAAGCTAAATGCTTGTTAACTAGAGACTTTCTTCTTCTTTATCAGCTTCAAATGGATGGTTTTGAATAAGGGAAAGAAAAAAGACCTTTCTCTTGTCAAAGATTATTTCTATCTTTTTTATGGGGAGAAGAGCTGGCACTGACTGTGGGACATTTACTTTTCTTGTGGGTTATTGATGTTCCTTGTTGTGTAAGGATGCTTGGAGTCATATCTCATTGTTTGTTTGTACTTCTATGCCTCAGTTTACACATCTAATAAAAATAATAATAATGCATTTATGTAATTCGAAGAGGGGTATAGTTAAATGAGATCAATTTTATAGTACATATATAAGTATATTTTACATATATATACATATAGATATGTGTGTATACATGTATATTTGGTATATATGTACATATGGATGGACACATGTGTATATATATGTATAGCTACATCCACCTATATACATGCTCATGCATGTACATGTATATATTCATACATATATACATGTACATATACACAAGTGTGAACATATAAGTATACACATATACATAAGTATATGTGCATGCACAAATACTTATCATGTGTATATGTGTGTGCATACATATTTGTGTATGTAATATATGTTGATATATAATAAGTAATTCATATATTTATTATAGTATGATATTATGTACAATATTATACTATATATTTTTTCAAGTCATTCTTGCCTTTTGAGCAAAGAGAAGTCCAAAGCATTGTTATGTTGGTGTTTTTATTAGTGTTGACTGGCATTTTGAGCCAGCCAGGCTCATAATGTCATATTGATTTTCAAAGTAATTACTTAACTGATGCATCAACGATAAATCTAAACATAACCCCACCATGGGAAATGAAACATGATCTCTCTCTACCAGGCATGTTTCTGTGATGCATGAAGGTCTCAATTCTATTAGCAGCTGTACCGCCAATGCAATATTTACAGCACCCACAATCATGATAAAGATTGTGACTATAAGTGTCGAATGACATTCAAATCACAAAATGTACCAGATTCTCCAGATAGCAGATAGAACTGAAGCATTTGTGTAGACACAAGAAAACTGAATACCAAACCCAGAAAGCCTATTCCATCATAATACCAAAGATATTCAGAAGCTATAATAAGGATGAGAGCCACACTATCCTTCAGCCTTCCCACAAACCAATACAAGATCAATATCTACTCACAAACTTATCTGACTTCTTGCCTGAGAGTCCTCTCTCCCCTACTGTCTTGCTAGCTCTAACCAGCTTCCAGTGGGCTCTACTTCCCCTCAGCAGACTCCTCCCACCACAGGCTCCATGTGACTAAATCCAGCCTATTAGGGGGCAGAGATTATCTTCACAGCAGTGAAGCTTAGTGTGGGCTCTGCTGCACCCTTCAGCAAATTCACTCCATTATAGGCTCCATGTAATTACATTCAACCTATTAGGGGGCAGAATTTACTTTCAAAGCAGTGGAGGTCTTCAAACTCCCTCCCTAGGTCTTTTAAGGGGCAGGGAAGATGTTCAAATTGCCATTCCTATTACAGCATCCCAAGATATAACACTCTGGTTCTCAAGGAAAGTCCTAGAATCTTGGAGCTGGCTTAGACCTCAGAGACCAACAGTTCTATCCTGAAACAAATAAGGAAACTTCATCTAAAAGATACACAACATGATTTTGCTGGGCTGGGCATATTGAAAGATGCCTGAAAGGTCATTTGACTACTAGCCAAGCTTACAAGATAAGGTCTCATCTAAAGAAGTGCCAAGAAAATAAGGACTGAAAAAAAAAAGTTTTGATGCTAGGAAATATAAATATATTCTATTAATATGCCAGAATCTCAGTGGTTAAGGCTATTTTGTCCAACCTATGTTCTCTGTAGCATACTCAACAAATGGTCACTACTACCCTAGAGGGAAGCTACTAACTCCTAAGGTAGACCATTCCAATTTGAGGTAGGTCGAATTATTAGAAACTTGTTTGTTGTTGTTGTTGTTAATTTTATTTTCAATCTTAACTTTTTCTTGTTGCCAATTTTATCTATTGCTCACACCACTGCCCTCTAGGGTAAAATACTACTGCCCCTACAAGTAGTAGTACTAGTCGTAGTAGTAGTAGTAGTTGTAGTCGTAGTCGTAGTCGTAGTCATAGTAGTAGTAGTAGTAGTAGTAGTAGTAGTAGTAGTAGTAGTAGTAGTAGTAGTTCCATCACTACTTTTTGCTATTGTTTAGTCATTTTCAGTGGGGTCTGACTCTTCTGTGGCTCCATTTGGGGTTTTCTTGGCAAAGATACAGGAGTGGTTTGCCATTTCCTTTTCCAGCTCATTTTACAGATGAGCAAACTGAGGCAAACAGTGTTAAGTGATAGCCAAGGGTCACACAGTGTCTAAGGGCAGATTTGAACTCAGGAAGATGAATATTCCTGACTCCAGTTCTAACACTGTTATCCATTGTACCACCTAGGTGCCCTACTACTACTATAATTAGTACCACCATCACCACCACCACAACCACCACCACCACCATCACCACCACCACCACCACTACTACTACTACTACTACTACTACTACTACTACTACTACTACTACTACTACTACTACTACTACTACTACTACTACATAGCTAGCATTTATAGAACATTTTATAAATACTATCTCATTTTATCTTTGTAACAACCCTGGGAGGTAGGCACAATTACAATCTCCATTTTATATGAGGAACCTAAGACAGATAGATCTTCAGTGACTTGCTCACAAAGATCATAGGTATCAAAAGCTAGATTTGAATCCTAGTTCTCCTGATTCCAAGTCCACTGCTCTCTATACTCTGATTTTAGTTGTCTTAATTAGAACAAATCTATTCCTTCTTTTTCAAATAGTTGAAGACAGTGGCCATGACCCCAAGCCTCTTCTTCTGCAAGAGTTCATACATCTGGTATAGTTTGAATTTCAAAATAATTGTGTCCATCAGGAAGCACAAGTGTTGCCATACTCATTTTAATGATAAAAGTAAAGAAGGACTCAGGGACTGAAAGTAACTTGCCTAGGATCACATGACTGAAATATGGTAGTCAGAGAAGAGAACTGAAGTGTCCTAATTATAGCTTCAGGGCTCTTTCCAGTAAAGGCTGGTTTTCCATTGTACCTACCACACTTGGTTGAGAGAAGTAATGTGTGACAAGGGAGCAAAGAATAATATCCATTTATATGTCAACTATTGATAAGATAACAATCACAAAGATCTTCTAGATCTGAGTAGCCTGAGTGGGGAAGGTCCTTGAGTTCATGACATACAAAGATCAATCAAAGCAACCAGGAATGCTTAGCTAGACAAAGATGAGATTTAATGGAAACACTGGAATTGTCACCATGCATTGAATAACCATTACCTAAAGGAAAGATTACAGTTGTTTGGCTTGGCCCCAGAGGACCAATGGGAGCAATGGGTGGGAGTGGCAAGCAAATGGGTATATTTTAAGGTTTACTACAAGGGAAAACTTCTCACCAATTATCCCCAAACTGAAAGGATGCACTGGGAATAAGTGAGTTCTGCCTCATTGTAGACCTTCAACCAGACTCTAAATGACCATTTGTCAAGTGTGATATACTGTGAATTCTTTTTCAGATATGGGTTGCACTTATTGGTCACAAAAATCCCTTCTAATTGTGGAATTCGTGATAGAGATGTTCTCTATGAGGCATCAAATAGAGAAAGCGGGTTAAGGAATTAAGACTATGGGAGGCTTGTGAAATTTAATCAGAAAGCAAAAGGGAATCCTTGTAATGAAAAATCTTCACTTGGAGAATTAAATACTTAGACAAGCTATAATTAATTGTCCTTTCAGAACAATATTAGTTCTTGAGAAGACATTATTGCAAAGCCTCCATCTTTAACTTTGGCAGAACAATTAAAACAATTAAATTGATGATAGAATTTGATTTCAGAAATTAATTTTACAGTCTTAAAAATGGAGGAAACAAGGAAATTAAACAAAAACAAATTAAACAAAGGAAGCAAACTACAAGTGATTCTGGGGAGGGGCTCCTGGATTTGAATAGAAGTTATGATAATCAGGTGATGGCATTTGTACACTGATATTTGTTTTCAAAATTTTGTTTATCTCTCCCATCACAATACTATGAGACATAGTGGATAATATTAAGAAGCAGGAAGGTTTAGAGCTTTCAAAAAGGCACTCTGTGAGTCACAGGGATGGGACTAAACCAGCTATAATGCTGGGTTCCATGTTTTATTAAAGAGGTATTGAATAGTCAACAGAGAATCAGTCTTAGAGTCATGAAGATATGAGTTCAAATATAGCCACCCAACTAACCCAGTTTATCCAGCCTGTCTCAGACCTGCGACATATATCAGTCTCCAATAAATCACATGACTTTCAAGCACTTATTAATAACCAAACACATTCCAGATACTATGCTTAGTGCTAGGGACAGAAAGAAGGGCATACACACAAAATCAAAAGCCCATGGAGCTTTTGCCATGGGATTCCTGTCATCTATCCTACTGTTACCCCATTTCTCCCCACTTTGGACAATACCTCTGGATCAGAATGGCAGAAAAAATTCCTCCAGTCTGTAGGGGAATAAATTCATTCATCTTTGGAACTCTCTTCCTTACCCAATCTCTCTTGATCAGACTATCATATTGCCTTTGTTTCTGTAGGAATCATATTAATTGATGGATCAATAGCTCTTGTCACCCACACAAGACTCTCCTTTCCCTTGCTCAAACACATGCAGAAACACACACATACACAGAAACACACACACACACACACACACACACACACACACTCATGTTCCTTCTCTCTGCTATTTGTTGTAAGTTCTTTGAAAGAAGATAGTGTCTCACTTTTATAAATCTATCTCCAGTGGTTAGCCCAATGTCTCAAATATAATAAGTACTGGTTTTGCTGCTACTGTTGCTGCTTTGGTTCTTTGAGGAAGTTGAAGGCACAATGGATTGATTGATTGATTGATGATCTTGGAGTCAGGAAGACTTGATTTCAAATCCAGCCCCAGACACTTACTGGTTGTGTGACCCTGGGCAAGTCACTAAATCTCTGATTGCTTCACTTTTCTCATCTGTAAAAATGGGGATAGCAGCACCTACCTCTTACTGTTTTTTTGAGGATCAAATGAGATAATACTCACAGCGCTGGCACATAGTAGGCACTATATGTTAATATTATTGCTATTACTATTATTATTCCCTTCCTTCATGTATTCACACTCACTTTATGACCTTAGAAAAGTCACATCATGGCCTGCACTATTCCAGCAACTCTTAGTTGGTGTCCCTACTAAGTCTTTATGAACTCCAATCCATCACCCACTCAGCCATCAATATAACTTTCCTAAAGCAAAGGTCTGAGCATGTCACCACCCCTATTCGATAAATTCTAGTGGCTGTCATCTCCAATATAAAACTGGAAATCCTCATTTGGTTTCAAAGCCGTTAATAATCTGCTCCCCCCACCCAAAAACAAGCTTTTCCAGTCTTCTTACGATTTAACTGCTCCCTCACCAATATATTTTGCATTCCAATGACATTGACCTTCTTGCTGTTACATTAAGAAGATACTCACTCCATCTTCCTGCTCCAAATACTTTGACTGGCTGGAAGAATTATTTACTTGGAATTCTACCTCCTCTTTGCCTACTTGATTCCCTGACTGTCTTCAAGTTTTAGCTAAAAATCCCACAATTTACAAAAGAATTACCTGATCCCCATTATCTTTGGTGTTATCTCCCTCTCTCTCTCTGTTGATTATTTCCAAATTATATTGCATATAACTTCATTTTACATATTTGATTGAACATAGTTTCTCCTATTAAACTATGAGGTCCTTGAGGGAAAGGTTTGCCACTTATATTTCTTTATTTCCCCAGTAGACAGCATAGTACCTGGAACATAGCACGGACTTAAAATCTTTTGATTGACAATGAGTGGAATGCAAAGGACATAAAGACAAAAGCAAAAGCTTATCTTCTGGCGGGGGGCGGGGGGCGCATACATAAAGATATACACAAAGAAAATTCAAGGGAATTTCAGTGGGGTTGTGGTGAGAAGTGCTAGCAGTTATGACAGATCTCTGCATTTGTAGAAAATTAATTAAAAGAAAAAAACAAAAATAAATATATGCTGCAATCTTAGCAAAGAGAAGATATCTCCTTGCAAACTGATCATTCATTCATTCATTCATTTATTTTGCAGTTCAGATTTGTTCAGCTTTACCCTCAGATGAGGTTTTCTTACACTAGCAATACAATTCACTGGCACTTTCCAGTTCTAGTTTATAGCCATTATACCTGATCAGTCAAGTTATTAGGAGCCAGTAAAAGAAAACCAGAATTCCAGATTTGCTTCAACTTCTTTCATACATGGCATTTGATGACCCCTCATGTCACAGGTGTCTCCCAGATATTTTCTATATTTGGTTTAACTTGGATCATAGGATTTCACACTGGAAGGTTCCTCTTCTCCATGAATGCATTCTTCATGGCTCCAACATCCCTAAGGTCTGGGTGTGCACTGAGTAGGTTTCATCATAGTATTTCTTTTATACCTCATTGGCTTATTTTGCCTCCATTGAGGGTTTTCAATGGGCAGTCTCAGAATATGGCCGATGTCTTGATCAAGGTCAATCCCCTACCTACAGAAGAGGAAAATGTCATACAGAGAGCAGGAGTGACCTGTTCCAAGGTCATTACAGGTAGTAGAATGGTGATGTTGAGTTTATTCCTTAAGTTCTCTTCCAGGAAAAGGACCTCTCCATAAGTTTCCCCACTTTGCTCTTCCTTACCACCTTTATAAGTAAGCACTGGAAGTCAATGCATGGCCAAAAAGTTCCCCAGGGGAGTATGAATTAACTGACTGGAATAAGGACCTGAGGGATTCATCAGTTAGTAACACTATCTATCTTTCATCTTTAATGTGTTAGAACTAGGATCCTTCAGAACTAACTGGTCAGAGTAAAAACTGGAGGAAGAATGTAATATGATAGCCTGCCAAGTATCAGAGATAAATATCCAGTAAGACAATGTCCTAGAGCAGAAAACAGACCTCCAATTTCATAGCAGCATAAGAGACTTTATTTCACATTATGTCTATCTTTTGATTATAATGCTATTCAGACATAGTGTATTTCTTTTTCTTTTGAAACTAATCTTTCCTTTTAAAGGTCATAAAGAAGATGAGTGAGACACCCTCCAAGTGTCAAAGTAGATGGCACCCAGGGATTGGGCATTTCCAAAAGTGCCCAGAATGCTCCTGGCTAGCAGCTCCCACTTTGGGAAAATTAGGCTCATTAAGTAACCTGCATGTCTGAAGCACTTTTAACTCTTTCAAAATCTCTCGAGATGGGACTAGCATCCCTCTTCATTCCCTCTTCCTCCTCCAGCTTCTCTGGAGGTCTCATTATCTCATTTGGACTTTTAAGACTGGAGCAGTTTTGTAAAAGCTAAGGGCATCATTCACTAAGGCTACATAAGGGAGGCAGTAGAAAATGTGCCAATGTCAGCATGAGACAGGAGGTGCAAAGGGAAAGCAAATGAGCCAGTCATTCGTCATCATCAATAGGCCCTGTCAAGATGAAGTGGGGATTTTTTTTTTTAAAGAAACTCCTTTGAGTGTGTTACTTATATCACCTCCAAGTATTGAAATGGAAGAAAAAACTCTCCTTCTCTCCTATATCCAACACATATTTCCTTACTCAGAGGAGAACCAGGAGAGAACTCAAAAAATGATCTCCAGTTTCCTCATTTTTTCAAGTGAAACTGAGGCCCCAAGAGTATAAGTGACTTGTCTAAGATCACATGGTATTTAGTGACAGGGGAAGAGTTTCTAACTCAAACACAGAACCTCTGAGTTCAGTATTTGTTCCACTGAACCACATTGCCTCAAACATTTGTTTCACTTTTTTAGCCAATCACTAATTTCAACTCAACAAGCACTTATTAAATACCTGTTCTGTATTCTATATTGTGCTGCTTGCTAAGGACAAAAGGAGCTTGCATTGTACCAAGGGGGAAGGGTGATAGACCATGGACATGGATAAGAAAACCCAAGATATATACAAAGATCATTCTTATCAGAGAAACAGACGAGATGATCATACCTTCTTGGAGCTTTCTTCCTCTTTCTCTTTTATTCACATGTCTAGGGAATTCCATTGCTGCTCATGTGTGTCTACAACACAAAGAAAGAATCAAGTCAAATCAACAAGCATTATTAAGCACCTATTATGTGTCAGACATTATGCTAAATATTGGGAATACACCAAAGAAAAAAGACAGTCCTTACTCTCATGAAGCTCAAAGTCTGGTGGGAGAGATAAACAAATTAATACATATACACAAGTTATGTACAGGATAAGTTGGAGATAATCAGGAGAGGAATGGCATTAGTATTAAGGGGGATCAGGAAAGGCTTAATATAGATGGTGGGAATTTAGTTGGGATTTAAAGGAAGTCAGGGAAGCCAAGAGGATGGAAGATGGATGAGATGAGAATGAGATAAGGATATATCACAGGTATGGAGCACAGCCAGAAAAAATTCACCAGAGTTGAGAAATGGGATGACTTGAATGAAGAACACCAAGGAATCCACTTTCCCTGAATCACAGAATATAGGGTGGGGCAGGAGGCAGGTGGGGGGAAGTAGAGTAAAGTATAACAAGACTGTAAAAGTAGAAAGAGAACAGGTTATGAAGGACTTTAAATACCAAACAAATAATTGTATATTTGTACCTAGACATCATAGGGAGCCACTGGAGTTTGTTGAATAAAGGAAAGACACGGTCGAACTTTCACTTTAAAAAGGATAATCATTTTGACATATAAGTTGAGGGTGGTCTACAATGGGACAGGGAAAGGAACCAGCAGGATGCAGTAATTGTCCAGGTGTGTGAGATAACAAGGGTCTGTCCCAAACAGTGTCAGATGAGAAAAAGGGAAAATTTGAAAGATAAAACTGACAGGAAATGACAACAGATCAGATAAGATCAGGGAGAAGAGGGAGAAGTATGAGTTGAGTGATAACAGAGGACATAGAGTGGGGAGTAAGTTGTAAAAATGTAAAGTTACAAGGTTATGAAGGGCAATGGTTGTGGGGTTGGATGGTGACATAAAGATTTTATGCTCTCATTCTCCATACAAACCAAAAAAAAAAAAAACACTTCTACAAGAATATTTCTCTTCAGATTCTTTTTTTTTTTTTTTTGGAGGGGGTAAGGCAGGGCAATTGCAGTTAAATGACTTGCCCAACATCACGTGACTAGTTTTTGTGTTAAGTGTCTGAGGCCAGATTTGAGCTCAGGTCCTCCTGACTCCAGGGCTGGTGCTCTATTCACTGTGCCACCTAGTTGCCCCCTCAAATTATTTTTTAATTATCTAATACTATAGAGTGCAGAGCACATACTAATGTTATTAAAAAGAGGGACTTTCCTTATTGGAAGTTCACCATACCTATGAAATTAATACATATAAGCATACATCTTTCAATGAGGGGAGGGAAAAAGAGAGAGGGAGAGACAGAGAAAGAGACAGAGACAGAGACAGAGACAGAGACAGAGACAGACAGAGAGAGAGAGAGAGAGAGAGAGAGAGAGAGAGAGAGAGATACAAAGAAAAACAGAGACACAGAAAGGGAGGAATGAGGGAGAAAGTATGTATATGTGTGTGTGAGAGACAGAGACAGGAAGAGACAGAGAGAGAAGAAAAAAGGAAGGAAAGAAAGAAAAAGAGAGAGAGGAAGGAAGGAAGGAAGGAAGGAAGGAAGGAAGGAAGGAAGGAAGGACAATAATACAAGGTACTGGAGAGACAGACCCCTGACTTTGTCTATGTTCATGTATCATGATGATGATAATGGTAAACATCTCCAATAAAATAACTCTTTTTTTGTCTCGTGGAAAGAACACTATTTTTGCAAATTGAATTCAGGGTTCAATTTCTGTCTTTACCACTTACATGTACTGTAGATTTTAGGGGTAGCTAGGTGGCACAGTGAATAGAGCACTGGCCCTGGTGTAGGGAGGACCCTGAGTTCAAATCTGACCTCAGACACTTAACACAAATAACTAGACATGTAACCTTAACCCCAAATGCCCTCCAAAAAGCAAAAAAAAAAAAAAATATATATATATATATATATATATATATATATATATATATATATTTATTTATTTTAAAAAGCACTTTCTTTACCCACACCCTGTGTATTTGGTTTTGCACATGAGGAAACTGACATACTAGAGATAAAGTGAAATATCTTATCGAACTCTCTTTATGTATATATGTGTGTATACATGTATGTACACATATATGTGTATGTATGAATATATGCACGTATAAGCATTTCAACAGAAAGGGAAAACCATCTATCTAGCCCAGTATTATTTTGCAACAGACAGTGACCTCGAGACTCAGAGATTTAATGTGATTTTCTCATGGTTATTTTGGTAGACGCACAGAGAGAAGAAGAAAGATCAAAACAGAAGCAAAACAAAGTCTAGCATCAGACTACACTATTTCCTCATGGTTGCTCAAAAGAGGCCCAGGGCATAATAAAGTCTGTCCCAGACAACTAGAACAGAAGACAGATGGAAAAGGGGCTGGATTGTGAAGATAATTGAATATTAACAATAAAGCTTCTAGGAGGAGGCTCTGTTCACTATTCATAAGGAGAGAGAAAGAAGGAAGAAGAAAAAAAAGCTCCATAAAACTTCCCAGAATATTTGACAAGAAATAGCAATCATTCCTTATTAAAAAATGAACATAAACTTGGATCATGGATAATTAGGAAGAAATTTCTAACTCAGTAGAACTATGTAAATCTATCATGATAAATTCTATAAGTTGTTAATAAGTGCCTCAACAACAGCCTTCAATATTTGAGACACACAAGAATTCCTTAAAAGATGATGGAAATGAATTAAAAAATGATCTTCCTAAGCCCATTAGGACTTAGCACATAGCAACCAGAGCAGAAGACACTTTCAGTGTCCCTTTTCCCACAAGAAAGAATTGGGAGGAGTCTTACTCTCTAATGGGAAGTAGAGAGATGTTTTAATTTTTAAGAATAATATTTTTGGGGGCGGCTAGGTGGCGTACTGAGTAGAGCGTCGGCCCTGGAGTCAGAAGGACCTGAGTTCGGATCCGACCCCAGACACTTAATGCACACACAAACAATACCTAGCCATGTGACCTTGGGCAAGTTACATAACCCCAATTGCCCTCCAAAAAGCAAAAAAAAAAAAAGAATATTTTTTTTTTCAAAAGATCTGTATCTCTTTATACTATGTTTTCAGAAACTCCATCTACTGCTTTGTGTCTGTCCAGGTAACAAGTTTGGATCTAACACTGTAACTCTGCCCTCCAAGCATAGCAAGAATCCCTACATTCTAAATTCCACACCAGTTCTGAAGGTCAGTGTCCTAATTCAAAGGGTGATTAGGTTTTGAATCAAGAGCATCTTTCCTTGTTCACAACAGAAAGCCACCTCCTGAATCTAGTCAACATGACAGGTGGGAGCCCACTATATGCAGCCAAGTTGGAGATGACCAAATAACTATAAGACAAATCAGTTTCAGTTGATATTTAGGATACAGCCAAGGATGACTTAGCAGGAAATTTCCTAACATAAGAGTGTGAGCAAAATCATGCAAGCATGAAAGTGACGGATATGGTCCAAAGACTCCTAATAGTCAAGTTGACTGGAAGGCATAATTCAAATAAGATGAAATAAAACTGGAAAAATAAAATGGTACTGGATCATGAAAAACCTTAAACGTCGAGCAATGTTGCCTGAATTTTACAGCACAGGCAATAGGGAGCCATTGAACATTTCTGATCATAAGATTATGATTCTACCAAATAACTAACAGTAGAAAATTAAGGTGTCTCTGCAACATCATTAATAATGATAATCTCTGCAGAATATTATGTTCAATTACAGTAACACATGGAGTGAGTGGGATTTCATCAATGCTTCACCTTTAGATTTCCAACAACACGCCCACAATCACAACCACCTTCCCACTACCCACCCTTCACACACACACACACACACACACACACACACACACACACACACACTCGAGTGCATGATTTTAGCATCAGGTCACATTTCAATTACAAGAAGTGAGGTTTGTAGAAAGTCATTCTTAAGATGAATCATGAAATAGAAGAATTATATATGTGAGTTAAAGGGTAGGTTCGTTTCTAAGCATGGGAGAGACCAGCAAAAAGATGCAAATTTGGAAGATGAAATAACATGTTTGAGGAACAAAATCAGTTTTGCAGAACCATGGGGTATTGGAGTGAGGAAAAAATTGAGATAAGGACACCAACTTGGGAATCATTTCTATAGTCTAAGAGAGATGGGATAACAACTGGCTCTATGTCCCCCCTGATGTGTTCATGATACTGTCTTCTTCTTTGAGAGAAAGCAAAGGTGACAGTGAGTGTCTGCCCACCAGGAGTGGTACAGGGTTGTGAAGAATTTCAATTTTGTTTTATAGTTCTCCTTCTAAAAGTTATGCTCAAGATCTTTAGGGAAATGGGGTAGAAAGAAAAGAAACATATAACCCAGAGTTAACCTGAATTAGCCTCCTTTTCCCATGAACACATAAAAAATATGACTTATACAGAGTGAATCAAATCCATAAAATACCTTTGTAATATATATAACTTCTTGTGAGACTCACACAGGATACACTTCAGTGATGAGTGCACAGTAATCACTCAGTAAATAGTTGTTTAATTGAATTGGAGTGCAGGATTTGAAGTAAGATTTAAGTTCAAATCCTAATTGGGGTACTTGCTGAGTATAACCTTGGGTAAGTCCCCTATACTCTCTTGCCTCAATATCCACATTTTTTTAAAATAAGGAGGTTAAAATATACCCCCTATCATGTCTTCCTACTCTAAATCCTATGCTATTATCATTTCTTCAATTTCTATTAAGGACTTAAACCTGGAAAGTGCAATCATGGAGTCAGAATGGTGTGGTGCAAAAAGCATTGGCTTTCTAATCAGAAGATCTGGCTTAAAAGAGCTGCCTCTTCTCATTACCTGTGTGGTGTTCGACAAGTCACTTATCTCTATGGTCCTCAGTTTCCTCATTTTATAAATGAAGGGGGTGTATTAAATGGCTACTGAAGTTTCTATTTTCTAAATCCAGAGCTATGTTACAACAAATTCAAGGACAATATGTAGATGATACTCTTCTTCACTAATATTCATTCTGTCTGAGTTACTAAAGCTAAAAGCACACAATAATTAGGGTTGTCTTGGTCTTTAAAGAGCGTTTTAGAATATTTAAATATATTTTTGAAATTACACAATATTGTGTTATTGTTGTTGTTTTAATTTGGCAGGGGAGGGGAACAGAGGTCAAACATTTGTTATTTTTTATTTTCATCTTCCCCCAAATTAAAAACTGGCATTGCTAGTCATGGTATTTAAATAAATTAAATTTAAACCTTGCATAAAGACCCCTGGGATCTGGAGGTTTTAGGAACCTTAGTCATCTAGTCTAGCCATGTTATTTAAGTCTCACCACTCACACAGACACTACCCTACCCCAATTCAGCA
The DNA here is from genome assembly GCA_011680675.1 of Gymnobelideus leadbeateri. NCBI lineage: Eukaryota > Metazoa > Chordata > Mammalia > Diprotodontia > Petauridae > Gymnobelideus > Gymnobelideus leadbeateri. The sequence continues at coordinate 342,003 of WOXC01010612.1, forward strand.
TACCTATAGGCTGGGCTATTGGAAGAGCCTCCTGATGGCTCTCCCTACCTTGAGTTTGCCCCTACTCCCATCTAGCCTCCAAACAAGTGCTCAAATGATCCTCCTAAAGTACATTTCTGACCATGTCACCACATTCCATAAACTCCAGTAACTCTTTATCACTTCTAGGGCCAAGAACTGATGATTCAAAGAAATACAGATAAAAAACAAACAAACCTACATTCTCTCTCTCTCTCTCTCTCTCTCTCTCTCTCTCTCTCTCTCCATACACATACATACATAATACATAAACATATGTATAACTAATGCATATACATATACATATATTTATCTGTTTTTATATATATTATATACCATATTATATATAATATATTATAATTTTGTGCATTGTATTGTGATATAGTGTAATATATTATCATATGATTCTATATACATATGCATATATATATATATATATATATCTATATATATATATATACACACACACGTGTGTGTATCCTTCAAGGATTTCCTATTCTAATTGAGAATATACATAACACATAAATAAATAAACACATACATTGCGGATACGTACGTACATATAAATACAGACAATCATAAAAGAGAAGACAATCTTTGAAGGTAAAGGGAATCTCAGCCAGGAATGTTCCCACAGTTAGGAAAACCCTCCTGCAGAAAGTGAATGGTGATATTAGAGCTGATTTGTGGAAGAAGTCTGGGAATTAAGCCATCCCCGGTGACTTTAGAAAGGACAATTCTAGTAGAGAGATGAGATCAGGAGTCAGATAACAGATGATTTAGAAGCAAGAAGAAAGGAAGTGGAGGCACTCTGTGTAGACAACATTTTCAAGGGGTCTTGGGAAAAACGGTAAGGGAAATACAGTATAATAATTAGCTGTAGGAGTAAGATGCATCATGTAAGTGGTATGTGTGTGTATGTATGTGTGTGTGTGTTTGTATTAAAGGATAAAGTAAATATGGGCATGTTTGTACAATATAGTGAAGTATTCAGTAAATAGAGAGTGAAAATAAGAAAAAATAAAATAAACATGGAGGCAATTTATAGAAGACAGGAAGGAATGGTGTCAATGGCACAACCTAGAAAGGTTAGCTTTGGCAATGAAAAGAATCACCACTTCTGCTTCACTGGAAGGAATAAACTCACAGGACAAATCAGTGGAAAGAGCACTTACTCTCAAGTCAATGGATCTGGATTCAAATCCAGTAGGATGTAGACCATCTGTGTGACTTAAGCAAGTTTTTATCTGCCTGGGCCTCTATTTCCTCAAAGATAAAATTAAATAACTATACTAGATGGCCACTGAAGTCCCTTTAAGGTATCAAAATGAACTCTTTTCCATTTTGTTTCCTGGCACAGTCAAGCAAACATCTTCAAGCCAAAGAGTGCACTCTCTGGTCATGTGCCCTTTTTTTTCATTAGCTCAATTTGAGACGTGTTCCACATGAGGCCACAATCACATCTCTGATTTAATTATAGTTTCCTATTCTGATCACAGTCGGGAGAAACAATTTGCTTTCAGGGAATCCCCCACTGCAGACATAAATAGTGTATGCTTTATGCCTGGCCTGAGAATTGCGATGCATATTCCAGACTTACTTTCCCAGCCTCCACAGTATGTAGAGCCTCCACACTATGCAGTTACCACATTTATATTTCATATAGATATAGATATAGATATATCACACTGAATAATTTAGAGAGCTGGATATACTCACTACAAGGGGTTGTGATGTTCTCATTTGATCTACTTTGGTAAAATTATTTTCTGCCGGGAAATTTACTGCAATGATGTGGCCTGTAAATATTTAATAGTATTAGAGACATCAGAGTCTATTTTTCTTTGAAGAGTACTTAATTATATCAATTCCAAATGATGAGAGACTGAAGCTAGTATTTTTGGAATCTGATTAAACAGGGGGAGGGGAGCTCCTACAAAGACATATGGTTACCCTCCCAATTAACTGTGGCAATTGAGCAAAATCTCATTAATTCAGATTTCAGAAATTAAATGGCGGGGCTAATTTAGCTGGAAGAAGCTGATATAGTGTTGCAGTCTGTATGGAGACAGAGTTTGCTTACCTGAATGAAAATAAAAAAATATGGTTGCCCAAAGAAATATCACCTCCCACCACACACACACACACACACTCACACACACACACATACATACACACTTCCCTTTTAAAACTTTCGAAGGCCCTCTATTGCCTTTAGGAGAAAATAGAGTTCATACTGCACTTTGGGCATTTTTAGATGTAAGATTCTGCACAAGTCACTTTCTCATTCTCATTCTCTCAGTCTCATCTTCAAAATGTGAGGGCTGGTCTTGGTGGTCTTGAAAGTGCCTTCCAGCTATAAACTCTATTGAATGAACTCCTTTGCATGGAATTTATGGCCCTCCCAAATTTTATCTCACCTACCTTCCCAACTAAATTCTTAAGACTTTCTTTTTTTTTTCTTGTCTTTGTTAATTTGTTTGTTTACAAAATTTCAATCCACAAGCCCTTGAGTTTCAAATTTCCTCTCTCTTCCTCCCCTCCCCCACCAATGGCTATAGGCAATCAAGTATCAGATCTGCAAATACTTTCACATTAGACATTAGTCAGGTTATAAAGAAGGATTGTAATGGATGGAAGGAACAATGGGAAAGAGGAAATAAAACCAAACAAGAAAAAGAACAAGAGCAGGTAGTTTGCTTCAATTTGCATTCAAACACTATGCTTTCTAGTACTTTCCTTGAATGTAGACACCTCTCTCCATAATGAGTCTTTTGAAGTTCTCTTATAACTCTACATTGTGGAGAAGAGGCCAAAATATCAAAGTTTGTCATCACACATATGTTGTGTCTCCTGGTTCTGCTCCTCTGACTCAACATCAGTTCATATAGGACTCTCCAGATAAATATGTAGTCCAACCGTTCCTCATTTCTTATAGCACAATAGTAATCCATTACATTCATATACCACAATTTGTTTAGCCACTCCCCAATTGATGAGCATCTCCTTAACTTCCAATTCTTTGCCACCACAAAAAGAGCTGCTATAAATATTTTTGTACATATGGGTCTTCCTCCCACTTTTATGATCTCTTTTGGATATAACCCTAGAAGTGGTATTGCTAGGTCAAAGGGTATGAAATTACTTATAGCCCTTTGAGCATAGTTCCAGATTGCTCTCCAGAATGGGTGAGTCAGTTCACAACTCCACCAGCAATGCATTAGTGTTCCAATTTTTCCACATCCATCTCCAGCATTTGTCATTTTCCTGTTTTATCATCGTAGCCAATCTGACCAGTGAGATATGGTACATCAGAGTTGTTTTGATTAGGATTTCTCTAATCAATAGTGATTTAGAGCATTTCTTCATATGCTTATAGATATCTTTAATTTCTTCCTCTGAAAACTTCCTGTTCATATTCTTTTACCATTTACCAATTAGGGGATGATTTGTATTCTTAAAGATTTGACTCAATCCTCTCTATGTTTTAAAAATGAGGCCTTTATCAGAGATATTGGTTTTAAAAATTCTGTCGAAATTTTCTACTTTCCTCTTAATCTTGGTTACATTGGCTTTTTTTATACAGAAACTTTTCAATTTACTGTAATCAAAATTATCAATTTTGCATTTTATAACGTTCTCTAACTCTTCTTTGGTCATAAAGTCTTTCCCTCTCCACAAATATCACAGGTAAACTATTCCTTGGTTTCCCAGATTGCTTACAGTATCAGCCTTTAGATCATGCACCGATTTAGACTTTATTTTGGTATATGGTATTAGATGATCTATGCCCAATTTCCACCATACTATACTCCAGTTTTCCCAGCAGTTTTTGTCAAATAGAGAGTTCTTATCCCCAAAACTGGGGTCTTTGGGTTTCTCAAACAGTAGATTACTATAGTCATTGACTGCTAAATCTTGTGTACCCAATCTATTCCATTGATCTATTTCTCTATTAATCAGCCAGTACCAAGTAGTTTTTATGACTGCTGCTTTACAATACAGATTAAAATCTGGTATGGCTAGGCCATCTCCCCCTAGCATTTCTTTTCATTAATTCCCTTGATATTCTGGACCTTTTTTTCTTCCAAATGAATTTTCTTACCATTTTTCTAGCTCTATAAAGTAATTTTTTGGTAGATTGATTGGTAGGGCACTAAATATGTAATTTAATTTGGGTAAAATTGTCATTTTTATTATATTAGCTCGACCCAGCCATGAGCAATTGATGGTTTTACAATTAGTTAGATCTGACTTTATTTGCGTGAAAAATGTTTTGTAGTTGTGTTCATATAGGTCCTAGATTTGTTTTGGTAGGTAGATTCCTGAATATATTATAATGTCTCCAGTAACTTTAAATGGAATGGGCCTTATGTTCTAGCCAAGCTAGACTACCAGATAATTGCCTGTAACTCAATTTATAGTTTTACATCTCCATGCCATTTCATGAATTTCAACTGCACACCCTACTTATTAGAATTACTATTAGAATTTTTTTCTCCTCCTTCAAGTATCAACTCAGTTACTCATCACCCCAGAAGCCTTCCTTGATCCCCTCCATGAAAGTGAGCTGCTCAGTCATCTACTTTACACCTCTCCTTTGCCTCTTTGACGTTGCATTTTGTAGACATGTAAGTAATAGAGTCATGTCAGAATTAAAAGTTACTTGATGGCTATCAACCAATTAACACGAATTTATTAAACATCTATTATGTGCTAGACACTGGGGAGACAAATGCAAAAAAAAAATGCCATCTGCCATCAAGGTGCTTAAATTCTATCAGGTGAAACAACATGTAGACACACACATAAAGAGAGATATGACATCAAAAATATAGGAAGATAGAGATGATATAAATAAGTGCTATATATGGATTAGGTAAATATAGATAAAGCTATAGGTATGGATTTGGAGAAACATACAGAGAGACAAAGACAGAGGTAAGAAAGTGAGGAAGAGAGATATAAAGATAGACTATTGATAAATAAATTAGATGATAGATAGATAGATGAAGGATGGATAGATGGATGGATGAATAGGTAGACAGATAGATAAATAGATAGACAGACAGACAGACAGACAGACAAGAAGTTAGATGACACAATTAATAGAGTGGTGGACTTGGAGTCAGAAAGACCTGAGTTCAGATGTGACTTCAGACATTTACTATATATGTGACCTTGAGCAGGTCACTTAACCCCTGTTTGTCTTAGTTTCTCAATTGTAAAATGAGAATGATAATAGCAACTATATCCCAGGATTGTTGTGAAGATCAAATGAGGTCATATTTGAGGAGTGCTAATTACAATTCCTGCTACATAGTAGGAATTATCTAAATGCTAGCTATCACTATTGTTGTCATGTAGGCTGATAGATAGCAAATATATTTATTTGTATCCACAAGACATGGAATTGGAATCATGACTGATTTCATGATGAAAGGGATAGAGGATCTTCCTCTATTACTGCAGGTTGGCTCTTTTTGCTGCTATGAATATCTGAAATATACTATGAAGCAAATAATATATCATTTCAAAGGTGGACCTTGGCAGCTGAGGAATGGAGTGGGAAACTTTTAAGTAGAAGATGGTTCTTCAGCTAAAGTTTGAAGGAAACAAGGAGTGAACATGAAGAACAATTGGATTCCCTGTATGGAGAATAGCTTTGCGATGTCATAGAGATGGGAGGTGGAAAAACATGCATGAAGAACAACAAAATCAGTTCATTTGGATTGCAGATCATGGACAGAAGAGTAATTCACAGAGAGTTTGTGGAGATAGATGGAGTCCAAGTTGTCAAGTGATTTAAAAGTAAACCCAAGGATTTAATATTTCAACCTGGAAGCAATCAGGAGTCTATAATGAGTAAGGGAATGTTACGATAGCAAAGAGCTCACTTTATATCTTTATATACACAGAGATTTTCATGTAGGTAGTAGATAAGAATGTTTGGAGTGAACAGTGAATATGTTGAAAGAAAAGCCTTTTTCAAGCTTTTTCCTTGTATCTGTCTCTTTAACCTTGGTGGATATATGAAGAAGCTATTAGTGGAGCACTGCAGGTCACAACATAGCATATCTGAGAACAGAGAAGACAAGGTAACTTAAAAAATAAAACTACAGATCAGAACTCAAATGTATATTTTCAATTCTCATGAAAAGTTTTGTGTTTCCCCTTTTTAGCTTCTTTTGGACCTCTTATTATTATTTTTAATAAATTAAGAATAATGGACTTTAGGGGCGGCTAAGTGGCGCAGTGAGTAGAGTGCTGGCCCTGGAGTCAGAAGGACCTGAGTTCGGATCCGGCCTCAGACACTTAACACACACACACACAAACAAAAATCTAGCCATGTGACCTTGGGCAAGTTACTTAACCCCAATTGCCCTACAAAAAGAAAAAAAAATAGTGGACTTTAACATCACAATAGAAAAAAGAACTTCTGAGAATATTATATTTATGTACTGCTATGATATGGAATCAGAATTACCCATCCTTTAGAAATTCATACTTATGGATTGATTTGGAGTGGATTTCTGTTACTATTTCACTGCTGTTATTTGGAAAAAGTGATCTTTTTTTTTTCATTTTTCTGTTGACAATGGCTCCCCAAAAGTTTTTTCCTGTGATAGTGAAGATGCTGTGATGTGGTATGTTCAAATACCATCTCTGATGCTTACTTGCCATAGGAGTAAGGAGTAAGACATTTAAGTAATTTCAATTCTCCAAATGCTATTTAGCATGTAGGTGACACAGTGGATATAGTACCAGACCTAGAGTCAGAAAAACTCATCTTTGTGAGTTCAAATCTGGCCTCTGGCACTTACAAATTGTGTGACCCTAGGCAAATCGATTAACCCTGTTTATCTGTTTCCTCATCTGTCAAAAGAGCCAAAAAAGAAATAGCAAGCCCTTCTAGTATCTTTGCCAAGAAAATCCCCAAAGGGATCACAGAGAGATAGACACAACCGAAATGAGACAACAGCGAAAATTTACAAGTCACTAGATTTGGTGCTTTTGATACAATGCCAAAAATGTTACTGTCCCCTCCACCAAGGTTTTCTCTTCTATTCTTGGATATAACACACAAAGTTATGTAAACACAGGGTCATTGAAAAAGGAAGGAAATGCTAAGAAATGAAGAGATTGTGAAAGGTGTCTTTCAGTAGAAAGAATACTATCTCTCAAATAGAGAATATAGTGCCATAATCCTACCTGGGATGCAAACCACCTGCATGAATTTTGACAAGTCACTTAAACTTCAATTTCCTCACAGATCAGAAAAGGTGATAGTATAAAGTCCTCTGAGAAATGTTCTAACCACAGTTATCTGATCCCATGAATAGATGATGATTCTATGTCCTATACTGAGTCTGAAAGAAAAAGAAGGATTGCAACAGATGTTGCTATAAAGATGGAATTAATTTTAGATGTGAGGTATGAATATTTTAAAAGTATTGTTGCCCTTTGTTCTTACACTATAGATGTTTTTCTTCAGGAATATACCCTCTCTCCCAATTGAACTCTTGCTTGTAAAAAAAGGGGAAAAATCAATCAAAGATACTTAATATGATGATCACATCAAACAATGTACACAACATTATGCCCTAGCATTCCATGGGAGGGGCAGTGGTGAGAGACAATGCTTGAGGAAGACCCAGAGAATGCAGGGCCAAGTTATTTTATAGTGTTTGACAGAAATCTAGAGGTTTTGGAAGGCTTTTATTGTCAATCAATCAACATTTATTAAGCACCTACTATATGTCATATACTATAAATGCTAAGTGCTGAGGATACAAAAAGAGGAAAAAGCCCCTACTCTCAACAAGCACACAGTCAAATGTTATCAAATTATAATGAAAAGACAAGTTGTAACCAGACCATCAGAGACTTTGAATGCCCAATTTAAGAGTTTATATCTTAGGGGGAACAGAGAATCATAGAATCTTTTAAATCTGTTGAATGATATTGTAAAACTTATGACTTATAAAATACTTTTGCAATGAGTAAAGGGAAAATTTGAGAGAACTAAACCTCATATGTTACAACAGTCTGGACAGAAGGTAAAAAATATCTGCATTTGGGAGGGCAATGGTCAGGTGGGTGGAGAGAGTCTAACTGATGAAAGAAGTTGTGGTGGATGGTATAGTGGGAGAATAAGAAAAAAAGAGAGAGAGATGAAGAAGGGAAGGGGAAAGGTGAAAGCAAAAGGAGAAAAAGGGAAGGAGAAACAGGAAAGAGAAGGAGAGAGGATAGGAGGGTAGATAAGGGGAAGGGGGGGCAGTATACAGTATAGCATTAGTGGTATTCAAATAGTAATAAATACAACAGTCCAAGTAGCCAACTAATCTTTGGTTACAGAACTCCAGCAAGTGAAGAACATCACTGAGAGACAATGCGGTAGTGTATTCCTGTGTTCAGGAAAACCAAAGGCATCTGGATAGAAGTATTCTAATCAGTGTAGGGGTTGACTGTACATGGTACAGTGGAAAGAGCACAGGATTTGGAGTGAAAGAACTTGAGTCCAAATGATAGTTTAACTGCTTTTGAGCTCTGTGATCTTAGACAAGTTACCCTATCCTGAGTCTCAGTTCCTCATCTGTAAAATGATAGCAATGTCTTAAATGACCCATTAGATCCCTTCTAGAATATGTCTATGATCCCAAAATCATATACTACAGCTTCATTCTATACTCAGGGAATAAAACTTGTCTGAAGGGCCTGAAGATGAGGGGGGAAAATCAGTTCTGCCATAACATTAAAGTAGATCCTGTAGGACCTCTACCTGGAAACACTTTAAAAGAAATTATGCTGTCAAATAATTTGGCATTTGAACGTAAAAATAAAATTCAGTTTCCTTTTTAAAATATTCCATAATTTCATCAATTTTAGGCTTATCTTCTTCAAATTCTAAAAGTTTTTACTGTCTGTCTACTTTCCCTTTTCTAAGAAACAGGAATGTTTCCCTTCCAGAATTCACTGTTACAATTCTCTCTCTCTCTCTCTCTCTCTCTCTCTCTCTCTCTCTCTCTCTCTCTCTCTCTCTCTCTCTGTTTCTTTCTGTCTTTTTCTGTCTCTGTCTCTCTCTCCCTCTTATACAATGCTGCCCTCACTATCAGCTGCCTAATCTCTCGTGTTGGAGACTAAAGTAAACTTCCCTTCTATATGCATGCTAAGTCTTAACTTCAGTGACATTTCCTCACATTTGATGCCTACTGCTTGGCTCTCTGTGAAAAAGATAAATATTATCCCTTAGCCCTCCTGTGTTAGCACAAAGAGGAGCACAAGAGACAATATAAGTGGCAAATAAGCGCTCCTTGACTGCATAATATTCAAAAATGGCCTCCAGAGGCAAGTTAAAGTCTTACCCCTTCTTCCTCTTTATCTTCCAGGTAAAGGTAACTGAACTGAGCTACAAATGAATTTTATGAATTGTAAAACAAACAAAATAAACAGATCAAGAAGAGATAGAAATGTTACTTAAAATCAGGAGGGCTGTGAACCTGGAAAAACTAAATACTCCAAGCACGGAGTTCATTTTTGGAATTTTTCAGACAGGATCAAAAAAGATTCTCCCCCCACTCTCAACTTAAATTGAGACTGCAAAGACCTGAGTCCTCTTTTCAATGACAGTTTTTATGGGTTTGACAAAGGAATTCCGCCTGGATACTATTATGCACTGGCTTAACCTGAGACCCCAAGGGGGCCTTCTTCTTTGCATTTTTTCTTTTAATATTTCACCACTTTCTTTCTTTTGCCAAGTTGTGCAGTCAGTGCATCTTAGATCCCAAGTGTCAAGTACTTAATGCTCTGAGACTTCCAGCAACATTCTGAAGCATTAATATAATAACAGCAATTAGTATAGAAGTGGGGCTTTTCCCCATTATCAAGGGCTTTATAAACATTAACCAATGCAGCTGTCAAGGACCAACATTTCATCTGCCACTCCTAGAAGCGTTATTGTAGATTAAATTCATATTTGTTGGGGAAAAAAATCAACCCCCTGAAATCCATTCATATTTGATGTTCTATTGTCCTACACTGCTGGAGGGAATTTCCTCCTCTTCTTAGAGAGATGGGAGAACAGGAAGAAAAGGGGAAGCAGCAAAAGAAAATGAATGAACCATTTTACGTGCTTACTATGTGCAAAGCCCTATGGGAAGTGCAAGGTCTACAAAGAGAAATGTAAGGCAATCTTCTAATCGCAAAGATCCCACATTCCAATGGAGGAGAGACAACACATATGGAAAGTTTCAGTTACAACGGATATGGAAAGGCTCCATGAACCTTACCTTACAGCAAGGTGTATAGTAATGCCTCTTCTTTAATTGTTCATATTTAATTAATTTAATCAGTTATTAACACTGATAAAATCAATTCAATTTTTGATGTTGAACTATGTGATGGGGCCTATTTGAAGGATTTGGGGTGTTAAGAACTTTCTTTTCTGAACCTTCAGTACCTGTGGTTGTAGCACCTACAGGAGAAATTACCAGGATACATTTCCTAAAGAGCTATGAGCATAGTGGTTTCCAAGGTTCTTGGTGTCAAATTCCTTGATCATCTTCATCAGTGTCTGAGGAAATATGATAGGCAAAGTGATAGTGATGGTTTTGCTTGCCTGGTACATGTTACTTCCTTTCTCTTCCTCAGAGGGCTTTATTACTTCAGCTAGTGCTGACTTGCTTGCCCTCTATCTGAAACAGTTGGCAAAATGGTGGGGTTGGCTGGACTATTCTATATGGGAGTTGCTTCTTTGGATGATTCTTTTGTGTCTTCAGCATCTTGGACTCGACACAGGACTGGTGATCTGGATGGGGGATACTTCTACTCTTAAGGCTTCTGTACTGATCTGTAAGACCAAGGACACTAGCACACGGGAGAGCTGCTAGCAGAGGTTCATTCTTGATCTGGTCAGACAGGAAGAATACTGAAATGGCTTAAAAGGTGTTAATAATCTTACTTTATTCTGGTATAGTCTTCTCACAAAAGGGTTGCTAATAATGGGAGGACAAACTCCTACAGCATTCTGTAAATACCCTTCTCACAGGGGCTGGCAAGAATGGAATGGGAGGGAAGCCACTAGCCCTATGTCTCAATGGGGTCAATCAAGACAGGCACAGTTTGTGCATTCCCCTAAATCCCCTCAAGCCTCAATTGGGGCCAGTAGAGGCAAACACAGATCGCCCCAAGCCTGGATGGGGGCCAGTCAAAGTACACACAGCATTCCAGCTTGTACATTCAACCCTAAGGGTTACCCAAGGCAAAATATCAATTTCCCAGAATATATACAATTTCTCAGAGCCAGAAGGTGCCATAACACATGTGAATCAGCCCCTCATTGGCTCTGCACCAGGGCTCTGTAGCACTCAGAACAGGATGTGCTACAGCTGTGAACAGAGCTAGAGTTCAAAGGAGTAAGACATCTGTGATTGATAAGGCAAAAATACCTGTGTTCTAAGGGACACAGTATTGATTCTGTATATTCCTAGAAGGGTGACCATTGCTTCAAGAAAGAGGAATAATCCATATATGCTCTTATGTTTAGATATGGGCACATGGGCCTTGTTCCAAGGAGAAAAGGGAACATATGTAAGTCACACAAGCATGTAAATGTACACAGAAGATCTTTATATTCCATTAACCCTTCGCTATCTGATTTGATGACAGCTTGTCAGTTGTTGGTAATGATAATGGAGAAGAGAGGCCACTTCTCCAAATTAATGTATTTACATTACTGGAAGCTGGTTGGAAAGCAGATTTGTAGGTATGGGAGCACATCACTATTGCCAGGATCCAAGGCTCTTAGGATCAGGATCCTGGGCTATCTATATGATAGACTGAGAGAAGACAATAGTCAATGATCAAAACTATAGTTTTATTTTCCTGGCACAATGTTTCCTGTCTCTCTCCTAGGGTGCCAAGAGAGGAATATGGACATTTTTCATAATTACACATTTAAATTCTGTCCATTTTTTAAGATTCAGGTCACATGATAACGCTCCTATGGTAGATCAGTGGGACAGGTTAGGTAAACAAGACACAGTACTCAATGACTATAAGTAAAAATTCTCCTGTTTGATAAATCCAAGGACGCCAGCTTCTGGAATAAGAACTCATTTTTTGACAAAATTTCCTGGGAATATCAGAAAATTCTATGGCAGAAAAGAGGTCTAGACCAACATCTTATACTGTATGCCAAAATAAGGTCAAAATAGGTACACAATTTAGACATAAAGGGTAATATTATAAGCAAATTTAGAGGAGCAAGGAATAGTTTATCTGTCAGCTATATGGAGAATGAAAAAATTTGTGACCAGACAAGACATAGAGAACATTATGAAATACAAAATGAATAATTTTGATTACATTAAGCTAAAAAAGTTTTTACACAAATCCAATAGAGTCAAGATTAGAAGGGAAGCAGAAAGTTGAGAAACAATTTTTATATTCAGTGTCTCTGAAAAAGGCCTCATTTCTAAAAGGTATAGAGAACTGATTCAATCTTATAAGAATATAAGTCATTTCTCCAACTGACAAATGTCAATGGATATGAACAGGCAGTTTTCAGATGAAAAATTAATCCTCTAAATCATTATTGATTAGAGAAATGAAAATTAAAATAACTCTGAAGTACCACATAATATCTATCAGATTGGCTAGCATGACAAAACAAGAAAATGATAAATGTTGGAGATATGGAAAAATTGGAACACCAATGCATTCTTGGTGGAGTTGCGAACTGATCTAAGCATTCTGGAGAGCAATTTAGAACTATGCCCAAAGGGTTATAAAACTGTGCATACCCTTTGGTCCTGCAATACCACCATTAGGTCTGTATCCAAAAGAGATCATAAAAAGAGAAAAGACCCATATATATATATAAAACAGTTTTGGTTTTTTTGTGGTGGCAAGGAACTTGAGATTGAGGGGATGCCTATCAAATAGGGAACATGTTGTGGTATATGAATGTAAGGTAATACTATTCTTCCATAAGAAATGATGAGCAGATGGATTTCAGAAAAACCTGGAAAGACATATCAACTGATGCTGAGTGAAGTGAGCAGGACCAGGAGAACATTGTAGCAGTAGCAGCAACATTGAGCAATGACCAACGTTGATAGCCTTAGCTCTTCTCAGCATTAAAATGAACTGAGACAATTCCAAAATTCCAAAAGTCTTCGTGATGGAAAATGTTATCCAGAGAAAAAACTATGGAGTCTGAATGCAGAATGAAGCAGACTATTTTTTATCTTTTTTTTTTCTTTCTTATTTTTTTCCTTTAGTTCTGATTCTTCTTTCACAACATTACTAATGTGAAAATATGTTTAATATGATTGTATATGTGTAGTCTATATCGGATTGCGTGCCATCTTGAGGAGGAGCTGGGGGAGGATTTATGACTCAAAATCTTATAAAAGTGAAAAATAAATATTTTTAAATTATATCTCTCCCATGATACCTCATGTCCTTGATCACCTCCAGCACAAAAGAAATCTCTCTGGAGCTATTACTAGGGTGGAACAAGCAGTGTATTAAAATATAGGGGACTCCAATGACACTGATTGGGATCTCTTTGTCCATTCCAATTAGAAGCCATACTTCAGGTCACCTTTCCATGATCAGTCCGACCCTTACTGATAGTGGTCTCAACCAAGGTTATGTCTCCTGCCCCAGACAATTGTATATATGAAACTTAGATCTCAAATGCTCCAACCTCAGTTTCCATAGCAGTAGAATATCCTACAGTATAGAAGTAGTTGTAGTGATGGGGAATTTTCCACCCCTCCCTATGGCCCATCTTGTCCCACGTGCTCTAGATAAGCAACTACTTATCACTCTCCTCTTAGATCATATACAAAAATCTTAACTAATCACAAAGAACTCTGTAACTCTATTCCAATAAAGGATTGGTGGGCACTCTCCTTGGTGAGGTTACTCTCTGCAATGGTGCAGCCTGCAAAGTTGTCTATATCTTCTCATCCTGTGCCAGTTTTTGCCCAGGGTCTTCACAAGAATTATGATCAACCTACCAAGAGTCTTCCTCTAGATCAATCGAAATGGATTGAATACTGCTGAAGAACATGGCTCTTCCATTACTTGTCCTTCAACTTCCCAAGGGCAACTGGGTGGTACAGTGCATAGAGCGCTAACATCTTAGATACTTGGTAGCTGCGTGACCCTAGTCAAGTCACTTAACCCCATTTGCCTCAGTTTCCTCATCTGTAGAATGAACTGGAGAGGGAAATGGCAAACCATTTCAGTATCTTTGCCAAGAAAACCCCAAATCACAAAGTCAGACATGACTGAAATGACTGAACAGTAACAACTTCCCTATGTGACTGGCATACTCCCTTTCCAGTCATTCAGTTTTATCATAACTCCATCACTACTTCTCCAGGGCAGAACTTCTTTTTTAACAGGTTGCAATCTGCTCATGTGCCTCATAGGCTTCTCCATTGCCCTTCATTTGACTCACAATTTGAATTCTTAAGAGACAGTACCATTCCATGACCATAGGCTATGCAGTATCAGCTGAAGAATACTAACTTTAAAGGAATTCATCTTTGTTCATAGGAAGACAGATTTGGGACTAGAAAGAACATTTTAGACCATCAAGTTCAAACGCCTCATTTTTCAGAGGGGAATATGAAACACAAAGAACTTCAACTGTTTCCACATGTGCAGTAAATGACTCAGGAAGGATTCAAACCTAGGTCTTCCTGTCTCCAAATCCAGCTGTTTATCCACTAGGTTAAACTACTTCTATATCTGGTAGGTGAGGGAGTCAGACATTTGCTCTGAGGTCAGATGGATATGTTGCCCCTTCACCCATAGTTGGGGAAAATCAGGATGGAGAGTGGAGAGGAAATAAGACCACTTTGTATGGCACTGGAAACATGGACAGAAGGATCAGCACCTGAATCAGAACTGTGCAGTAGCAATCCCAAACTACAGGTGGGGTGGCAGACCACTGGCTTATAAGAGGGAACACAGATAATTTGAGAAAGGAGATAATAGTGTCAAGTGGGGCTAAGAAAATTGTCCTGTTGGCCACGCCACCTGAGATGAATCTTATAGGCCATTGTAGCACTGGACTTTCCTAGAATGTAGAGATGAAGCTTCTTAGGACAACCTAGAAAGAACTAGAACTCAGGTCAAAAGGGTCTTTATTCACCACCTCAAAATAGGACACACAAAAACTTTTGCTATTAAAAGTATTGCATAGTTTCCCAGAGGAAACCTGTGTATGTTAAATGTTCTACTCTAGCCATGTCATGTCATGTCATATTCTGTCATGTCAATTTCATATTATGCTGTATTGTATCATGTCATGCCAAGTTAAAGGTTACATCATGTGATGTCCTACTCCGCCATACTGTTACAAATCATGATATGTTATGTTGTATCATTGCCTTAACCTGACCTTTATCACATCAAGCTATGGAACATTGTGTTATTTATACTGATAAGCCATAGGCTATATCATAGCATCATATAACACTGCATTAGAGTATGGTATTCTCTATATTATATAATATTTTATGTATAATATAAATGACTATACTACATAAGAAGATAATTATTGGGCCTACTAAGGAATTTTCTGGGCAACATGCTGATGGGCTACCTGGACACTATAATTCTAAATCAATGAAATCACAAGACCCATCCCTATGATATGTTCTTTTTTTTTTTTTTAACATTTTCCCCCTCCCAAATAAAGCCATAATCTAATAATCCTCATTGAGACTTAGAAATTACCTTGTACTTAAACCTCTCTTTCTGTTAAGGAGATAAGTAACCTTCAGTCACTAAGGTTCATAATTTCAGATTCATTCTTCACTTTCATTTTCCCTTTCATCCCAATGTACAATCAGTTGGTAAGTCTCCTGGTGTGGAAGTTCAATAAAGGTTTGTTTGACAAGCTGAGTTAATTGAAAGCAAAATTTAACATTTATGTTCAAAAGATTGAAACGATCATATAATCTTCCTGCTTAAATGGACCCTGGAGATGCACAAGTTTCACCAGCAAGGAGCTTTAGTGACTAGAGCTCAGGGTATGAGTCAGGAAAACCTGAGTTCAAAATCTACCTCACACTAGGGGTGGCTAGGTGGCACAGTAAGTAGAGTACTGACCCTGGAGTCAGGAGGACCCGAGCAAATCCAGCCTCAGACACTTATCACTTACTAGGCATGTGACCTTGGGCAAATCACTTAATCCCAATTGCTCTGCCTGCCCACCCCCCAAAAAAGAAAAAAAATAATCTGCCTCACATACTAATGGTGTAACTCTGGGCAAGTAATGTGTCCTCTCTCCAACTCAATATCCACATTGCTAAATAGACTCTGAACTCTAAGGTATCTTTTAACTCTAAATATATGATCTTGTAACCCCCCTATAATCAGAATAAAATGCATAAATCTGAGGCCCCACATAGGTGAAGTCATAAAGTGGTTAACTTCAGTGCTTAGAGAAGAACTTAGTTTTCTTGCCTGTTAGATCTTTGCTCTTAAACTTTAACCAAGTTTCCTCATATTAATGAAGAAGAACATTCCCAATGGTTTCCCAAAATCTTGGAGGGATTTGGGAATTATATCTCTCTATCCTTGTCTGTTCATATCTGTAACTACACCTGTTAGAGGATCTCCCTCCAAAAGGTCCATGGATAATGAGGAGATTGGCACTGCTTGTTGTATGTCTGGGTGAAGTTGCCTTCTGGAGACTCTTGGAATGATTGATGTAGCTGAAGTAGCTAATTTAAATGTAGTGGTTTTACCTGGCCCAGGGGAGCTGTTGAAATGCTTTAACAGACAAGATGGGAATCAACAGTCAAGTCGTGAGTGGAAAATCACTCAAGTATTCTGCCAGGGAAAGGCATGATTTCAGACTGGTGGAAGTAGAAGGGAGCAACAATGATGACAGGTAGGCATACTGCTTAGGTTAGTCTACCCTTCTCAGTTCCAAGGAAGAAAGCTCATTGCACACAGCCTAGAAGGCAGACCAAGGCTTTGGAAATGGGAAAGGGTCAAACAACCATCTATTCTCTGAGTACCTCATAGATTCAGCCTCATTCCCTCTCATAGTTTCCATTTTCAAATTGAGACATTGATAAACAGAGGGAAATGAACTTCTGTAGAATTGTTGTGCAAAATGACTCAAGATAAAGGTAACTAAGAGGAGTATAAAACATCTATCACTGGTATTTTTTAAGCCAGCTTTGGGAAAGTATGTGTCTGGAGTTGGGACAGGGAAATGGTAATATCTATATGCAGAATCCCAAGAGAGTTGGCCTATCTACTCCAGATCGTTGATAATGGCCAAATCTCAATGAAGAAATTAATATCACAAAAAAGAGCATTGGATTTGGAGAGAATCTGAGTTTGAATCCTATCCCTGCTCTCTAGTAGCTATGGAACCTTGGATCCAACAGTCAAGTTCTCTGGACCTTAGTTTCTTTATCTGTAAAGTGAGAAATTTGAACTAGATTTCTTCTACAGTCATTTCCAGGTCTAAAGCTATGACCCTGTGACTACTGATCAAGCCAAGTGGCTTCCAGAGTTGATCTTTATTTCTGGGGTATAACCTGGAGAATTCCAAAACGTAAATGTGCCACTTAGTACAAATAATATACTCACCACTGGGTGAAATTAGATATTCTGAGGATGCAAGCAGAGCACTCAGAATTTTATAAAATGTCATGCATGTCTCAAATGACACTCAACTTCAAGGGTCTAGGGAAATGATATGTCACAAACATGATCTTGTGGCATGGTCAAAAGGGCGTTATAATGGGAGATAAAAATGTGAATAACAATGAGAGAGTAACTATTATGGGTTCTCATAATGTCAATCATCCTCTCTGAACCTGTTTTCTCATCTTTAAAATGGTGCATAAGGGCATAATGATTCATTCTTTCCCTCAGTACTATATCAAAAGAAGATCATATAAGGGGGTAAATATGAACATTTTAAAACATATAATAATAAAAAGTAGTTATCATTATTATTCCCCATACCTTGATTAGTAAAGGATCATAGGAAAGGCTTGTTAATGGCAAGTTGGGTTAAGTTTCTACTATACAACTCATATTCAACATAGTCCTTGGCAATTTAAAGAAATGGCTCCTCAGACATAAGGTGAAAATAGAGTTTATTAATCTTGAGGACCAAAAATGAAGTACCTAGTTACAAGACAGGAAACCAAATTCAGTGCTCAAGTATGTGTATAAGAGAGCAAGGATCTTATTGTCTCCGGTCTGAGTTTGAGTGAGCAATAAAGCATTGTTGTTAAAGCATCCTGTGTAATATAGACTAGAGTGCTGAAATTAATGCCTAGAGGACCTATAAGGGTTCAAATCCTTCCACTGACAGTCACCATCTATGCAATCACAGACAAATCTCTTAACTTCTCTAAGGCTCAAGGCACTACCTCATTATCTGCTTCATTGGAGGGAAGTTTCCCATCAATAAAACCATGTATCCTTGAAATAATTAAAACTATATTTTGATACAACTAAATTTTAATGGGACCATGATATTTATGCATTAAAAAACTAGCTTTCAAAAAGGGTATGGGGGTTGAGGTAAAGGATGGAGGTATGGGAATAGCAACTACATCCAACTGGTCCAGAGATCCCAAAAGAGTCCTGATGGGGAGAATAA
The DNA here is from genome assembly GCA_011680675.1 of Gymnobelideus leadbeateri. NCBI lineage: Eukaryota > Metazoa > Chordata > Mammalia > Diprotodontia > Petauridae > Gymnobelideus > Gymnobelideus leadbeateri. The sequence continues at coordinate 360,685 of WOXC01010612.1, forward strand.
TAGTTGGACTCCACTTGATTTCAGCCAGTCTTTTTTTATAATAGTGCCTTCTGTCAAGGATTTCTCATATAAAGAGGAATAGAGAGCCAGGAATTTGTAATTTAGATTGGGAGGAAATAAATAAATGTGTATTTATTTTCAGGTGAAATGAGGGTTGGGTGTAGGGGCAGGACATTGTTGCAGATCAGAGTGGATGAACCTGGTGTGTGTGTGTATACATACATATATACATACACATATGTACACACATGTACACATACAACCACACATATACACAATATACATTTGCATTTATATAAACATATATATGCACTTACAGATATACATACACATATGTATGTGTGTAAATATATATATATTTGTACATATGTATATGTACATATATATGTTTGAATGGACAGATCACAGACCACAAGATGAAAAGTTAGGAAAACTAAACTCCCATCTATGCACGTGCATCTTGTTGACTCAGTGTATAAAATTAGATAGTTGAGCTTGATTATCTAGTTCTAGAACCTTCCCAAAGTTTATGGATACTGTACAAAACTAGCCTTAGTTTCATTTTCAATAGTGCCTAATTTTATGACAATTCTAAGCCTTGCATTAAACTTCTTTGAAAACACATATCAGACCCCAAAAGTACAAATTCTGTTGAAACATAATTATGTTGTATCATAAGAACACAGCCAAACATGTTTACACTGAGTCAAATGCAGTGTTTGCCTAGACCAGTATAATGGTTCCCTTCTGTTTCTTGTTGTTATATAAACCACATTTGGGTTCATCTGTATTCAAATGAGTGCTCTGAGTTCCCATTCATTCCTCCTTAATTTCTATCCCATAACCAACAAGCAATTAATCATATGACATCACATTGTTGCTGTTGTTGTTGAGTTATTTATCAGTCACGTCTGACTGTAACCCCATTTGTGGTTTTTGGGGCAAAGACACTGGAGTGGTTTCCCACTTGTACAGATGAGGAAACTGAAGCAAACAGGGTCAACTGATTTATCCAGTGTCCCACAACTAGTGAATTCCTGAGGCCACATTTGAACTCAGGAAGATAAGTCTTTCTGACGCCTGGCCTGGCACTCTCTCCACTGTGCCACCTAGCTGCCTTGACATCCCATTGCCATGGTGGCAATGAAATTTACTAAAGAAGATAAAACCAGGAAAACATATTTAATGTATATGAACAATATATCATCAAAAACACATCCTAAGTACCAGCTTGTGAATCCCTTCCCTCTCTCCATCCCCTTTGTCTCTTTTTACAGAAGTTACCAGGACCCAGATAACTGGATGCTGTATCACCTCCCAAAGATCCCTCCTTAATGTCACCACACTGGAAGTTGGGCTACTTCTCATGCATAGGGTGTGGTTGTAAAACCTGACCCAGTTGTCCAGATTTGCTGGCAACATAAGCACCAGAACTGGGTGGTGGCATTAAAGTTTACAAGTAAATTCTTTCGGCAGGTACCACAGTGAAAGTGGAATCCTTCCTCTAGGGGTAGACTTCCTCATCTGACTTCTCCCTTTGACTAGATATGCTAGGCAGGGAGAGAGAAAGAATCCTTACCCTGAATCTTGCCCCTTGACAACCCCTGCTATTTCTATGGTCCACATGAGTCTTAGAATGAAGTAGATGAAGACATTCACATATTCCCCCTCAATATCACATCTGTTTCTTCACAGTGTTCTTTCTAAAATGTCCATTGTCTATTTTTGATAACTTCATAGTGCAGAAATATGACTTGGTCTGATGGGAAATGCGATTGATTGGGATATATGCTTTCTTCTCCTTTATACCTGGATTCTTCCTGTGATAGAGTCACGAAGGAATGCCTCTTTATGTGATTATCCCAAGACCCTCACCAATTATGTACTCTAATGTATGTCAGAGTAGCATTGTGCCCAGCCCTCAGAGTCATCATTCTGGGAAGCAACTCCCTGGAGATGTGATCTGTCCACTGCTCCTGGAGATACTGTACTCATAGCTACTGATGAGCAGAGAAAAGTAAGCTCTCATCACCAAAATCATTGGCTGGGTCAAATGGTTCAATAACAGAAACAGATCTATTTAGAGCAGTGGGAAAGGGCCATCAGAGAAACAGCATGCCCCTCTGCTCGGTAATTATATACCAAAGACCATAGTACCTTTTCATATGACTTGTAGCGGACACCTTCCAGATATGGAGTCTATCTCATTAGAATGTAAATTTCTTGAGAAAGGGGGCTCTTACTTATCTCCTTCCCCAGTCCCTTGCTGAGTGCTTTGCACATAGCAAGAGCTTAATTGTTTTATTTTTATATTTTAAAAATTTATGAAAATAAATAGCAAAAAGATACCTTCATTCCTCAAAAATTATTTTAGCAGAAAACTCAGATTTTTTAAAATTAGTTTTAATACTAAACTGGAAAGAATGAGCACAAACCCACTGATAAATTTGGGTCATTGGCACTCCAATGTAAATTGTACTTTATCTGGCATGAGGATCTAAATAAAAATCCTGACTCTGCCAATCTCTAAGCTTATGACTGTGGGAAAGTCACTTCCTCCCATTGTCCATTCTCTCTGCCCTGGATATCATCATATGCATAATGAAGGTAGAAAAGTTTTGTAATCTTCCTTCCTACACCACTTTTTAAGCTGTAATTCTAAATTAATATCTAGGATACTGTCAAAGGCAAGAAACTCTATTACTATAATACAATAGCCAGTGCATAGCAATTGTCATGGCTAGGGTTGGTCCAGGATAAAAAGGTGTGGAGGCACATCTGTTCTTCTTCTATAGAGGTATGTATTTGGTCAGAGAACCTGGGGGTGAGATAAGGCAGAAGAGAATTGCACACAGTATTAGTCATAATCACTGTCAATTGGTTTTGCTTAGCTGTTTGTATTTATTAAAAAGAGTTGAATAATGGATTAAATCTTAAAATTATAGTCATGGAAAAGGCAAGATATATCAAAGCAAATTATAAAAAAGAAAGAAAATAAGCAAGCTTATCCATTATTGTTTCCCAGACCTCAAAATGTCCAAAGCATGCTCTGTGATCAAGGTACAATCCATCAACTCCTCTACTAGAGTTTCCAGAAGGCTGTGGGGGACAGGGCGGAAACAGTGCCAAAGATTTATCATAGGCTATAGTCATGTTTTGCACAGGACGGACAGTTGTAAAAGTGTTGCTACTGTACCATTAAAGGGATTGCACACATCAGTAAGGTCTACTGAATTGTTGAAATCACAAGTGAGGAGTGATATCTGAGACTGTTTAAGATATCTCAATGCAATACTATCAGGCCCCTTCCACAGTCCACAGCTCACACTGAAACCTTCCTATCACCTTGAAATTTTACTAACCATATATCCCCTTGTGTCAGACATAAAAAAGGCAGAACTCTCCATCTTTGAAGTTACACTGCCTTTACCATTAGGAAAAAAAAATGCATCCACTAAAGATTTTTTTCAGCACAGCAACACAATAAAAGAGTAAGTGTCTTTGTAGTGAGGAGTAATATAGAAAGATAATTAAATCTCAGGGGCATTTTTTTGGTCTAATGCAGTTTTTCTCAGAGAGAAAAGCAAGGATGAAGGCTGCCCCCAAAGACACTTTTAGACCTGCCATCGCCATAGATGCACAGTTGAAAAATGAAAATACTGTCCCTGATTTCTTTCCTTTCAAGAAAAAAGGATGCTTAATATTCATTGGGGAGGATGAGGAGAAGAAAAACATCTCCACTGTTATTTTCAAGGGGATGAGATGCTTGTTCTCCTCCACTGAAGCAGTCCTCTTGACAAAGATAGTTGCTAGGGAACCGACCAATTTGAGGGGATAGTTTTTGTATGTTTCTAAAACTAAAGAATTGAACTAGTAGCATTGACTTTATGGGCACAAATGGAGCCAATTAGGATGGAGATGCTGAAGTGAGCACAAGTAGTTGACTTTTCAGAGGGCAGGTACTAGGATCCAAATGAAAGAGGCTGCCAATCAGCATGGCATAAAGAAAGAACCCTAGGAGTAGAATCGCTAGAATCAAGTTCAAGTACTAACCATGGCACCAACCAATTGACTCTGGAAAAGTCACCTTCTTTGACATGGAGGACCTCATCTAAAATGTTAATAATGAATATCATCATTAGTCTGCACCTGTAGTTCTATTGGCAATACATCTATCAATGTAAACTGTTATCTGCTTTGCACTTCGTAGTTTAGAGAGGTGCCCTGCTTAGTAGTAAAGTGGCAGCCAGCATGTGAAAATGGTAGGATTTTGAACTCAGGTTATGAAATTCAACTAAGAAAACAGCAACTGTTATTTAATCCCTTATGTGTTCTTGGGTCAGTGTCTGAGGCCAGTTTTGAACTCAGGTCTTCCTGACTCCAGGACAGCTAGGTGGTACAGTGACTAGGGCACTGGGCTTGCAATCAGGAAGATTTATTTTCATGAGTTCAAATCTAGTCTCAGACACTTAATAATTGTATGAATCTGGCAAGACACTTAACCCCATCTGCCTCAGTTCCCCTTCTATCAAATGAGCTGGAGAAGGAAAAGTCAAACCATTTCAGTACCTTTGTCAAGAAAACCCCAAAATGGGGTCACAAAGAGTTAAACACAACTGAAACAACCAAACAACAACAACAATTTATTGACTTCACCCATGGCTCTCTAGACACTGAGTTACCTAGCTGCCCTAAATAGAATTGAGCATGGTGCAAAGCTTTGATTGTGTTTTCAAATATTTGGTTTGGGAGAAAAAAGAAATGCATCTCCCCTATTCATTCAAGAAATGTGTATTATCTACTATGTGTAAGTTATTGTAACTGAAGGCAGATATAGAGCTTTTTCCTTGCTCTTGTGAAGCTTACATATTTCAAAGGTCAAGGGAGAGGAGGAGCATGCAATAGTGTAAAGAACACTGCCTTGGAGATTAGGAGTACTGGGACCTAATCTCAACTGAGTCAGGTAGATGGCTTCATCTTATTCATCTCCAGATTCTTCTTTAAAATGAGAATATTAGATGAATTGATCTCCAAGGTCTCTTCCAGCTCTAAATTCCATTATACTAGGATTATTTCCAAATGCAAAATAAAGAAAATATACTGGGGAGAACACTACAAATATAGATAAGTGGACCAAGCAAAGTACTTTCAGAAATTTGTGGAGGATCAATAGATAGAGCATGTATTGCATGACAAGCAGTGTGATGAATTCTGGGCATAAAAACACAAACCAGCAAGCACCTGCTCTCATCAAGAGGCTTTTTATTCTGATGGGAAGGCAACACATGAAAAATAAAAACAGATTAGGAAGAGGAAGTAATATTATAGTAGGAATACATGAAATATGGTAAGGAGATGGACACTGGGGATTCTTGGAGACATGATTCTAGACAACATAAGAAAAAGCCTAGAGACTCAGAGTGGGCAGGAGATGATCATAAGGCCAGAATGGTGAAAATATAGTTGATGAAAGGTCATAGATTTGGGGGGTGTTTTATTCGTTTTGTTTTCCATATTAGTCATGTTGTGGAAGAAGAAAACACACCAGAAGAAACAAAATTAACAAAAAGAAAAAGACTATGCTTTGATCTGCATTCAGACTCCATGAGTTCTTTCTCTGGATGTGGATAGCATTTTCCATTATGAGTCTTCTGGAATTGTCTTAGATCATTGTATTGCTGAAAAGAATAAAGTTATTCACAGTTGATTGTTGCATAATGTTGCTCTTACTGTGTACAATGTTCTCCTGGTTTTGCTTATTTTACTTTGCATGTGTTCATTTAAGTCTTTCCAGGTTTTTATAATGTCTACCTGCTTCTCATTTCTTAAAGCACAATAGTATTCCATCAAAATCATATACCGCAACTTGTTTAGCCATTTCCTGATTGACGGACTTCTTAATTTCCACTTTATTTTTGCCACCACAAAAGGAGCTTCTAGAAAGTTTTACACATATAGATCCTTTCCGCTTTTCTGTGATTTCTTTAGAATATGGACCAAGTAGTGGTATTGCTCACTCAAAGGATGTGTACAGTTTTATAGACTTTGGGGAATGGTTCCAAATTGTTCTCCAGAATGGTTGGACCAGTTCACAACTCCACCAACAGTGCATTAGTGTGCTATTTTTGTACATCTACTCCAGCATTCATCATTTACTTTTTCTGTCATATTAGGCAATCTGATAGGTTTGAGGTACCTCAGAGTTAGGACCAATGATTATTGACCAAGAGTTAGATTTATCAGGATTCATGTGTTCATGAAATAGAAAGGACATGAAATGGGTTTTGAATAAATGGAGAAGAGTTGGGAAGGCAGTTTGTTCTAGGCATGGGAGACATTGTGAGCAAAGGAAGCGAGAAGGGAAATGTAGGGTCAGACAGGTAAATGAAGCACAGTTCAGGTTAATTTGATTATAGAATATAAGCAAGGAAATAGCATTATGTTAGGTGGTCACATAGTGGTGAGCCATAAGTGTCAGAATTTGAAGTTTATATGTATTTGGTAAGCACAGGGAACTACTGAAGGTTTTTAAGAAGTGATTTCAATGAAATGCATCAGATATGCCTTAAGTATTGCTCATGCACAAGACATTATGCTAAGGTATAGTGTTACAAAGGCAGAAGTGTAGTATAGACTCTGCCCTCAAGGAGCTTATATGCCATGGAGGGAATGTAGACCATTATAGATAGAAAAGAGAGACAGGAAAAGTGCTTCAGAAATTTCTTACTTTTGAAGTTCAGATTGAAAAAGGAAGAGAGGTAGGATATGTTCAGAAAATCAGCATTTCTGTCTCTATTTTGCCCTTTCTGCAAAACTAATCAGGAGAAAACTGAACAATGGAGCTTGACAAATGGTTTGATCCCAGTAATGGACAAAGGTGGAAGAAAACGCTCCCAAATGTTTCATTGCATCCAGGCAGGGTGACAGCAATGCACATTTTGATATTTTCCTCCTATATAGTGCTACCTGTCAGGTCAAAAGATGATAGTGATTGCTGCCTGTGCTCATGGGAGTGGCAAAAAATTGGAAATCAACAATTTATGACCAAAGTCCTTTCTTTACTGTGCACACAGTAACATGCTTGACAGTAGAGTCTAGGATGCTACTGACAAGTTCACCTTTAAAACATTATCTAGATTATTCAAAGCACACTTGGTTTAAGTTTCATTTGGGGCACTGTCCCTATGATGTACTCTGTACCCCACGTTTTAAATTTAAAAAGGATATTTTGAGAAACTACTATTGGAAAAAAAAAAAGGCTATTACTGCTTATTTGGATAGGAACAGGGATTGGATTTAGGATTCATTGCTTAAAGGCAATGCTCTGATGAAGAAACTCTCTTATAAGAGAGGCTACCAGTTTGTCTCCCATTTTGGAATCTTAGAGCTCAGCCTAAAACATTGAGACATTGAATAGCCACCCAAGGTAACAAAGCCATTATGTATTAGAAGCAGGACACAAGTCTCCTGGGCTTTGAGGCTTGGTTTGTATCCATTACATAACAATGACTCTCAATCCAGTACTTATAGCTAATAATAATAGATAATGTTTATGCAGGCTTTTGGGTATACAAAGAATTTTATAAAAATTGTCATATCTTATTCTCACATTGACCTTGGGAGCTAGGAGTTACTCTTATCCCCATTTTAAATTTGGAATGATTAAGGCAGTCTGAGGCTGTGACTTTCCAAGGGTCACACACCTAATATGTATCTGAGGCTGGATTGAAACTCAGGTCTTCCTGGTTCAATTTCCAGTACATCATTACCCCACCCAAAGACTTTAAATGGATCTCTGACTTCATTAGTGCTGTGTTCCCTATTTTGCCATAAATCACCACCTCTCTAAGAATTAATAAATGATCTTTAAGAGTTAAGGTATACAAAAAAAATCATCACCCCATAGCCAAGGAATGTGTGTCCTTGGCCCAATCAATTTTGGTTAAGATAAGCCTTATATACCAAATTACCAGTCCCTCACCAACCCTGAACTTGCCATTCAAAACTTTCCAAGCTTGTTGGACCAACTAGAGCCTATGACAGATACACTGACAAAGGTTTTGAGAATCCAGGGTTGACCATAAACTAGAATGAAGCATACACAGAGGACTTTGGTGGATATTTTTTTACTAGGAGGAACAACAGTAATCACAACCATTGATGTTCAGTTGTTTCAGTTGTATCTGACTCTTTGTGACCCCATTTGGGGTTTTCTTTTAAAGAAACTGGAGTGGTTTGCTAGTTCCTTCTCCAGTTCATTTTTCAGATGGGGAACTGAGGCAAACAGGGCAAAGTGACTGGCCCAAGGTCACATAACTCAAGTCTCTGAAACTGGATTTGAAATCACAAGTATGAGTCATTTTGGTTCAAGCCCGATACTCTATCCACTCTGCCACTTAGCTGTCCAGTAACCACAGTAATGCCTCTATAGTTTTAGAGAGAGTTTTTCCTTGTATGGTACTTGCAAAGATATGGATGATTTATATGGGTTCAGTCTCTCTTAGAGGTTGTCTCTACTCTGGACCAACTCCCACCTCCTGCCAGTGTAACCTCTCCCTGTCCTTTTCTGACAATACATGGAAAGTTCCATGTTGGTATAGCAGGGAGAGGCCCAAGTGTCTCTTTTCCTGTGAGATCAGAACTGGGAAATGAATTAGGAGCAGAACAATAACCTACTTGCACCCTTTAACCTCCATAGCCTTCCTCTGTGTCACTGAGCTGCCCAATATATATCTGTCCTGGTTTCTGGTATGACAGTCATAGGTCCATAGATTTAGATCTGGGAAGGAAAGTCCTCAGGCCATCTGTTCCAATCTCCTCATTTGACAAATGAGGAAATCACAGCCAATAAAGTTAAAATGGCTTGCCAATTTCAGGTCACAAAGGTAGTAAACATCAGAGGTGTGATTTGGTGTGAGGTACTCTGGCTCCTGGAACACTAACTCTTTCTGCTTTGCCATGGATTATTGAGAAACCATAGTTGTATCTCTCCCTTGTCATAGCTAAAACCATATTCCTTCCCCTTAATACCTAATTTACCCCTTCCTTGTCTGAATTAAAACATCTATAATAAAACGAAATTGCTTTATGGATTTATTGGTCTGGCTCTTGTGAAAATGTTCAAGATGCTGAGGATCTTGATATCAGATTCCCACAACATTTTCCCCAGATGGATAATATAAGTATTATTATTCCCATTTTAATCAAGAGGAGGCTGAGTCACAGAGTATTAAAATGGGGTCTTCAGGACTGCAATGAATTAAGTAGAACTTGAACTGATATCTTCTGATCCCAAATTCTCCCTACTAAGACATTATGACTCATAGAGTGAAAGAGAAGAACATAGTTACAAGAGCGACCTACATATATCTGTGTCTCCAGTCCTATTATCAATGGAGTATAAGGATTGAAAAGAAGTGTAAGGCATGACCCTTGCCCTCAAGGAGTTTGCACACTCATTGGTGGAACAAGACAGAGATTTTCAGAAGGGAATATGATCTTAGAAAATATTAATTCAGATCCTTTCCTCCCAAAAAATCCACCTACTACAATCTCACTAATAAGTTGGTCATGTAGCCTACACTTTTAGATTTCAGTAATATGGAGCCCACTTCTCCCAAAGTAACTCATGACAATTTTGGATAGCTTTTACCGAGAGAAGCTGGGTTCTCTTTCCTTATGCCAAGCAATGCTGTAGTTACTCCCCTCCCTTACTGCTTACTATTTAGTTCTATAAAGCACTACAGTTCATCCCTTCCTTTCTCATGACAAGCTTTCACACATATTAAGACAAGGATCATATTCTCCTTAAGTTTTTTTTTTTTTCCATCCAGGATACCCATAATTTCCATGGGTTCTTGGATGGCCTGTTTTCTAGTATCTTTACCATGGTAGCTACCATTACTTAGACAAGTTCCATTTTACAAAGTTCCAACCTAAACTGTGACATCAAAATTTCTGTAGGTCCAGATAGGGTCTAAACAGGTAGAATTTAGCAGTACTATCTCCTTATTAGAAATCCTGTGACTCTTGACAAAGCCTGGGATAAGACTGACTTTTTTTGTTTTTATGTCATGGCATTGGGATAACTGGTTTTGACCTTTCAGCCACAAACAAATCATTAATCAAACAAACCAAAACTATTCCATATATTTTATATAAAGTTTTGTCTAAGCACCTTTTGAGACAAAAAAGTTAATTCTTTGAGCCCAAATATGGGATTTCATATTTATCCCTATTACATTACATGTACATATTTGCTTGCCTATTATCTACATCATTACTTTGTGAGTTCCTTGAGGTCAGGAACTTCCATTTTTCTCTTTTTGGTATCTCCAGCTCTCACGGTGCCTAGAACACATTAAGCACTTAATAAATATTTATTTATTGCCTGACTATAGATTTGACTAATCATTTTGTCCTGTTTTTATACATTTTTAAATATGACCATGAGAGAGTAAAACTATCCTTCCTTGGATGGTCTCAGATACAAAACTAACAAGCCGTTTATGCCACCTATTTGTGAGTAAATGGGAAGAAAATGACATAGAGCATGAAATCGAAATAGTATGTTCCAAAAAATAACAATTAATAAAGCAACAAGAATTAGAAGAAAATGTTTGGTGTTTGATTTAGGTTTGAATTATCAGGGAAGAGTCCCTTGATTAGAAAAGATTTCACGGGGGCAGCTAGGTGGCACAGTGAGTAGAGCGCCGGCCCTGGAGTCAGAAGGACCTGAGTTCGAATCTGACCTCAGACACTTAACACACACAAACAAAAAAACCCTAGCCGTGTGACCTTGGGCAAGTTACTTAACCCCAAATGCCCTCCAAAAAGCAAAAAAAAAAAAGATTTCACATTATTCCTGTAGACTGAGAGAAAGGAGGATTTATGGGGGAATAGAATGAAGAAAGTCACAAGGATTAGGATGAGCATTACGTATGGAAGAAGATAAAGAGAGGCCTTGGTAAATGGTATAAAGTTAATTGGGCAGTTAGGTGACACAGTGGATAGGTCACTTGGCTTGCAATCAGAAAGATTCCCCTTTCAAGCTCAGACACTGTGTGACTTTGGGCAAGTCACGTGACCAGCCTGTTTGCCTCTTTTCTTAGCTATAAAATGAGTTGGAGAAGAAAAAGACAAACCAATTCAGTATCTTTGCCAAGAAAACCCCCCCAAAAAGTCATGGAGAGACTAAAATGACTGAACAACAACACAATTTTGGATAGAAAAATTGAGGTCAGATTATTTAGGAGACTTAAGTGTCCAGTGCAGGAGATTGAAATTGAGTAAATTACAGGAAGCCCTGTATGTTTCTTGAGTAAGGGAGTGACAGAAGATTAATTGGGTAGAAGAGTAGAAGTGAGAGATGGGAGGCAATATCTTGGAGAGACAAAAAAGGAAATATAAAAGATCACAGATTCATATCTAGGAGGGAGAGGAGAGTCCAGCTGGTCTAAACCCCTCCTTTTACAAATGAGGAAGCTGGAACATGGAGAATTTAAATTACTTGCCTAGAGACATGCAGTAACAAATGGCATAAGGGAGATTCAAATCAATGTGCTCTGGCTTCAATTTCACTGGGTCATGCTATCTTGAATTTGAGCCTCAGCAGTCAATCTCCTTCGCTTTCCTGACTTTCTTCAGGAATCAGATCAAATCCCAACTGTTACCAAAGCCCTTTCTCATAGCTGCTAGTCCTATCCCTTCAGAGGTTATCCTCCACATGCTTTCCATAGATGTGGTAGACGCCTAGTTATTTACATGTTGATTCTGCCATTAGATTTCAAGTTCATGAAATGTAGGATGCCTTCTGTACTTCTCTGTATGCCCAGAGCTTAGTGTAGTATCTGGCATATATGAAAGAAGAAGGGAATAACCATTTATAGGGCACCTATAATGGCCTAGGTCTTGTGATAAGGGTTTTACACAAATCTTATCTGATCCTCTTGGTTCTTTTGCTCATTCCATTGTGCACTGGGTATTCTGCATGGTTTCAATTCCATGGAATAAGATGCCCCCAGGATTCCCCCAATCACTCCCTCCACTCTTTCCTTTCTCTTCCTGTGTTGTCTCTCTCCTTGACACTGTGAGCTCTATAAGGGCAGGGACCATCTTTCTTTTTATTCACTGTATCCCTAGCACTCTGTGTATTGTCTGGTCTCTTAATGTTATGTTAGTCTCTTAATTAAGGTGATATAGTTGGTAAAGCACAAGACCTGGAGTCAGGAAGATTCCTCATCCTCAGTTCAAATCCAACTGCAGACACTTACTAGTTGCATGACCCTAAGCAAGACACATAATCCTATTTCCTTCAGTTTCCTCATCTGTAAAATGAGCCAGAGAAGGAAATGAAAAACCACTCCAGTATCTTTGTTAAGAAAACCAAAAAGTAGTCACAAAGAGTCAAATGTAATTGAAAAATAACTAAACAACATCAGGGTCTTAATAAATTTGGATTATGGGGCAGCTAGTGAGTAGAGCACACTGAGTAGAGCACCAGTCCTGCAGTCAGGTGGACCTGAGTTCAAATCTAGCCTCAAACTTAACATAAAACTAGGTGTGTGACCTTGGGCAAGTCAACCACAACTGCCCTACCTTCCCCTCTCAAAAAAGAAAAAATAATAATTTGGATTATTAGATAAATTAGATACCAGATTATTAGATGAATTAAATTGGATTATTAGAGTTCCTAGTCCTATGATCTTTTTTTCAAAAGCCCTTCCCCTTTCCTAACTTTACCACTTCTGTGATGAGCAATAATACTTTTCTCCCTGTTACCAAGATCCACAATTTAAGTGTTATTCTCATTCTCAAGTTAAAGTTGGACTATACCACACGCTTGTCCTATAATCTCCAGTGGCTCCCTATTAACCTCCATGATTAAAAATAAAAACATCTGGGGGGCAGAGTCAAGATGGCAGGGTAGAAACAGCATTTCCACAGAGCTCCAGGCCACACCACTTCAAAATTATGTAAAAGGGGGACTTGGAATGAATTCTGGAGCTCCAGAACCCAAAAAATGACACAGAGAAGCTAACCTCCTGCTGAGGACAGCCTGGCAGCCCAGCAGGAAGTGGCCAGTGCAGCGCTCTGGGAGCTGAGCCCAGGGCACTGCGAGTTGTGGTTTTAGCTTGAAGGCGGCCAGACCAGCAGCCAGCTTGAGGGACCCCAGAACACCAGCAGCTGTGCAGTTTCCAGAATTATCAACACATAGATGCCTAGGACAACGTGAGAGGTCAGTGCCCTGTGGACTGGTTGGGAGAATGCGTCAGCTTCTTCCCCTGGGGGCGAGAAGCTGCTGAGGAGCCTGTGCAGCTTGTCCCACTTACCACAGTGCAGCTTCAGCTCTTGGCCTGTGAACTGTAGGGGGATCTGGCGACCAGTCTGGGCAATAAGTGTTCTTGCTTTACCCTTCTTGGATCTGGATTGTGGTCTGGGGTGTGTGACCAGCTTGCAGAGTGTGTGGAGGCTTCAAAGAGGCCACCCAACTAATACATCCGGAAGTTGAGAAAACCCCAAAATTTGGGACAGAAATTCCCCTGGCTGGTGGAAAAGTCTTACTGTGGCAACAAGCCCAAAAGTCAAGTAATTGAGTGGCAAAATGCCTAGGCAAAGGAAACAAAATAAACATGAAAATGCAACATTAGACTTCTGTTTTGGGGGCAAAGAATATCACAGCATGGTACATGAGGAGGACTGTGAGGTCAGAACTCCTGCACCAAAAGCCCCAAATGAAAATATGAGCTGGCTACAGGCCATGGAGGACCTTAAGAAGCAGATAAGAGAAGTGGGGGAAAAATTGGGAAGAGAAATGAGAAAGATGCAAGAAAAGTATGAAATGAGAGTCAACAGCCTAATGAGGAAAATAACACCTTAAAAATAGACTAACTCAAATGGTAAAAGAGGCTCAAAAAGGGAATGAGGAGAAGAATGCCTTAAAAAGCTGAATTTGCCAGATGGAAAAAGAATCTCAAAAGCTCACTGAGGAGATTCATTCCTTCAGAATTAGACTGCAGCAAATGGAAGCTAGTGACTTTATGAGAAATCAAGATGCTATTAAGCATATCCAAACAAATGAAAGAATAGAAGGCAATGTGAAATATCTCATGACAAAAGACACTGACCTGGAAAACAGATCCAGGACAGACAGTCTAAAAATTATTGGACTACCTGAAACCTATGATCAAAGAAAGAATCTAGAAATTATCCTTCAGGGGGCAGCTAGGTGGCACAGTGAGTAAAGCATCGGCCCTGGAGTCAGAAGGACCTGAGTTCGGGTCTGGCCTCAAACATTTAACACACACAAACAAGCAAAAAAAAAAAAAACCTAGCCATGTGACCTTGGGCAAGTTACTTAACCCTAATTGCCCTCCAAAAAGAAAAAAAAAAAAAGAGAAATCATCCTTCAAGAAATTCTCCAGGAAAATTGCCCGGATGTTTTAGAACCAGAGGGCAAAATAGATGTTGAAGGAATCCACAGATCACCTCCTGAAAAAGATCCCAAAAAGAAAACTCCTAGGAATATTGTAGCCAGGTTCCAGAATTCCCAGATCAAGGAGAGAATATTACAAGCAGCCAGGAAGAAACAATTTGAATACTGTGGAAATGCAATCAGGATAGCACAGGACATGGCAGCTTCTACACTGAGGGGTCGAAGGGCTTGAAATATGATATTCCAAAGGGCCAAGGACGTGGCATTAAAACCAAGAATCACCTACCCAGCAAAACTGAATATCATGTTTTGGGGGAAAATTTGGTCATTCAGTGGAATAGAGGACTTTCAAGCATTCTTGAGGAAAAAACCAGAGTTGAATAGAAAATTTGATATTCATATACAAGAAGCAAGAGATGCTTGAGAAGGTAAACAGGGAAAAGAAATCAAAAGGAACTTATCAAAGTTGAACTATTTAAATTCCTACATGGAAAAACAGTAACTGTAACTGATGAAACTTTTCTCAGTATGAAAATAGTTGAATAAAGGTATATCAGCATATGAATACATATGTGAATGTGTGTGTGTGTGCGTGTGTGTGTGTGTGTGTGTGTGTGTGTGTATGTTTTCAGGCATACAAAGATAGAGGGCACAGGTTGAATTTAATAGGAAGGGATGATACTTAAAAGGTGAGGTTAAGAGGTGAGAGAGTCATGTAATGAGGGGGAATGGAGAGAGACAATGGGGTTTACTGTCATGTTTAGAGGAGGCAGGGGAAGGTTGCAGGGGAGGGGAGGAACAGGAAAGCAAAAGGGCAAAACCTTATTCTCATTGAATTTGGACCAAGGAGAGAATGACATGCATACTAAATAGGGTGTCACACCCTACAGGAGTGTAGGGGGTAGGCATATCAAGGAAGGTGCTGGAGGGGAGGGCGGGCTGGTGGGGAGGGAAGTTGGAAGCACCCACTTTTGAAAAGGGACAGGATCTGAAAATCCCCAATTTAGTAATAAATTAGAAATATTGAAAACCAAAGGAGAGATTAATAAAAGTGAAATTAAGAAAACTATTGAACCAATAAATAAAATTAAGAGCTGGGTTTTATGAAAAAACCAACAAAATTGATAGACCCTTAGTCAATTTGATAAAAAAAAGAAAGAAGAAAACCAAATTATGAGTATCAAAAATAAAAAGGGTGAATCTACCTCCAATGAAGAGGAAATCAAAAAAATAATGAGGAATTATTTTTCCCAATTGTATGCACATAAATATGACAATCTTAGTGAAATGGATGAATATTTACAAAATCACAAGTTGCCCAGATTAACTGAAAAGGAAGTGAATTACCTAAATAACCCCATCTCAGAAAAAGAAATCAAACAAGCCATCAATGAATTCGCTAGGAAAAAATCTCCAGGGCCAGATGGGTTCACTAGTGAATTCTATCAAACATTTAAAGAACAATTGATTCCAATTCTCTACAAACTATTTGGGAAAATTAGTGAAGAAGGAGTCCTACCAAACTCTTTCTATGACACAAATATGGTACTGATTCCTAAATTAGGAAGAGATAAAACAGAGAAAGAAAATTATAGACCAATTTCCCTCATGAATTTAGACGCAAAAATTCTAAATAAAATATTAGCCAAAAGACTCCAACAATTTATCACAAAAATAATACACCCTGATCAGGTAGAATTCATTCCAGGAATGCAAGGATGGTTTAATATTAGGAAAACCATCAGTATAATTGAGCATATCAACAATAAAACTAGCAGAAACCACATGATCATCTCAATAGATGCAGAAAAGGCTTTTGACAAAGTACAACATCCATTCCTATTAAAAACACTAGAAAGTATAGGAATAAATGGAGCCTTCCTCAAAATAGTTGATAGCATCGATTTAAAACCATCAGCAAGTATTATATGCAATGGGGATAAAGTAGAAGCCTTTCCAATAAGATCAGGAGTGAAACAAGGGTGTCCACTATCACCCCTCTTATTCAATTTGGTACTTGAAACGTTAGCAGTAGCAATTAGAGAAGAAAAAGAAATCAAAGGAATCAAATTAGGCAAAGAAGTGACCAAGCTGTCACTCTTTGCAGATGATATGATGATATACTTAGAGAATCCTAGAGAATCAAGTAAAAAACTACTTGAGACAATAAATAAATTTGGCAAAGTTGCAGGATATAAAATAAACCCACATAAATCCTCAGCATTTCTGTACATCTCTAATGAAACTCAACAGCAAGAGATAGAAAGAGAAATCCCATTTAAAGTCCCTGTAGACATTATAAAATATTTGGGAATCTGCTTGCCAAAACAAACCCAAAATCTATATGATCACAACTACAAAACACTTCTCACACAAATAAAATCAGATCTAAATAGCTGGAAAAATATCAATTGCTCATGGCTGGGTCGAGCTAATATAATAAAAATCACCATTTTACCCAAACTAAACTATATATTTAGTGCCATACCAATCAATTTACCAAAAAACTACTTTGTAGAGTTAGACAAAATAATAACAAAATTTATTTGGAAAAACAAATGGTCTAGAATATCAAGATAACTAATGAAAAGAAATGCTAGGGAAGGTGGACTAGCTATGCCAGATCTTAATCTGTATTATACAGCAGCAGTCATCACCACTGCTTGGTACTGGCAGAGGTGTAGAGTAGTGGATCAATGGAATAGATTAGGCGCAGGAGAGACCCAGCAGTTAATGAATATAGTAATCTATCATTCAATAAACCCAAAGACCCCAGTTTTTGGGATAAGAATGAACTATTTGACAAAAACTGCTGGGGAAACTGGAATACAGTATGGCAGAAACTGGGCATAGACCATTGTCAAACACCATATACCAAAATCAAGTCCCAATGGGTACATGATCTAGGTGTAAAGGATGGTACTATAAGCTATTTGGGAAAGCAAGGAATTGTTTACCTGACAGATTTGTGGAGAGAAGACTAAAGTACGAAACAAGAATTAGAGAGCATTATAAAATGCAAAATGGATAATTTCGATTACATTAAATTGAAAAGCTTCTGTACAAACAAAGCCAATGTAACCAAGATCAAGAGGGAGGTGGGAAATTGGGAAAGAATTTTTATAACTTGTGTCTCTGATAAAGGACTCATTTCTAAAATTTGTAGAGAATTGAGCCAAATCTATATGAATACAAGTCATTCCCCAATTGATAAATGGTCAAAGGATATGAACAGGCAGTTTTCAGAGAAAGAAATTAAAGACATCTATAAGCATATGAAGAAATGCTCTAAATCA